>JAJHPF010000002.1:8325174-8925174 GCA_024447775.1 Carex cristatella
TGAATCAAGGAATTCATACTTGAGATTAGCCGAGAGAGGTTTTAGTTCAGGAGTGATCTGCTCTGTCTGGGCAGTTGTACGGTCCGTATGGGTCTTGTGCGGACCGTATGGCTCAGCTTTAGTTTGAGCTTCTGATTCCTTCTCAATCTCTAGCTTCTCTGGTTGCACTTCACTTGATATACGGTCCGTATGGAGACTCGTCTGGACAGACAGATGCTGTGTCTGCTGCACAAATTGATTCGAACTCGCTTGTTTCAACCTGCAAATCAGATAGAAAGTCAAAGTGATACCTTAGCGAGTTGTTGACTTGCTCCAAGAAATTTTCTTCAACCAATTTATCAATCACATCAACCATGAAACATTCTTCGTTTTGAGCGGGGTACTTCATTGCTCGGTCAATATGAAAGTGAACTTTCTCATCTCCAATGTTCAAAGTCAAGGTCCCGTTCTTCACATCAATTAGCGCTCCAGCGGTTCTCAAGAACGACCGTCCTAAAATGATTGGGACCTCTTTGTCTTCCTCCATTTCCATCACAACAAAATCACCGGGCACATAGAACTTACCGACTTTGACCGGTACATCTTCCACTATGTCGAGTGGTAGTCTCATCGAAGAATCCGTAAGTTGTAGAGTCATTCTTGTAGGTTTAAGCTCTCCTACACCCAAGCGGTCAAAAATAGAGCGTGGCATGAGACTCACACTAGCTCCCAAATCACATAGAGCTCGTTGAATGGTGGCTTTTCCAATTGTGCAAGGAATGGAGAATTTACCCGGATCTTCCAATTTGGGTGGAAGTTCACTTTTCAAGATAACACTGCATTGTTCGGTCAATTTCACCGTCTCACACCCCCCCAAGCTTCGCTTGTTAGATAAGATATCCTTGAGAAACTTAGCATAGGTTGGTATTTGAGTCAAAGCATCGGTGAATGGAATGGTAATGTGCAATTGCTTGATAACCTCAACAAACTTGGAGAACTGTTCATTGAGTCGGGTTTTAGCTAGCCTCTGTGGGAATGGAATAGGTGGCTGGTAGGGCGGTGGTTTCTCGGTCACCTTCTTCTTCTGCTTGTCAGCTTCCCTTTGTACGGACCGTATGGTCTGTCTTCTCAGAAATAACTTCGGACTGAACAGGCTCTGGCTGCTTACAAATCACAGGAGTTTCAACTTGTACGGGCCGTATAGGATCTGTACGGACCGTACACTCAGCTTCTGGCTCGACAGGCATGGCTGGTCCTTGGTATTGTGTCCCACTTCGCAAAGTAACAGCTTTAGCTTCTCCCCTGGGGTTAACCTCTGGTTGGCTTGGTAACCTCCCAGGTTGTCCTTAGCCAGAGTTAGTGTGAGACTCATTTTGTCTGTTTTGGGCGGCCAAACCCGCCAATTGAGCACTGATCTGCTGCATCTGCTCGAAGATCATTTGATTCATCTTCCCCTGCTCATGCATAAAGTCGCTCACCATAGGAGCAACATAGGGCTTAGATGGTCCAGAGTATGGTGCACGATTGTTCGAGTTGTTGAATGCGGCATTGTTGTAGAAGTTGCGATTGTTGTTGTTGCTGTTGGAAGAATTGTTGTTGAAGGGTGCGGGGTTCCCGTTCTTCCACCTCCAAGCCTGTTGATAATTCTGGTCCTTGGAATAAGACCGGTTGAAGGGAGGTTTCAGAAAGTAGGATGGCTCATTGTTGAGGGAGTTGACCTGCTCAGGTTCCTCATCTCTTTGCGCGTGTGGGCAATGCTCATACAGGTGCCCCTCGTCCCCACACATAACACAAGATTTTGGCTGTGGATCACCAAGTGCTTTGACAGTCATCTTGTCAAAAGCCTTCTGCATAGCATCCAACTTGGCGGTGAGAACAGTGATTTGGTCGACCTCAAGTCGGCCGCCTCCAGTTGCGCGAGTGCTTTCTCGGTCGGACCACTGTTGATTGGTCGCTATGCTGTCAATCAAGTTTATTGCATCGGTAGTCTCTCGGTCCAGGAGAGCTCCACCTACAACTGCATCAACAGAAGTACGAGAACTATCAGTCAAACCAGCATAAAAAGACTGAATTAGTAACCAATCGGGAATGCCATGGTGTGGGCAAGAGTATTGCAATTCCCTAAACTTTTCCCAGGCCTCATTCAAGAGTTCATCAGACCTTTGTTTGAAACTGGTCAGTTGGGTCATAATCTTGGCAGTTCTTTTATGAGGGAAAAATCTGGTCAAAAACAGTTTGGACAGTTCCCTCCAAGTGGTAATTGAATCCCTTGGTGATGACCCTAACCATTTCTTTGCCTTATCCCTAAGAGTGAAATGAAACAAAGCAAGTCTAATATAATAATTTGTTGCGTCATTGATTTCAATGGTGGCACAACACTCAAGAAAGGTCTGGACATGGGCATGCGGATCCTCGTGATCCATGCCATGGGAAGTGTTCTCTGAACGATGTTGACAACGCCCGGATTAAAGTTGGGTTGGTTGCCGGCAACCCTTGGCAATCGGATTGCTCCTCTAACATCTCCAGCTCTAGGGACATTGAACTCTCGCAATGTCCTTGGCACAAAGTCTGCTCCCTCGTCATCTGAGAGTTGCTCATTGACCTGCGGTCCTTCTTCGTTTTGATTCATGGTGCCTGTTTCTGGATCTGTTTCTCTGTTGTCAGGTTGTACGGTCCGTATGGATCTTGTACGGGCCGTACGCAAAGGTGACAGATGTGGTGGTGCTGGAACAACTGTGGTGGAAGTCTGCCCTTTGCTTCTGAGATTGTAGTGGTTCTTGGGCTGTGGATCTTCCAGTATGTTCATGAAAAGATGAAAAAATTAAAATTAAAATTAAAATCTAGAATTCAGCAAAAAAAATAAAAAGTCTAGCAATTTTAATTGCCGTCCCCGGTAACGGCGCCAAAAACTTGTTCGTCCATACTGGTGTACTCCTAAGTTTCAGTACAGCGAGCTGTACCTTTTGAGGAAAGTTTCGTCTTTCGGTACTCCTTGATCTGTAGACCTACCTCATATACTTAGTTTGGTTGGATTGAATATCATAGACTTGGTTCCTAGCAATTAGAAGTGCGCATTCATCTAACGGGATGACTAATCAAATTCAAGCAAGCACAAACAAAGCAATCGAAATACAACTCAACAAAGTAAAAACACAATATTCAACACATAATCCAAGTAACATGCAAGCAAAACTAAATTAGAAACTACATCTTAACCCTAGAAACTAAAAGTTTAGTTACTCGTGTTCATACAATCGCAGAAAACACAAGAGATAAATGAGTTCATGACAAAACAGTGAAAAATCGGAAGAATCGGCGTCGAAATCGAGTTTCTCCTTCTCTTCTTCTTCTCCAAATTGTGTCTTTTTCTCCAAGTTACTTTATGTCCAAAGGATAGCCAGAGATTCTTTTTCTGTCTCAGGATACTCCCTTTGATGCCTGAAATCCCCAATTAAAAAGGTCCCTTTTTGGGCTCCCCAGCTGTCTCTGTTTCCAAATCTAGTCTGGGTTTCCGTAACTGCCTATACGGTCCATACAAAAATCCTATACGGACCGTATAATTGTGCCTTGCCTTAGAGAATTGTTGCCTCTGATATGGAACCTTCTGTGGTTTTGGGCTGATCTTGTACGGGCCGTATGGAGACCTGTACGGGCCGTATGGAGACCTATACGGACCGTATGGAGAGGAATTTCGCCCGTTTCTTGCAAAACAACAAACAAAACATAGCAGTACCGCATTCTAATGATAATTAAGTAAAAATGTTCATATTTGCAGGCTTTAAAGCATAGTTTTTGGTACAAATCGGGGTCGTAATCTAGGCAAAATAGGGAGATATCAGAAAGAGAAACTGCTAGGTAAGCATTTACAAGTCCATTTGTAATTCGTTGGCGTTGCTCTATAAGGGAATAACAGATGCGGGATAAGAAAAAGTTTGAATTAGGCACCAGAGCCCTCCTCCCGTGGTTAAGAAAAAGTTTGATTTCCAACTCATATATTCATAAGAAATGAAGGCCTAAGATCAAAAACCTCCATTAATTATGACATTGAAAAAGTTGATGATGTTCGATTGCTTGCATGCAACATATTAACATATCCATTTCACAGTACATAGGCTTTACATGTGATAGTTTACCTTGATTACTAGCCGAGTAACATGGGCTATCTATTCCCCCCGGGTGCGTATCCTCTGAGATATCTCAATTTTTGCATGACCGACGTGTCCGATGCCTATTCGGGGAGCCGTAGGGGGCCAGTATTATTTTAGCTTTGAGATTCGTGCATAATGTATTTTAACAATTGAGATATTCCAAAAAGTCACGCAAAGTTTGAGATATCTCATAGGATGCGAATTCCCTCCCTCTTCTCCCAAACTTGAAAAGCCCTAAATTAGATACAACTGTCTAGACCTGTTAGCACAATACATAATCAAGATAATATGCTGTTTGGGTTTCAATCAAGACCGTCCGTTCAATTTGACCCAAGAGTATAATGTATGGGGTCTCTTTAAGATTCATACTAATATATAATGAACGGACTAGATTCACACTAAAAAATTGAGGTACGTGAGGTGAAATGAATTCAGACTTAGTTAAATATATTGCCATATGGTGTTGTTTGACTGGGCTGGGTCTCATTGGGCTTCAGTGGCAGGCTTGTCTCATCAAGCGGCACAAAAATCCAAAATATCTCTTTTAATCTTTCATGTTTATAAAAGCGAATTATTCCTAAAAATAAATAAATGTTTTTCTTTTTTGTCCGTTTCTTCTGGTCTCAGTTTTTACTGCTCTAAGATCCGCCATTTTTATTTATATCAAAAAAAAAATAATATGTCCACAAAAGTTAGGAAATTTTAAACATACCCAAAATGCCTACTTATTAGACGGTAATTATTTTTATTAGAAACCGCCTACTTATTAGACGATTCTTAATATTTATTAGAAACCATCTAATAAGTGGGCGGTCTTTAGGTTTTCTTTTTTAAATCTAGATAGTTGATGCCTATAGTTTTTTGACTAAATTTGTAAGTATCAAAACAATAGAAAATATATAAAAATATTTAAAAATATTTTTGATGTATCTATCGAATCATTTCAAATTCTTGTTTTTAATATGATTATTTGACAAAATTTGTTGATTAATTTATTATGATACAAGACCAAATGCAAATGAGATTCATAAGCACAAGATCAAGGGCAAAAGAGGTTGTTAAGCACACGAACAACGCCAATTGAGGTTGTTAAACACACAAACAAGGACAAATGAGTTTCTTAAGCACAAGAACAAATGCAAATGAGATTCATAAGCACAAGACCTGGGCAAATTATGTTGCAAAGCGCAAGAACAACGACAAATGAGGTTGTTAAGCACAAGAACAAGTGTAAATATGTTGCTAAGCACAAGAACAAGGGCAAAAGAGGTTAAGACGCATATGAACAATGACAATTGGGGTTGTTAAGCACACGAATAAGGGCAAATAAGGTTCCTAAGCACAAGAACAAATGCAAATGAGGTTCATAGGCACAAGATCAATGGCCAAAGTGGTTGTTAAGCACACGAACAACGCCAATTGAGGTTGTTAAGCACACCAACAAAGTCAAATGAGGTTCATAAACACAAGAACAAATGCAAAATGAGCTTCATAAGCACGAGATCAACGGCAAAGAGGTTGTTAAGCACACGAACAATGCCAATTGAGGTTTTTAAGCACACCAATAAGGGCAAATGAGGTTCCTAAGCACAAGAACAAATGCAAATGAGCTTCATAAGCACAAGAGCAACGGCAAAAGAGGTTGTTAAGCACACGAACAATGCCAATTGAGGTCATTAAGCACAAGAACAAGTGTAAATGATGTTGCTAAGCACAAGAAGAAGGGCAAAAGAGTACCAGAAGCATATGAACAACGACAATTTAGGTTGTTAAGCACACGAACAAGGGTAAATGTGGTTGCTAAGTACAAGACCAAATGCAAATGAGGTTGTAGCTACCATGCTACGAAAATGACACTCGACTTAAACTTTTAAGAGTGATATAAATTTTATTCGGAGTCGCCACCCGTCAGAAAACGGCAAATACAATTCATTTTAACTCATTGATAATGGGTTCGTTTCTTGGTTATGAATGTGGAAGGTGTTAGGCACCACACTTACCCGTAAAAACCGGTCTTTACTAATTTCTAGCTTTCAAAATATATTTCAACAATAGTGCAAATTACAAAGTGAGCAAACAACGCATAGTACTAAAAAAACAGTAGAAAATAAAATGACTAGAAATAAATAACAATAAAAATTTAAAGTTGCAGTATCGTGATCTTCAAAGCTTGACTACTGAGAAAACATATTTAGTATGTCTCTTTTTTTTTTTGTAAGCTCTCTATTAAAATGCTTCCTGAAAGTTGATTTTCGCTCTATTTTTGGGCTGATTTCCTTCAGTGTATTTTCTTTGTTATGCCTTTTGTGCTCTTATCAGTCGTGCCTTAGAATGCAAATATGGGAATGTATTTATAGTTGAACTTCATGCTTTCCAATATCTCCTCCTTTGCTTCAATGTCTCATCCTACAGAGAGATGGCAACAAGATTCTCGCATTATATTCTTGCCTTGCATTGCTATTTTATAAAAATTGGTATTTCATGTAGCAAATAGTATAGTAATGTAGCAAATAGTATTGTAATGTAGCCAATAGTATTTCAAGTAGTATTGTAACATAATAAACCCAACGTGCCTTACTTTCTTGATTTTTTTATTATTATATTTTTTTATTTTTCTTTTATTATTATTATTATGATCCATCTATATTTTTTATTTTATTATTATTATGATCCATCTATATTTTTTATTTTATTTTATTATTATTATTATTATGATTTATCTAAGCATAATATTAGACAACTTAATTTCTTATTTTGACTATCAATGTTGTCAAAGTTTTGATTAAAATACTTAAATTTTCCTTTAATACAAATTTATGCAATCAACTCATGGTAGCCATATATATATTCATGTTGCTCTAATATATATTATATTGTCAACTTTGGACTCTTGCTCTCAAAGTACAAATAGTAGCTAGATTCTTGCCATGATAGGATTGATCTCATATTTTATTTCTACCATGCAATGGTGCTATAGTAGTACTATTCATTCATTTTGATGGTTCTCATACTCTATCTTTAGTTGTGTATACAGATGATCATAGACGTAGTTGCCATGTCTGAAATTTTAATATTGCTACCTCATAATCAAATTATATATGGGCTTTAATATAGTTATCTAATTTCACACTTTGACAATCAATAAATATAGTAAGTAGCTTATTTTTTATCATTATTATTTTTTCCCTTTTTTTTTTCTTCTTATTATTTATTATTTATTATTTTATTATTGTTGTTGTTGTTGCTGCTGCTGCTGCTGCTGCTATACGTTACATTGTGCCTTGAAATAGTGGTGAATATATTGTTGTTGTTGTTGTTGTTGTTGTTGCTGCTGCTGCTGCTGCTGCTGCTATACGTTACATTGTGCCTTGAAATAGTGGTGAATATATATACAACCAAATAGTGTCCCTTCAAGAGAGTATCTTGTAATTCTTTGTATATAGTGGTGAATAGTATGAAAAAGTAACTAAATAGTGCCACATTGTAGAGACATCTTGTAACTTTTTGTTTGGCTACACGTTACATGTGAAAAATAGTTGAATAGTGTGAATAATAATATTCAAATAGTGCTACATTCAAGAGAATATATCGTAATGTTTTTGTTTGCTACATGCTATATGTTACATTTAAGGGAAACGTATTGCAATATTTTTGCTACATGCTACATGTGCAAAATAGTTGGAATATAGTCATACCAAGTTGCCAATATCATGACAAAAATTAACTTAGTTGAAAATAGCATAACATGTGGAAATACTGGTTAACAACATATCTATGATTCTATCATTCATGGGTCATAAGCAAAAGGCCATAAATAAGCTAAAATAAGCTAACTATAAATATTTATAATAATTCCCACTTATGTTGAGATTTATGTAACGTATTAATTAATTCCTCAGACTGATCAATGTTTAAAATCATAGCTATGAAACTAGACTGATCAATAATTAGAAACCCATCTGATATGAACTAATAAGAAGTGATGATAAATTATTTTTCTAATTAGTTCAAATTAACTTGATACATTTGCTATATAAAATGTCAAATTTGCACCTAACCTGTTAGGATATGACTCAATTGGTTGATCAGACGTGTGAAAAAATAGATATCGTAAATTAATAGTTTCACACTCTTTTACTATATAGATACGTTATACAAGTGATAATGTGTAAACAATAAGTAACTTGTAGATTTTGCTTGACTATTGTCATGCTCCATGAGAATATTGAAACTATTAGACACCTTACATATATAGGTGAATAGCTTCACCCACTTTTATTATATGCACATTATTCGAGTGAAAAGTTTCACACCCTCTTACCATATATACAAAGTCAATGTGTGGACAATAGGTAACGTGTGGGTTTTACTTAACTTTTGCCATTCCCCCACTTTTACTATTGTTAACTTCATGTGAATATTAAAACTACTACTGGCTATTGACTACTTAAGACCATGAACATCTAATATTATATTGACTTGGAGACAAAGATCATACATCTTATGTTTACAAAATAAGTTGGGTAAGTGGAACATAGGCACTACACATAATAAGTTTTCTAATTTTGACACACTTTCGGAAGGATAAATATTATTATGGTTCAATTAGTGATTTTCTTGCAGCAGTAATATAGTACGATATTAATTGGTAATATTTTTTTATTTATTGATGTGACTATAATATACTAGTGTGATATTAAAATAGGTGTCTGTAACATTCGGCATTCATTACCCATAAATATATCCGTAATAATATATATTTTTTTCATTAGATTTTTTTCTTTATTTTATAAGATGATATATTTTTTCAGAAATATTTTTTAACTTTCCATTAGATTTTATCTTAACGGTATATATGAGAAACATATTTTCTTCATTATATTATTGGCTTTTATCTTGATTTTACGGGATTATGCTAGTAGAATTTATTTTAAAACCGTGGAAAAAATAAATAAATAAACAAAAAGAAAATGAACGATGTGATCAATATATCAACTGAAAAATTGAGTTGTAAAACATACCTTTTTGTAGAAGCATGAATATTATATCCTTGATTCATCCGTAATTTTAGAGCTCATGTTTGGAGCAAATATATTATTTTCCTTCAAGATTACACAACTTTTGGGTGTCTACAGAGGTTCATCAGCACAAGATCAAGGGTAAAAGATGTTGTGAAGCACACGAACAACGCCAATTGAGGTTGTTAAGCACACAAACAAGGCCAAATGAGTTTCTTAAGCACAATAACATATGCAAATGAGTTTCATAACCACAAGACCAAGGGCAAATTATGTTGCAAAGCGTAAGAACAACGACAAATGAGATTGTTAAACACATAAACAAGTCTAAATGATGTTGCTAAGCACAAGAACAAGAACAAGAACAAAAGAGGTTAAGAAACATATGAACAACGACAATTGAGGTTGTTAAGCACACGAACAAGGGCAAATAAGGTTCCTAAGCACAAGAACAAATGGAAATGAGGTTCATAGGCACAAGATCAATGGCCAAAGGGGTTGTTAAGCACACAAACAACGCCAATTAAGATTGTTAAGCACACAAACAAGGGCAAATAAAGTTTCTAAGCACAAGAACAAATACAAATGAGCATCATAAGCACAAGATCAACGGTAAAAGAGGTTGTTAAGCACACAAACAACACCAATTGAGGTCAATAAGCACAAGAACAAGTGCAAATGATGTTGCTAAGCAAAAGAACAAAGGTAAAAGAGGTTAAGAAACATATGAACAACGACAATTTAGGCTGTTGAGCACACGAACAAGGGTAAATGAGGTTGCTAAGTACAAGACCAAATGCAAATGCGGTTCATAAGCACAATATCAAGGGCAAAAGATGTTGTTAAGCATACGAACAACGCCAATTGAGATTGTTAAGCACACAAACAAGGGCAAATGAGTTTCTTAAGCACAAGAACAATTGCAAACGAGGTTCATAATAACAAGACCAAGGGATATTTAAGTTGCGAAGCGCAAGAACAACGACAAACGAGGTTGTTAAGACAAGAACAATTGTAAATGATGTTGCTAAGCACAAGAAGAAGGGCAAAAGAGGTTAATAAGCATACAAACAACAACAATTGATGTTGGTAAGCACACGAACAAGGGCAAATAAGATTCATAAGCACAAGAACAAATGCAAATAAGGTTCATATCAATGGCCAAAGAGGTTGTTAAGCACACAAACAACGCCAATTGAGGTTGTTAAGCACACAAACAAGGGCAAATGAGGTTCCTAAGCACAAGAACAAATGCAAATGAGGTTCATAAGCACAAGATAAAGGACAAAAGAGGTTATTAAGCACATGAACAGCACCAATTGAGGTTGTTAAGCACACAAACAAGGCCAATTGAGGTCATTAAGCACAAGAACAAGTGTAAATGATGTTGCTAAGCACAAGAAGAAAGGCAAAAGAGACTAAGAAGCATATCAACAACAACAATTGAGGTAGTTAAGCACACGAACAAGGGTAAATGAGGTTGCTAAGTACAGAACCAAATGCAAATGAGGTTCATAAGCACAAGATCAAGGGCAAAAGAAGTTGTTAAGCCCACGAACATCGCCAATTGAGGTTGTTAAGCACACAAACAAGAAAAAATGAGTTTCTTAAGCACAAGATCAAATACAAATGAGGTTCATAAGCACAAGACCAAGGGTAAATTATGTTGCAAACCGCAAGAACAATGACAAATGAGGTTGTTAAGCACAAGAACAAGTGTAAATGATGTTGCTAAGCACAAGAACAAGGGCAAAAGAGGTTAAGAAGCATATGAACAACGACAATTGAGGTTGTTCAGCACACGAACAACGACAAATGTGGTTCCTAAGCACAAGAACAAATACAAATGAGGTTCATAACCACAAGATCAACGGCTAAAGAGGTTGTTAAGCACACGAATAACGCCAATTGAGGTTGTTAAGCACACAAACAAGGGAAAATGTGGATCCTAAACACAAGAACAAATACAAATGAGCTTCATAAGCACAAGATCAACGGCAAAAGAGGTTGTTAAGAACACGAACAACGCCAATTGAGGTTGTTAAGCACACAAAAAGGGCAAATGAGGTTCCTAAGCACAAGAATAAATGCAAATGAGCTTCATAAGCACAAGAACATGCGCAACGTATGTTGCAAAACGCAAGAATAATGACAAATGAAGTTATTAAGTATAACAACAAGTGTAATTGATGTTGCTCAGCACAAGAAAAAGGGCAATAGAGGTTAGGAAGCATATGAACAACGACAATTGAGGTTGTTAAGCACACAAACAACGGCGAATGAGGTTCCAAAGCACAAGAACAAATGCAAATGAGGTTCATAAGCACAAGATCAATGGCAAAAGAGGTTGATAAGCACGCAAAGAACGCCAACTAAGGTTATTAAGCACAAAAACAAGGGCAAATGAGTTTCCTAAGAACAAGAACAAATACAAAGGAGCTTCATAAGCACAAGATTAAGGACAAATTATGTTACAAAGCGCAAGAATTACAACAAATGAGGTTATTAAGCACAAGAACAAGTGCAAATGATATTAGAACAAGAGCAATAGAGTTTAACAAGCATATGAACAACGAAAATTGATATTGTTCAGCACACGAACAAGGGCAAATGAGTTTCCTAAGTACAAGAAAAAATGCAAATGAGATTCATAAGCACAAGATCAAGGGCAAAAGAGGTTATTAAGCACATGAACAACGCCAATTGAGGTTGTTAAGCGTACAAACAAGGGAAAATGAGGTTCATAAGCATAAGAACAAATGCAAATAAGCTTCATAAGCACAAGACCAAGGGCAAATTTTGTTGCAAAGTGGAAGAACAACGACAAATGAGGTCGTTAAGCACAAGAACAAGAGCAAAAGAGGTTAAGAGGCATATGAACAACGACAATTAAGGTTGTTAAGCACACTGACAAGGGTAAATTGGGTTCCTAATAATGAGAAGTAATGCAAATGAGGTTCATAAGCACAATATCAAGTGAAAAAAAGGATGTTAAGCACACAAAAAACGACAATTATGCATCCCAAGCATACAAACAATTGAAAATGAGGTCCGTAAGCACAGGAACAAATGAAAATGAGGTTCGTAAGCACAAGAACAAGGGCAAATTATGTTGCAAAGCGCTAGAACAACGACAAATGAGGTCATTAATCACAAGAACAAGTGTAAATGATGTTGCAAAGCACAAGAACAAGGGCAAAAGAGGCTAAGCAGCATATGAACAATGACAATTGAGGTTGTTAAGCACATGAAAAAGGTAAAATGAGTGTGCCAAGTACAAGACCAAATGCAAATGAGATTCATAAATACAAGATTAAGGGCAAAAGTGGTTGTAAAGCACACGAACAACGCCAATTAAGGTTGTTAAGCACACAAACAAGGGCAAATTAGTTTCTTATGGACAAGAACAAATACAAATGAGGTTCATAAGCACAAGACCTGGGCAAATTATGTTGCAAAACGCAAGAACAATGACAAATGAGGTTGTTAAGCACAAGAACAAGTGTAAATGGTGTTGCTAAGTACAAGAACATGGAAAAGAGACGTTAAGAAGCATATGAACAACGACAATTGAGGTTGTTATGCACACGAACAAGGGCAAATAAGGTTCCTAAGCACAAGAATAAATGCAAATGAGGTTCATAGGCACCAGATTAATGTCCAAAGAGGTTGTTAAGCACACGAACAACACCAATTGAGGTTGTTAAGCACACTAACAATGGCAAATGAGGTTCCTAAGCACAAAAACAAATGCAAATGAGCACAAGATCAACGACAAAAGAGGTTGTTAAGCACACGAACAATGCCAATTGAGGTTGTTAAGCACACCAACAAGGGCAAATGTGGTTCCTATGCACAAGAACAAAAATGCAAATGAGCTTGATAAGCGCAAGATCAAGGCCAAATTATGTTGCAAAGTGCTAGAATAACGACAAATGTGGTTATTAAGCACAAGAACAAGTGTAAATAATGTTGCTAAGCACAAGAACAAGGGCAATATAGGTTAAGAAGCATATGAACAACAACAATTGTGGTTGTTCAGCACACGAACATGGGCAAATGAGGTTGCTAAGTACAAGAACAAATGAAAATTAAATTCATAAGCACAAGATCAATGGCAAAAGAGGTTATTAAGCACACGAACAACGCCAATTGAGGTTGTTAAGAATACAAACGAGGGAAAATGAGGTTCATAAGCATAAGAATATAAGCAAATGAGTTTCATAAGCACAAGACCAAGCGCAAATTTTTTTGGAAAGTGCAAGAACAACGACAAATGAGGTTGTTAAGCACAAGAACAAGTGTAAATGATATTGCTAAGCAAAAAAAATAAGGGCAAAAGAGGTTAAGAGGCATATGAACAACGACAATTAAAGTTGTTAAGCACACGGACAAAGGCAAATGAGGTTCCTAAGAACGAGAACTAATGAAAATGAGGTTCATAAGCACAATATCAAGGAAGAAAGAGGTTATTAAGCACATGAACAATGGTAAATAAGGTTCCTAAGCACAAGAACAAATGCAAATGATGTTAATAGGCACAAGATCAATTGCCAAAGAGGTTGGTAAGCACACGAACAATGCCAATTGAAGTTGTTAAGCACACCCATAAGGGCAAATGAGGTTCCTAAGCACAAGAACAAATGCAAATGAGTTTCATAAGCACAAGATCAACGGCAAAAGAGATTGTTAAGCACATGAACAACGCCAATTGAGATTGTTAAGCACACCAACAAGGGCAAATGAGGTTCCTAAGCATAAGAACAAATGCAAATGAGCTTCATAAGCACAAGATGAAGGCCAAATTATGTTGCAAAGCGCAAGAATAACGACAAATGAGGTTATTAAGCAGAAGAACAAGTGTAAATGATGTTGTTAAGCGCAAGAACAAGGGCAATAGAGGTTAAGAAGCATACGAACAACGACAATTGAGGTTGTTCAGCACACGAATATGGGCAAATGAGGTTTCTAAGAACGAGAAAAAATGCAAATGAGGTTCATAAGCACAATATCACGGGCAAAATTGGTTGTTAAGCACACGAACAATGCCAATTGATGTTGTTAAGTACACAAACAAGGACAAATGAGGTTGCTAAGCATACGAACATACGCAAATGAGATTCATAAGCATAATATCAAGGGCCAAAAAGGATGTTAAGCACACGAAAAATGCCAATTGAGATTGTTAAGCACACAAACAAGGGCAGATGAGGTTCCTAGGCACAAGAACAAATCCAAATGAGGTTCATAAGCAAAATATCAAGGGCAGAAGAGGTTGTTAAGCACACAAAAAATGCCAATTGAGGTTGTTAAGCACACAAACAAAGGCAAATCAGGTTCCAAAGCACAAGAACAAATACAAATGAGGTTCATAAGCAAAAGATCAAGGGCGAAAGAGGTTGCTAAGCACACAAAAAATGGCAATTGAGGTTGTTAAGAACATAAACTAGGGCAAATCAGGTTCCTAAACACAAGAACAAATGCAAATGAGGTTCATAAGCAAAAGATAAATGGAAAAAGAGGTTGTTAAGCACACGAACAACGCCAAATGAGGTTGTTAAGCACGCAAACAATGGTAAATGAGGTTCCTAAGAACAAGAACAAATGCGAATGAGGTTGATGAGCACAAGATCATGGGCAAATTATGTTGGAAAGCGTGAGAACAACGACAAATGAGGTTGTTAAGCACAATAACAAGTATAAATGATGTTGCTAAGCAATAGAACAAGGGAAAAAGAAGTGAAGAAGCATATGATCAACGATAATTAAGGTTGTTAAGCACACAAACAAGGGCAAATAAGATACCTATGCACAATAACAAATGCAAATTACGTTCAAATGCAAAAGATAAAGGACAAAAAAGATTATTAAGCACACGAACAATGCCAATTGATGTTGTTAAGCACACAAACAAGGGTAAATGAGGTTCCAAAGCACAAGTACAAATGCAAATGAGCTTCATAAGCACAAGATCAAGGGCAAATTATGTTGCAAAGCGCAAGAACAACGACAAATGAGGTTGCTAAGCAAAAAAACAAGTGTAAATGATGTTGCTAAGCGCAAGAACAAGAGCAAAAGAGGTTAAGAAGCTCATGAACAACAACAATTTTGGTTGCTAAGCACAAAAATAAGGGCAAATGAGGTTCCCAAGCACAACAACAAATGCAAATGAGGTTCATAAGCACAAGATCAAGGGCAAAAGAGGTTATTAAGCACACGAACAACGCCAATTGTTGTTCTAAAGCACACAAACAAGGGCAAATGAGGTTCCTAAGCACAAGAACAAATGCAAATGATCTTCCTATGCACAAGATCAATGACAAATTATGTTACCAAGCGCAAGAACAACGACAAGTGAGGTCATTAAGCACAAGAACAAGTGTAAATGATGTTGCTAAGCACAAGAACAAGGGCAAAAGAGGCTAAGAAGCATATGAACAACGACAATTAAGGTTGTTAAGCACACGAACAAGGGTAAATGAGGTCGTTAAGTACAAGATCAAATGCAAATGAGGTTCATAAGCACAAGATCAAAGGCAAAAGAAGTTGTTAAGCACACGAACAACGCCAATTGAGGTTGTTAAGCACACAAATAAGGGCAAATGAGTTTCTTAAGCACAAGAACAAATGCAAATGAGGTTCATAAGTACAAGACCAAGAGCAAATTATGTTGCAAAGAGCAAGAACAACGACAAATGAGGTTGTTAAGCATAAGAACAAGTGTAATTGATTTTACTAATCACATGAACAAGGGCAAAAGAGGTTAAGAAACATATGAACAACGACAATTGAGGTTGTTAAGCACACAAACAAGGGCAAATGAGGTTCCTAAGCACAAGAACAAATGCAAACGACCTTCATAAGCACAAGATCAACGACAAAAGAGGTTTTTAAGTACAGGAACAACGCCAATTGAGGTCATTAAGCACAAGAACAAGTGTAAATGATGTTGCTAAGCACAAGAACAAGGGCAAAAGAGGCTAAGAAACATATGAACAACGACAATATAGGATATTAAGCAAATGAACAAGGGTAAATGAGGTTGCTAAGTACAAGACCAAATACAAATGAGGTTCATAAGCACAAGATCAAGGGCAAAAGAGGTTGTTAAGCACACGAACAACGCCAATTGAGGTTGTTAAGCACACAAACAAGAGCAAATGAGTTTCTTAAGAATAAGAACAAATGCAAATGAGGTTCATAAGCACAAGACCAAGGGCAAATTATGTTGCAAGGCGCAGGAACAACGATAAATGAGGTTGTTTAGCACAATAATAAGTGTAAATAATGTTGCTAAACGCAAGAACAATGGCAAATGAGGTTAAGAGGCATATAAACAACGACAATTGAGGTTGTTAATCACACGAATAAGGGCAAATAAGGTTGCTAAACACAAGAACAAATGCAAATAAGGTTCATAGGCATGAGATCAATGGCCAAAGTGGTTGTTAAGCACACGAACAACGCCAATTGAGGTTGTTAAGCACACAAACAAGGGAAAATGAAGTTCCTAAGCACAAGAACAAATGCAAATGAGGTTCATAAGCACAAGATAAAGGACAAAAGAGGTTATTAAGCACACGAACAACACCAATTGAAGTTGTCAAGCACACAAATAAGGCCAATTGAGATCATTAAGCACAAGAACAAGTGTAAATAATGATGCTAAGCACAAGAACAAGGGCAAACTAGACTAAGAAGCATATCAACAACAATTGAGGTTGTTAAGCACACGAACAAGGGTAAATGTGGTTGCTATGTACAAGACCAAATGCAAATGATGTTCATAAGCATAAGATCAAGGGCAAAAGACATTGTTAAGCACACGAACATCGCCAATTGTGGTTATTAAGCACACAAACAAGAGAAAATGAGTTTCTTAAGCACAAGATCAAATGCAAATGAGGTTCATAGGCACAAGACTAAGGGCAAATTATGTTGCAAACCGCAAGAAGAACGACAAATGAGGTTGTTAAGCACAAGAACAAGTGTAAATGATGTTGCTAAGCCCAAGAACAAGGGCAAAAGAGGTTAAGAAACATATGAACAACGACATATGGGGTTGTTAAGCACACGAACAAGGGCAAATGAGGTTCCTAAGCACAAGAACAAATGCGAATGAGCTTCATAAGCACAAGAACAATGGCAAAAGAGGTTGTGAAGCACACAAACAACGCCAATTGAGGTTGTTAAGCACACAAACTAGGGCAAATGAGGTTCCTAAACACAAGAACAAATGCAAATGAGCTTCATAAGCACAAGATCAATGACAAAAGAGGTTGTTAAGAACACGAACAACGCCAATTGAAGTTCTTAAGCACACAAACAAGGGCAAATGAGGTTCCTTAGCACAAGAACAAATGCAAATGAGCTTCATAAGCACAAGATAAGGTGCAACGTATGTTGCAAAACGCAACAATAACGTCAAATGAGGTTATTAAGTATAACAACAAGTGTAAATGATGTTGCTAAGCACAAGAACAAGGGCAATAGATGTTAAGAAGCAAGTGAACAACAACAATTTAGGTTGTTAACAACACGAACAAGGGCGAATGAGGTTCCAAAGCACAAGAACAAATGCAAATGAGGTTCATAAGCACAAGATCAATGGCAAAAGAGGTTGTTAAGCATACAAAGAACGCCAACTAAGGTTGTTAAGCACACAAACAAGGGTAAATGAGGTTCCTAAGGACAAGAACAAATGCAAATGAGCTTCATAAGCAAGATCAAGGGCAAATTATGTTACAAAGCGCAAGAATAACGACAAATGTGGTTATTAAGCACTAGAACAAGTGCAAATGATATTTCTAAGTACAAGAACAAGAGCAATAGAGTTTAATGAGCATATGAACAACGACAATTGAGGTTGTTACGCACACGAACAAGTGCAATTGAGTTTCCTAAGGACAAGAACAAATGCAAATGAGATTCATAAGCACAAGATCAAGGGCAAAAGAGGTTATTAAGCACACGAACAACGCCAATTGAGATTGTTAAGCATACAAACAAGGCAAAATGAGGTTCATAAGCATAAGAACAAATGCAAATGAGCTTGATAAGCACATGACCAACGCCAAATTTTGTTGCAAAGTGCAAGAACAACGACAAATGAGGTCGTTAAGCACAAGAACAAGTGTAAATGATGTTGCTATGCACAAGAACAAGGGCAAAAGAGGTTAAGAGGCATATGAAAAACGACAATTAAGGTTGTTAAGCACACAAACAAGGGCAAATGAGGTTCCTCAGAACGATAACTAATGCAAATGAGTTTCATCAGCACAATATCAAGGGAAAAAGAGGTTGTTAAGCACACAAACAACGACAGTTATGGTTCCTAAGCATACAAACAATTGAAAATGAGGTCCGTAAGTACAGGAACAAATGAAAATGAACTTCGTAAGCACAAGATCAACGGCAAATTATGTTTCAATGCGGAAGAACAACGACAAATGAGGTCATTAATCAGAAGAACAAGTGTAAATGATGTTGCTAAGCACAAGAAAAAGGGCAAAAGAGGCTAAGAAGTGTATGAACAATGACAATTGGGTTTGTTAAGCACACGAACAAGGTAAAATGTGGGTGCCAATTATAAAACCAAATGCGAATGAGGTTCATAAGCACGAGATCAAGGGCAAAAGAGGTTGTTAAGCACACGAACAACGCCAATTGAGGTTGTTAAGCACACAAACAAGGGCAAATGAGTTTATTAAGCACAAGAACAAATGCAAATGAGCTTCATAAGCACAAGATCAAGGGCAAATTATGTTACAAAGCGCAAGAATAACAACAAATGTAGTTATTAAGCACAAGAACAAGTGCAAATGATATTGCTAAGCACAAGCACAAGAGCAATAGAGTTTAATAAGCATATGAACAACGACAATTGAGGTTGTTACGCACACGAACAAGTGCAATTGAGTTTCCTAACTACAAGAACAAATGCAAATGAGATTCATAAGCACAAGATCAAGGGCAAAAGAGATTATTAACCACACGAACAAGGGAGAATGAGGTTCCCAAGCACAAGAACAAGTGTAAATGATGTTGCTAATCACAAGAACAAGGGCAAAAGAGGCTAAGAAGCATATGAACGACGACAATTTAGGTTGTTAAGCACACAAACAAGGGTAAACGAGGTTGCTAAGTACAACACCAAATGCAAATGGGGTTCATAAGCACAAGATTAAGGACAAAAGAGGTTGTCAAGCACACGAACAATGCCAATTGAGGTTGTTAAGCACACAAACAAGGGCAAATGAGTTTCTTAAGCACAAGAACAAATGTAAATAAGGTTCATAAGCACAAGACCAAGGGAAAATTATGTTGCAAAGTGGAGAACAACGACAAATGAGGCTGTTAAGCACAAGAACAAGTGTAAATTATGTTGCTAAGCACAAGAACAAGGGCGAAAGAGGTTAAGAAGCATAAGAACAACGACCATTAAAGTTGTTAAGCACACAGACAAGGGCAATTGAGGTTCCTAAGAACGAGAACTAATGAAAATGAGGTTCATAAGCACAATATAAAAGAAAAAAAGTGGTTGTTAAGCACACAAACAACGACAATTGTGGTTCCTAAGCATACAAACAAGGGCAAACGAGGTTCGTAAGCAGAAGAACAAATGCAAATGAGCTTCGTAAGAACAAGATTAAGGGCAAATTATGTTACAAAGCACAAGAACAACGACAAATGAGGTTGTTAAGCACAAGAACAAGGGTAAATTATGTTGCTCACCACAAGAACCCGGGCAAAAGAGGTTATGAAGCATATGAACA
Source organism: Carex cristatella (assembly GCA_024447775.1). Taxonomy (NCBI): domain Eukaryota; kingdom Viridiplantae; phylum Streptophyta; class Magnoliopsida; order Poales; family Cyperaceae; genus Carex; species Carex cristatella. The sequence continues at coordinate 8,345,095 of JAJHPF010000002.1, forward strand.
ACGACAATTGAGGTTGTTAAGCACACGAACAATGGCAAATAAGGTTTCTAAGCACAAGAACAAATGCAATTGTGGTTTATAAGCACAAGATAAAGGACAAAAGAGTTTATTAAGCACACGAACAATGCCAATTGAGGTTGTTAAGCACACAAACAAGGGTAAATGAGGTTCCTAAGCACAAGAACAAATGCAAATGGGGTTCATAAGCTCAAGACAAAGGGAAAATTATGTTGCAAAGCACAAGAACAACGACAAATGAGATTGTTAAGCACAAGAACAAGTTTAAATGATGTTGCTAAGCATACGAACAAGGGCAAATAAGGTTCCTAAGTACAAAAACAAATGCAAATGAGGTTCTTAAGCACAAGATCAAGGTAAAAAGAACAAAAGCAAATGAGCTTCATCAGCACAAGATCTAGGGCAAATTATGTTGCAAAGCGCAAGAACAATGACAAATGAGGTTGTTAAGCACAAGAACAAGTGTAAATGATGTTGCTAAGCACAAGAAAAAGGGCAAAAAAGGTTAAGAAGCATATGAACAACGACAATTGAGGTTGGTAAGGACACGAACAAGGGCAAATGACGTTCCTAAGCACAAGTACAAATGCAAATGAGGTTCATATGCACAAGATAAAGGACAAAAAAGGTTATTAAGCACACGAAAATCGCCAATTCAGGTTGTTAAGCACACAAACAAGGACAAATGAAGTTCCCAAGCACAAGAACAAATGCAAATGAGGTTCATAGCCACAAGATCAATGGCCAAAGAGGTTGTTAAGCACACGAACAACGCCAATTGAGGATGGTAATCACACAAACAAGGGCAAATGAGGTTCCTAAGCACAAACAAATGCAATTGAGATTCATAAGCACAAGATCAAGGGCAAAAGAGATTATTAAGCACACGAACAACACCAATTGAGGTTGTTAAGTATACAAACAAGGAAAAATAAGGTTCATAAGCAAAAGAACAAATGCAAATAAGCTTCATAAGCACAAGACCAAGGGTAAATTTTGTTGCAAAGTGCAAGAACAATGACAAGTGAGGTCGTTAAGCACAAGAACAAGTGTAAATCGTGTTGCTAAGCACAATTACAAGGGCAAAAGAGGTTAAGAGGCATATGAGCAACGACAATTAAGTCTGTTAAGCACACGGACAAGGGAAAATGAGGTTCAAAGAACGATAACTGTTGCAAATGAGTTTCATAAGCACAATATCAAGGGAAAAATTGGTTGTTAAGCACACAAACAATGACAGTTATGGTTCCTAAGCATACAAACAATTGAAGATGAGGTCCGTAAGCACAGGAACAAATGAAATTGAGCTTCGTCAGCACAAGATCAAGGGCAAATTATGTTGCAAAGCGCAAGAAGACAAATGAGGTCATTAATCACAAGAACAAGTGTAAATCGTGTTGCTAAGCACAAGAACAAGGGCAAAAGAGGCTAAGAAACATATGAACGATGACAATTGAGGTTGTTAAGCACACGAACAAGTTAAAATGAGGGTGCCAAGTACAAAACCAAATGCAAATGTGGTTCATAAGCACAAGATCAAGGGCAAAAGAGGTTGTTAAGCACACGAACAACGCCAATTGAGGTTGTTAAGCACACAAACAAGGGCAAATGAGTTTATTAAGCACAAGAACAAATGCAAATGAGGTTCGTAAGCACAAGACCTAGGCAAATTATGTTGCAAAGCACAAGAACAACGACAAATGAGGTTGTTAAGCACAAGAACAAGTGTAAATGATGTTGCTAAGTACAAAAGCAAGGATAAAAGAGGTTAAGAAGCATATGAACAACGACAATTGGAGTTGTTATGCACACGAAAAAGGGCAAATGAGGTTCCTAAACACAAGAACAAATGCAAATGAGCTTCATAAGCACAAGAACAATGGCCAAAGTGGTTGTGAAGCACACGAACAACGCCAATTGAGGTTGTTAAGCACACAAACAAGGGCAAATGAGGTTCCTAAACACAAAAACAAATGCAAATGAGCATCATAAGCACAAGATCAACGACAAAAGAGGTTGTTCAAAACACGAACAATGCCAATTGAAGTTGTTAAGCACACAAACAAGGGCAAATGAGGTTCCTAAGCACAAGAACAAATGCAAATGAGCTTCATAAGCACAAGATCAGGTGCAACGTATGTTGTAAAACGCAACAATAACGACAAATAAGGTTATTAAGTATAACAACAAGTGTAAATGATGTTGCTAAGCACAAGAACAAGGGCAATAGAGGTTAAGAAGCAAATGAACAACGACAATTGAGGTTGTTAAGCACACGAACAAGGGCGAATGAGGTTCCAAAGCACAAGAAAAAATGCAAATGAGGTTCATCAGCACAAGATCAATGGCAAAAGATGTTGTTAAGCACACAAAGAACGCCAACTAAGGTTGTTAAGCACACAAACAAGGGTAAATGAGGTTCCTAAGCACAAGAACAAATGCAAATGAGCTTCATAAGCACAAGATCAAGGGCAAATTATGTTAGAAAGCGCAAGAATAACGACAAATGAGGGTATTAAGCACAAGAACAAGTGCAAGTGATATTGCTAAGCACAAGAACAAGAGCAATGGAGTTTAAGAAGCATATGAACAACGACAATTGGGGTTGTTCAGCACACGAACAAGGGCAAATGAGGTTCCTAAGCTCAAGAACAAATGCAAATGAGGTTCATAAGCAGAAGAACAATGGCCAAAGATGTTGTGAAGCACATGAACAATGCCAATTGAGGTTGTTAGGCACACAAACAAGGGAAAATGAGGTTCATAAGCACAAGAACAATGGCCAAAGAGGTTGTGAAGCACACGAGCAATGCCAATTGAGGTTGTTAAGCGCACAAACAAGGACAAATGAGGTTGCTAAACACAAGAACAAATACAAATGAGCTTTATAAGCACAATATCAACGACAAAAGTGGTTGTTAAGAACACGAACAACCCCAATTGAAGTTGTTAAGCACACAAACAAGGGAAAAATGAGGTTCCTAAGCACATGAACAAATGCAAATGAGCTTCATAAGCACAATATCAGGTGCAACGTATGTTGCAAAACGCAAGAATAATGACAAATGAGGTTATTAAGTGTAACAACAAGTGTAAATGATGTTGCTAAGCACAAGAACAAGGGCAATAGAGGTTAGAAGCAAATGAACAACAACGATTGAGGTTGTTAAGCACACGAACAAGGGCGAATGAGATTCCAAAGCACAAGAACAAATGCAAATGGGGTTCATAAGCACAGGATCAACGGCAAAAGAGGTTGTTAAGCACACAAACCAGGGCAAATGAGGTTTCTAAGCACAAGAACAAATGTAAATGAGCTTCATAAGCACAAGATCAAGGGCAAATTATGTTACACAGTGCAAGAATAACGACAAATGAGGTTATTAAGCACAAGAACATGTGTAAATGATGTTACTAAGCACAAGAACAAGGGCAATAGAGGTTAAGAAGCATATGAACAACGACAATTGAGTCTGTTCAACACACGAAAATGGGCAAATGAGGTTCCTAAGTAAAAGAACAAATGAAAATGAAATTAATAGGCACAAGATCAAGGGCAAAAGAGTTTATTAACCGCACGAAAAATGCCAATTGAGGTTGTTAAGCATACACACAAGGGAAAATGAGGTTCATAAGCAGAAGAACATATGCAAATAAGCTTCATAAGCACAAGACCAAGGGCAAATTTTGTTGCAAAGTTGAAGAACAACGACAAATGAGGTCGTTAAGCACAAGAACAAGTGTAAATGATGTTGCTAAGCACAAAAACATGGGCAAAAGAGGTTAAGAAGCATATGAACAACGACAATTAAAGTTGTTAAGCACACGGACATGGCCAAATGAGTTTCCTAAGAACAAGAACTAATGAAAATGAGGTTCATCAGCACAATATCAAGGAAAAGAGAGGTTGTTAAGCACACAAAGAATGCCAACTAAGGTTGTTAAGCACACAAACAAGGGCAAATGAGGTTCCTAAGCACAATAACAAATGCAAATGAGCTTCCTAAGCACAAGATCCTGGGCAAATTATGTTACAAAGCGCAAGAATAACGACAAATGAGGTTATTGAGCACAAGAATAAGTGCAAATGATATTGCTAAGCACAAGAACAAGAGCAATAGAGTTTAAGAAGCATATATGAACCACGACAATTGAGGTTGTTAAGCACACGAACAAGGGCAAATAAGGTTTCTAAGCACAAGAGCAAATGCAAATGTGGTTTATAAGCACAAGATAAAGGACAAAAGAGTTTATTAAGCACACGAACAATGCCAATTGAGGTTGTTAAGCACACAAACAAGGGTAAATGAGGTTCCTAAGCATAAGAACAAAAGCAAATGAGCTTCATCAGCACAAGATCTAGGGCAAATTATGTTGCAAAGCGCAAGAACAATGACAAATGAGGTTGTTAAGCACAAGAACAAGTGTAAATGATGTTGCTAAGCACAAGAAAAAGGGCAAAAGATGTTAAGAGGCATATGAACAACGACAATTAATGTTGTTAAGCACACAGACAAGGGCAAATGAGGTTTCTAAGAACGAGAACTAATGCAAATGAGTTTCATCAGGACAATATCAAGGGAAAAAGAGGTTGTTAAGCACACAAACAACGACAATTATGGTTCCTAAGCATACAAACAATTGAAAATGAGGTCCGTTAGCACAGGAACAAATGAAAATGAGCTTCGTAAGCACAAGATCAAGGGCAAATTATGTTGCAAAGCACAAGTACAATGGCAAAAGAGGCTGAGAACCATATGAATAATGACAATTGAGGTTATTAAGCACACGAACAAGGTAAAATGAGGGTGTCAAGTACAAAACCAAATGCAAATGAGGTTCATAAGCACAAGCTCAAGGGCAAAAGAGGTTGTTAAGCACACGAACAACGCCAATTAAAGTTGTTAAGCACACAAACAAGGGCAAATTAGTTCCTTATACACAAGAACAAATGCAAATGAGGTTCATAAGCACAAGACCTTGGCAAATTATGTTGCAAAACGCAAGAACAACGACAAATGAGGTTGTTAAGCACAAGAACAAGTGTAAACGACGTTGCTAAGTATAAGGCCAAATGCAAATGAGGTTCATAAGCACAAGATCAAGTGCAAAAGAGGTTGTTAAGCACACGAACATCGCCAATTGAGGTTGTTAAGCACACAAACAAGGGAAAATGAGTTTCATAAGCACAAGATCAAATGCAAATGAGGTTCATAGGCACAAGACCAAGGGCAAATTATGTTGCAAAGCGCAAGAACAACGACAAATGATGTTGTTAAGCACAAGAACAAGGGCAAAAGAGGTTAAGAAGCATATGAACAACGACAATTGAGGTTGTTAAGCACAGGAACAAGGACAAATGAGGTTCCTAAGCACAAGAACAAATGCAAATGAGCTTCATAAGCACAAGATCAATGGCCAAAGAGGTTGTTAAGCACACGAACAATGCCAATTGAGGTTGTTAAGCACACAAACAAGGGCAAATGAGGTTCCTATACACAAGAACAAATGCAAATGAGCTTCATAAGCACAACATCCACGGCAAAATAGTTTGTTAAGAACACGAACAATACCAATTGAGGTTGTTAAGCACACAAACAAGGGCAAATGAGGGTCTTAAGTACAAGAATTAATGCAAATGGGCTTCATAAGCACAAGATCATGCGCAACTTATGTTGCAAAACACAATAATAACGATAAATGAGGCTATTAAGTATAAGAACAAGTGTAAACGATGTTGCTAGGCACAAGAACAAGGGCAATAGAGGTTAGGAAGCATATGAACAACGACAATTGAGGTTGTTAAGCACACGAACAAGGGAGAGTGAGGTTCCTAAGCACAAGAACAGGTGTAAATGATGTTGCTAATCACAAGAACAAGAGCAAAAGAGGCTAAGAAGCATATGAACGACAACAATTTAGGTTGTTAAGCACACGAACAAGGGTAAACGAGGTTGCTAAGTACAAGACCAAATTCAAATGGGGTTCATAAGCACAAGATTAAGGACAAAAGAGGTTGTCAAGCACACGAACAATGCCAATTGAGGTTGTTAAGCACACAAACAAGGGCAAATGAGTTTCTTAAGCACAAGAACAAATGCAAATAAGGTTCATAAGCACAAGACCAAGGGAAAATTATGTTGCAAAGTGCAGAACAACGACAAATGAGGCTGTTAAGTACAAGAACAAATGTAAATGATGTTGCTAAGCACAAGAACAAGGGCAAAAGAGGTTAAGAAGCATAAGAACAACGACCATTAAAGTTGTTAAGCACACAGACAAGGGCAATTGAGGTTCCTAAGAATGAGAACTAATGAAAATGAGGTTCATAAGCACAATATAAAAGAAAAAGGGCAATTGTCGTTTACACAGACAAGTGTAAACGATGTTGCTAGGCACAAGAACAAGGGCAATTGTCGTTGTTAAGCACACAAACAACGACAATTGTGGTTCCTAAGCATACAAACAAGGGCAAATGAGGTTCGTAAGCGCAAGAACAAATGCAAATGAGCTTCGTAAGAACAAGATTAAGGGCAAATTATGTTACAAAGCACAAGAACAACGACAAATGAGGTTGTTAAGCACAAGAACAAGTGTAAATTATGTTGCTAACCACAAGAACCCGGGCAAAAGAGGTTATGAAACATATGAACAACGACAATTGAGGATGTTAAGCGCACGAACAAGGGCAAATAAGGTTTCTAAGCACAAGAACAAATGCAAATGTGGTTTATAAGCACAAGATAAAGGACAAAAGAGTTTATTAAGCACACGAACAATGCCAATTGAGGTTGTTAAGCACACAAACAAGGGTAAATGAGGTTCCTAAGCACAAGAACAAAAGCAAATGAGCTTCATCAGCACAAGATCTAGGGCAAATTATGTTGCAAAGTGCAAGAACAACGACAAATGAGGTCGTTAAGCACAAGAACAAGTGTAAATGATGTTGCTAAGCACAAGAAGAAGGGCAAAAGAGACTAAGAAGCTTATCAACAACAACAATTGAGGTTGTTAAGAACACGAACAAGGGTAAAATGATGTTGCTAAGTGCAAGACCAAATGAAAATGGGGTTCATAAGTAAAATATCAAGGAAAAAGGAGGTTGTTAAGCACATAAACAAGGGAAAATGAGTTTCATAAGCACAAGAACAAATACAAATGAGCTTCATAGGCTATAGATCAATGGCCAAAGAGGTTGTTAAGCACATGAACAACACCAATTGAGGTTGAACAACACCAATTGAGGTTGTTAAGCACACAAACAATGCCAATTGAGGTCATTAAGCATAAGAACAAGTGTAAATGATGTTGCTAAGCAAAAGAACAAGGGCAAAAGAGATTAAAAAGCATATCAACAACAACTATTAAGGCTGTTAAGCACACGAACAAAGGTAAATGACGTTGCTAAGTACAAGACCAAATGCAAATGAGGTTCATAAGCACGAGATCAAGTGCAAAAGAGGTTGTTAAGCGCACGAACATCGCCAATTGAGGTTGTTAAGCACACAAACAAGGGAAAATGAGTTTCATAAGCACAAGATCAAATGCAAATGAGGTTCATAGGCACAAGACCAAGGTCAAATTATGTTGCAAAGCGCAAGAACAATGACAAATTATGTTGTTGATCACAAGAATAAGTGTAAATGACGTTGCTAAGCACAAGAATAAGGGAAAAAGAGGTTAAGAAACATATGAACAACGACAATTGAGGTTGTTAAGCACAGGAACAAGGGCAAATAAGGTTCCTAAGCACAAGAACAAATGTAAATGAGCTTCATAAGCACAAGATCATTTGCCAAAGAGGTTGTTAAGCACACGAACAATGCCAATTGAGGTTGTTAAGCACACAAACAAGGGCAAATGAGGTTCCTATACACAAGAACAAATGCAAATGAGCTTCATAAGCACAAGATCAATGGCAAAATAGGTTGTTTAAGAACACGAACAATGCCAATTGAGGTTGTTAAGCACACAAATAAGGGCAAATGAGGTTCCTAAGTACAAGACCAAATGCAAATGGGCTTCATAAGCACAAGATCATGCGCAACTTATGTTGCAAAACGCAATAATAACGACCAATGAGGTTACTAAGTATAAGAACAAGTGTAAATGATGTTGCTAGGCACAAGAACAAGGGCAATAGAGGTTAAAAAGCATATGAACAACGACAATTGAGGTTGTTAAGCACACGAACATGGGCGAATGAGGTTCCTAAGCAAGAGAACAAGTGTAAAGGATGTTGCTAAGCACAAGAACACGGGCAAAAGAAGCTAAGAATCATATGAACAACGACAATTGAGGTTGTGAAGCACACGAACAAGGGCAAATGAGGTTCCTAAACAAAAGAACAAATGCAAATTAGTTTCATAAGCACAAGATAAAGGACAAAAGAGGTTATTAAGCACAAGAACAACGCCAATTGAGGTTGTTAAGGACACAAACAAGGGCAAATGAGGTTCCTATGCACAAGAACAACTTCAAATGAGCTTCCTAAGCACAAGATCAATGACAAATTATGTTGCAAGTGCTAGAACAACGACAAATGAGGTTGTTAAGCACAAGAACAAGTGTAAATGATGTTGCTAAGCACACGGACAAGGGCAAATGAGATTCCTAAGAATGAGAACTAATAATGCACATGAGGTTCATCTGCACAATTTCAAGGGCAAAAGAGGATGTTAAGCACACAAATAAGGGCAAATGAGTTTCTTATGCAGAAGAACAAATGCAAATGAGGTTCATAAGCACAAGACCAAGGCAAATTATGTTGCAAAGCGCAAGAACAACGACATATGAGATTTTTAAGAACAAAAACAAGTGTAAATGATGTTGCTAAGCACAAGAATAAGGGAAAAAGAGGTTAAGAAACATATGAACAACGACAATTGAGGTTGTTAAGCTCACGAACAAGGGTAAATAAGGTTCCCAAGCACAAGAACAAATGCAAATGAGGTTCTTAAGCACAAGATTAAGGGCAAAAGAGGTTGTTAAGCACACGAACAACGCGAATGGAGGTTGTAAAGCACACAAACAAGGGCAAATGAGGTTCCTAAGCACATGAAATGCAAATGAGCTTCATAAGCACAAGATCACCGGCAAAAGAGGTTGTTAAGCACACAAACAACGCCAATTGAGGTCATTATGCACATGAACAAGTGTAAGTGATGTTGCTAAGCGCAAGAACAAGGGCAAAAGAGGCTAAGAAGCATATCAACAACGACAATTAAGGTTGTTAAACACACGGACAAGGGTAAATCAGGTTGCTAAGTACAAGACCAAATGCAAATGAGGTTCATAAGCACAAGATCAAGGAACAAAGAGGTTGTTAAACACACGAACAACGCCAATTGAGGTTGTTAAGCACGCAAATATGGGCAAATGAGTTTCTTAAGCACAAGAACAAATACAAATGATGTTCATCAGCACAAGATCAAGGGTAAATTATGTTGCAAAGCGCAAGGGACAAATGAGTTTGCTAAGCACATGAACAGGTGTAAATGATGTTGCTAAGCACCAGAACAAAGGCAAAAGAGGTTACGAAGCATATGAACAACGACAATTGAGATTGTTAAGCATACGAACAATGGCAAATAAGGTTCCTAAGTACAAGAACAAATGCAAATGAGGTTCATAGGCACAAAATCAATGGCCAAAGAGGTTATTAAGCACACGAACAACGCCAATTGAGGTTGTTAAGCATACAAACAAGGGAAAATGAGGTTCATAAGCATAAGAACAAATGCAAATGAGCTTCATAAGCACAACACCACGGGCAAATTTTGTTGCAAAGTGCAAGAACAACGACAAATGAGGTCGTTAAGTACAAGAACAAGTGTAAATGATGTTGCTAAGCACACGGACAAGGGCAAATGAGATTCCTAATAACGAGAACTAATAATGCAAATGAGGTTATTAAGCAGAAAAACAACGACAATTGTTGTTCCTAAGCATATAAACAAGGGCAAATGAGGTTCGTAAGCACAAGAACAAATGCCAATGAGCTTCGTAAGCACAAGATCAAGGGCAAATTATGTTGGAAAGCGCAACAACAACGACAAATGAGGTTGTTAAGTACAAGAACAAGTGTAAATGATGTTGCTAAGCACAAGAACAAGGCAAAAGAGGTTAAGAAGCATATGAACAACGACAATTGAGGTTGTTAAGCACACGAAGAAGGGCAAATGAGGTTCCTCAGCATAAGAACAAATGGAAATGAGGTTCGTATGCACAAGATAAAGGACAAAAAAGGTTATTAAGCACACGTACTTCGCCAATTGAGGTTATTAAGCACACAAATAAGGGCAAATGAAGTTCCCAAGCACAAGCACAAATGCAAATGAGCTTCAAAGCACAAGATAATGGGCAAATTATGTTACAAAGTGCAAGAACAATGATAAATGAGGTTTCTAAGCAAAAGAACAAGTGTAAATGATGTTGCTAAGCGCAAGAACAAGAGCAAAAGCGGTTAAGAAGCTCATGAACAACAACAATTCTGGTTTCTAAGCACAAAAACAAGGGCAAATGAGGTTCATAAGCACAAGATCAAGGGCAAAAGAGGTTAATAAGCACACGAACAACGTCAATTGAGTTTGTAAAGCACACAAACAAGGGCAAATGGGGTTCCTAAGAACAATAACAAATGCAAATGAGCTTCCTAACCACAAGATCAATGACAAATTATGTTGCCAAGCGCAAGAACAACGACGAATGAGGTCATTAAGCACAAGAACAAGTGTAAATGATGTTACTAAGAACAAGAACAAGGGCAAAAAAGGCTAAGAAGCATTTGAACAACGACAATTAAGGTTGTTAAGCACACGAACTAGGGTAAATAAGGTTGCTAAGTACAAGACCAAATGTGAATGAGGTTCATAATCACAAGATCAAGGGCAAAAGAGGTTGTTAAGCACACGAACAACGTCAATTAAGGTTGTTAAGCACACAAATAAGGGCAAATGAGTTTCTTAAGCACAATAACAATGCAACTAAGGTTCATAAGCACAAGACCAAGGGCAAATTATGTTGCAAAACGCAAGAACAACGACAAATGAGGTTGTTAATCGCAATAACAAGTGTAAATGATGTTGCTAAGCACAAGAACAAGGGCAAAAGATGTTAAGAAGCATATGAACAACGACAATTGTAGTTGTTCAGCACACGAACAAGGGCAAATAAGGTCCCTAAGCACAAGAACAAGTGCAAATGAGGTTCATAGGCACAAGATCAATCGCCAAGGAGGTTGTTAAGCACACCAACAACGCCAATTGAGGTTGTTAAGCACACAAACAAGGGCAAATGAGGTTCCTAAGCACAACAACAAATGCAAAAATGAGCTTCATAAGCAAAAGATCAATGGCAAAAGAGGTTACTCAGCACACGAACAATGCCAATTCAGGTCATTAAGTACAAGAACAGGTGTAAATGATGTTGCTAAGCACAAGAACAAGGGCAAAAGAGGCTAAGAAGCATAGGAACAACGACAATTTAGGTTGTTAATCACAAACAAGGGTAAATGAGGTGAACAAGTACAAGACCAAATGCAAATGAGGTTCATAAGCACAAGATCAACGGCAGAAGAGGTTGTTAAGCACACGAACAACGCCAATTGAGGTTGTTAAGCACACAAACAAGGGAAAATGAGTTTCTTAAGCACAAGAACAAATACAAATGAGGTTCATAAGCACAAGACCAAGGGCAAATTATGTTGCAAAGCGCAAGAACAACGACAAATGAGGTTGGTAAGCACAAGAACAAATGTAAATGATGTTGCTAAGCACAAGAATAAGGGCAAAAGAGGTTAAGAAGCATATAAACAACAACAATTGAGGTTGTTAAGCACACGAAGAAGGGCAAATGAGGTTCCCAAGCACAAGAACAAATGGAAATGAGGTTCATATGCACAAGATAAAGTCCAAAAAATGCTATTAAGTACACGAACATCGCGAATTGAGGTTCTTAAGCACACAAACACGGGCAAATGAAGTTCCCAAGCACAAGAACAAATGCAGATGAGCTTCAAAAGCACAAGATCAAGGGCATTATGTTGCAAAGCGCAAGAAAAACGACAAATGAGGTTGCTAAGCAAAAGAAAACGTGTAAATGATGTTGCTAAGCGCAAGAACAAGAGCAAAAGAGGTTATAAAGCACACAAACAACGCCAAGTCAGGTTGTAAAGCACACAAACATGGGTAAATGGGGTTCGTAAGCACAATAACAAATGCAATTGAGCTTCCTAAGCACAAGATCAATGACAAATTATGTTGCCCAACGGAAGAACAACGACAAATGAGGTCATTAAGCACAATAACAAGTGTAAATGATGTTGCTAAGAAGAAGAACAAGGGCAAAAAATTATAAGAAGCATTTGAACAACAACAATTAAGATTGTTAAGCACACGAACTAGGGTAAATGATATTGCTAAGTACAATACCAAATGCAGATGAGGTTCATAAGCACAAGATCAAGGGCAAAAGAGGTTGTTAAGCACACGAACAACGCCAATTAGGGTTGTTAAGCACACAAATAAGGGCAAAGGAGTTTCTTAACCACAAGAACAAATGCAAATGAGGTTCATAAGCACAAGACCAAGGGCAAATTATGTTGCAAAGCACACATAAACAACGACAAATGAGGTTGTTAAACACACGAACAAGGGCAAATAAGGCTCCCAAGCACAAGAACAAATGCAAATGAGATTCCTAGCCACAAGAACAATGGCCAAAGAGGTTGTTAAGCACACGAACAACGCCAATTGAGGTTGTTAAGCACACAAACAAGGGCAAATGACGTTCCTAAGCACTACAACAAATGCAAATGAGCTTCATAAGCACAAGATCAACAGCAAACAAGGTTGTTCAGCACATGAACAACGCCAATTGAGGTCATTAAGCACAAGAACAAATGTAAATGATGTTGCTAAGCACAAGAACAAGGGCAAAAGAAGCTAAGAAGCATAAGAAGAACGATAATTTAGGTTGTTAAGCACAAGAACAAGGGTAAATGATGTTGTTAAGCACAAGAAAAAGGGCAAAAGAGGTTAAGAAGCATATGAACAACGACAATTGAGGTTGTTAAGCACACGAACAAGAGCAAATGAGGTTCATATGCACAAGATAAATGACAAAAAATGTTATTAAGCACACGAACAACGCAAATTGAGGTTGTTAAGCACACAAACACAGGCAAATGAAGTTCCCAAGCATAGAAACAAATGCAAATGAGTGTCAAAAGCACAAGATCAACGGCAAATTATGTTGCAAAGCGCAAGAACAACTACAAATGAGGTTGGTAAGCAAAAGAACAAGTGTAAATGATGTTGCTAAGCGGAAGAACTAGGGCAAAAGAGGTTAAGAAGCTCAGGAACAACAACAATTCTGGTTGCTAAGCTCAAAAACAATGGCAAATGTGGTTCCCAAGCACAAAACATTTAAATGAGGTTCATAAGCACAGGATCAAGGGCAAAAGAGGTTATTAAGCACACAAACAACGCCAATTGAGGTTGTTAAGCACACAAAAGTGAAAATGAGGTTCCTAAGCACAAAAACAAGTGCAAATGATGTTGCTAAGCACAAGAACAAGGGCAAAAGAGGCTAAGAATCATATGAACAACGACAATTAAATTTGTTAAGCACACGAACAAGGGTAAATGAGGTTGCTAAGTACAAGACCAAATGCATATGAGGTTCATAAGCACAAGATCAAGGGAAAAAGAGGTTGTTTAGCACACAAACAACGCCAATTGAGGTTGTTAAGCAGACAAATAAGGGCAAATGAGTTTCTTAAGCAGAAGAACAAATGCAAATGAGGTTCATAAGCACAAGACCAACGCAAATTATGTTGCGAAGTGCAAGAACAACGACAAATGAGGTTTTTAAGAACAAGAACAATGTAAATGATGTTGCTAAGCACAAGAACAAGGGAAAAAGAGGTTAAGAAACATATGAACAACAACAATTGAGGTTGTTAAGTACACGAACAAGGGCAAATAAGGTTCCTAAGCACAAGAACAAATGCAAATGAGGTTCTTAAGCACAAGATTAAGGGCATAAGAGGTTGTTAAGCACACGAACAACGCCAATGGAGGTTGTAAAGCACACAAACAAGGGCAAATGAGGTTCCTAAGCACATGAAATGAAAATGAGCTTCATAAGCACAAGATCAGCGGCAAAAGAGGTTGTTAAGCACACAAACAACGCCAATTGAGGTCATTATGCACATGAACAAGTGTAAATGATGTTGCTAAGCGCAAGAACAAGGGCAAAAGAGGTTAAGAAGCATATCAACAACGACAATTAAGGTTGTTAAGTACACGAACAAGGGTAAATCAGGTTGCTAAGTACAAGACCAAAATCAAATGAGGTTCATAAGCACAAGATCAAGGAACAAAGAGGTTCCACACGAACAACGCCAATTGAGGTTGTTAAGCACACAAATAAGGGCAAATGAGTTTCTTAAGCACAAGAACAAAAGCAAATGATGTTCATAAGCACAAGACCAAGGGAAAATTATGTTGCAAAGCGCAAAAACAACAACAAATGAGTTTGCGAAGCACAAGAACAAGTGTAAATGATGTTGCTAAGCACCAGAACAAGGGCAAAAGAGGTTACGAAGTATATGAACAGCGACAATTGAGGTTGTTAAGCATACGAACAATGGCAAATAAGGTTCCTAAGTACAAGAACGCAAATGAGGTTCATAGGCACAAAATCAATGGCCAAAGAGGTTATTAAGCACACGAACAACGCCAATTGAGGTTGTTAAGCATACAAACAAGGGAAAATGAGGTTCATAAGCATAAGAACAAATGCAAATGAGCTTCATAAGCACAACACCACGGGCAAATTTTGTTGCAAAGTGCAAGAACAACGACAAATGAGGTCGTTAAGTACAAGAACAAGTGTAAATGATGTTGCTAAGCACACGGACAAGGGGAAATGAGGTTAAGAAGCATATGAACAACGACAATTGAGATTGTGAAGCACACGAACAAGGGCAAATGTGGTTCCTAAGCACAAGAACAAATACAAATGAGGTTCATATGCACAAGATAAAGGACAAAAAAGGTTATTAAGCACACGAACAACGCCAATTGAGGTTGTTAAGCACACAAACAAGGGCAAATGAGTTTCTTAAGCACAAGAACAAATGCAAATGAGGTTCATAAGCACAAGACCAAGGGAAAATTATGTTGCAAAGTGCAAGAACAACGACAAATGAGGTCGTTAAGCACAAGAACAAGTGTAAATGATGTTGCTAAGCACACGGACAAGGACAAATGAGATTCCTAAGAACGAGAACTAACAATGCACATGAGGTTCATCAGCACAATATCAAGGGAGAAGAGGTTGTTAAGAACAGAAACAACGACAATTGTGGTTCCTAAGCATATAAACATGGGCAAATGAGGTTCGTAAGCACAAGAACAAATACCAATGAGCTTCGTAAGCACAAGATCAAGGGCAAATTATGCTGGAAAGCGCAAGAACAACGACAAATGAGGTTGTTAAGGACAAGAACAAGTGTAAATGATGTTGCTAAGCACAAGAAAAAGGGCAAAAGAGGTTAAGAAGCAAATGAACAACGACAATCAAGGTTGTTAAGCACACGAACAAGGGTAAATGTGGTTGGTAAGTACAAGATCAAAAGCAAATGAGGTTCATAAGCACAAGATCAATGGCAAAAGAGGGTGTTAAGCACACGAAAAATGCCAATTGAGATTGTTAAGCACACAAACAAGGGTAAATGAGGTTCCTAAGCACAAGAACAAATGCAAATGAGCTTCATAAGCACAAGATTAATGGCAAATTATGTTGCAAAGCGCAAGAACAATGACAAATGAGGTTATTACAAGAACAAATATAAATGATGTTACGAAGCACAAGAATAAGGGCAAAAGAGGTTAAGAAGCATATGAACAACGACAATTGAGATTGTGAAGCACACGAACAAGGGAAAATGAGGTTCCGAAGCACAAGAACAAATGCAAATGAGGTTCATATGCACAAGATAAAGGACAAAAAAGGTTATTAAGCACACGAACAACGCTAATTGAGGTTGTTAAGCACACAAACAAGGGAAAATGAAGTTTCCAAGTACAAGAACAAATGCAAATGTGCTTCATAAGCGCAAGATCAAGAGCAAATTATATTTCAAAGCACAATAACAACGACAAATGAGGTTGCTAAGGAAAGAACAAGTGTAAATGATGTCGCTAAGCGCAAGAACAAGGGTAAAAGAGGTTAAGAAGCCCACGAACAACAACAATTATGGTTGCTAAGCACAAAAACAACAGCGAATGAGGTTCCTAACCACAAGAACAAATACAAATGAGGTTTATAAGCACAATATTAAGGGCAAAAGAGGTTGTTAAGCACACAAATAACGCCAATTGAGGTTGTAAAGCACACAAACTAAGGCAAATGAGGTTCTTAAGCACAAGAACAAGTGCCAAGAACTTCCTAAGCGCAAGATCAAAAACAAATTTTGTTGCAAAGCGCAAGAACATTGACAAATGAGGTCATTAAGCACAAGAACAAGTGTAAATAATGTTGATAAGCACAAGAACAAGGGCAAAAGAGACTAAGAAGAATATGAACAATGACAATTAAGGTTGTTAAGAACACGAACAAGGGTAAATGAGGTTGCTAAGTACAAGACTAAATGCAAATGAAGTTCATAAGCACAAGATCGTGGGCAAAAGAGGCTATTAAGCACACGAACAACGCCAATTGAGTTTGTTAAGCACACAAATAAGGGCAAATGAGTTTCTTAAGCACAAGAACAAATGCAAATGGGGTTCATAAGCTCAAGACCAAGGGAAAATTATGTTGCAAAGCACAAGAACAACGACAAATGAGATTGTTAAGCACAAGAACAAGTTTAAATGATGTTGCTAAGCACACGAACAAGGGCAAATAAGGTTCCTAAGCACAAGAACAAATGCAAATGAGGTTCTTAAGCACAAGATCAAGGTAAAAAGAGGTTGTTAAGCACACGAATAACGCCAATGGAGGTTGTAAAGCACGCAAACAAGGGCAAATGAGGTTCCTAAGCACATGGACAAATGGAAATGAGCTTCATAAGCACAAGATCAACGGCAAAAGAAGTTGTTCAGCACACGAACAACGCCAATTGAGGTCATTAAGCACATGAACATGTGTAAAAGAGGTTAAGGAGCATATGAACAACGACAATTAAAATTGTCAAGCACACGAACAAGGGCAAATGGTTCCTAAGCTCAAGAACAAATGCAAATGAGGTTCATATGCACAAGATAAAGGACAAAAAAAGTTATTAAGCACACGAAAAATACCAATTGAGGTTGTTAAGCACACAAACAAGGGTAAGTGAGGTTCCTAAGCACAAGAACAAATGAGCTTCATAAGCAGAAGATGAAGGGCAAATTATGCTGCAAAGTGCAAGAACAATGACAAATGAGGTTGTTAAGCACAGGAACAAGTGTGAATGATGTTCCAAAGCACAAGAACAAGGGCAAAAGAGGTTAAGAAGCATATGAACAACGACAATTGAGATTGTGAAGCACATGAACAAGGGCAAATGAGGTTCATATGCACAAGAACAAATGCAAATGAGGTTATTAAGCACACGAACAACGCCAATTGAGGTTGTTAAGCACACAAACAAGGGAAAATGATGTTCCCAAGTACAAGAACAAATGTAAATGAGCTTCATAAGCACAAGATCAAGAGCAAATTATGTTGCAAAGAGCAAGAACAAGGACAAATGAGGTTGCTAAGGAAAAGAACAAGTGTAATTATGTTGTTAAGCGCAAGAACAAGGGCAAAAGAGGTTAAGAAGCTCATGAACAACAACAATTATGGTTGCTAAGCACAAAAACAATGGCAAATGGGGTTCCTAAGCACAAGAACAAATGCTAATGAGGTTCGTAAGCACATGATCAAGGGCAAAAGAGGTTGTTAAGCACCCGAACAACGCCAATTGAGGCTGTAAAGCACACAAACAAGGGCAAATGAGTTTCCTAAGCACAAGAACAAATGCAAATGAGCTTCCTAAGCACAAGATCAATGACAAATTATGTTGCAAAGCGCAAGAACAACTACAATTGAGGTCATTAAGCACATGAACAAGTGTAAATGGTGTTGCTAAGCACAAGAACAAGGGCAAAAGAGGCTAAGAAGCATATGAACAACAACAATTGAGGTTATTAAGCACACGAACAAGGGTAAATGAGGTCGCTAAGTACGAGACCAATTGCAAATGAGGTTCATAAGGACAAGATCAAGGGAAAAAGAGGTTGTTAAGCACACGAACATTGCCAATTGAGGTTGTTAAGCTCACAAACAAGGGCAAATGAGGTTCCTAAGCACAAGAACAAATGCAAATGAGCTTCCTAAGCACAAGATCAATGACAAATTATGTGGCAAAGCACAAGAACAACGACAAATGAGGTCATTCAAGACAAAAACAAGTGTAAATGATGTTGGTAAGCACAAGAACAAGGGAAAAAGAGGCTAAGAAGCTTATCAACAACGACAATTAAGGTTGTTAAGCACACGGACAAGGGTAAATGAGGTTGTTAAGTACAAGACCAAATGCAAATGAGGTTCATAGGCACAAGATCAAGGACAAAAGAGGTTGTTAAGCACACGAACAACGCCAATTGAGGTTCTTAAGCACACAAATAAGGGCAAATGAGTTTCTTAAGAACAAGAACAAATGCAAATGAGGTTCATAAGCACAAGACCAAGGGCAAATTATGTTGCAAAGCGCAAGAACAACGACAAATGAGGTAGTTAAGCACAAGAACAAGTGTAAATAATGTTGTTAAGCACCACAACAAGGGCAAAAGATGTTACGAAGCATATGAACAACGACAATTGAGGTTGTTAAGCACACGAACAACGGTTAATAAGGTTCCTAAGGAGAAGAACAAATGCAAATGAGGTTCATAGCCACAAGATCAACGGCCAATGAGATTATTAAGCACACGAACAACGCCAATTGAAGTTTTTAAGAATACAAACAAAGAAAAATGAGGTTCCTAAGCATAAGAACAAATGCAAATGAACTTCATAAGCACAAGACCAAGGGCAAATTTTGTTGCAAAGTGCAAGAACAACGACAAATGAGGTCGTTAAGCACAAGACACAGTGTAAATGATGTTGCTAAGCACAAAAACAAGGGCAAAAGAGGTTAAGAAGCTATGAACAACGACAACTAAAGTTGTTAAGCACACGGACAAGAGCAAATGAGGTTCCTAAGAACGAGAACTAATACAAATGGGGTTCATAAGCACAATATCAAGAGAACAAGAGGTTGTTAAGCACAGAAACAACGACAAATGTGGTTCCTAAGCATATAAACAAGGGCAAATGAGGTTCGTAAGCACAAGAACAAATGCAAATGATTTTCGTAAGCACAAGATCATGGGCAAATTATGTTGCAAAGCGCAAGAACAACGACAAATGAGGTTGTTAAGCCCAAGAACAGGTGTTGATGTTGCTAAGCACAAGAACAAGGGCAAAAGAGGTTAAGAAGCATATGAACAACGATAATTGAGGTTGTTAAGCACACGGACAAGGGCAAATGAGGTTGCTAAGCACAAGAACAAATGCAAATGAGGTTCATATACACAAGATAAAGGACAAAAGAGGTTACAAAGAATGGCAAATGTAGTTCCTAAGCACAAGAACAAATGCAAATGAGCTTCCTAAGCACAAGATCAATGACAAATTATGTTGCAAAGCGCAAGAACAACGACAAATGAGGTTGTTAAGCACAAGAACAAGTGTAAATGATGTTTATAAACACAAAAATTAGGGCAAAAGAGGTTAAGAAGCATATGAACCATGACAATTGAGGTTGTTAAGCACACGAACAAGGGCAAATGAGGTTCCTATGAACGAGAACAAATGCAAATGAGGTTCATAAGCATAATATCAAAGGTAAAAGAGATTGTTCAGCACACGAACAATGCAAATTGAGGTTGTTAAGCACACAAACAAGGACAAAAGAGGTTGCTAAGCACAAGAACATACACAAATGAGGTTCATAAGCACAAGATCAAGGCCAAAAGAGGATGGTAAGCACACGAAAAATGCCAATTGAGGTTGTTAAGCACACAAACAAGGGTAAATGAGGTTCCTAAGCATAAGAACAAATTCAAATGAGGTTCATAAGCAAAAGATCAATGGCAAAAGAGGTTGTTAAGCACACAAACAAGGGCAAATCAGGTTCCAAAACACAACACCAAATGCAAATGAGGTTCATAAGCAAAAGATCAAGGGCAAAAGATGTTGTTAAGCATACGAACATCGCCAAATGAGGTTGTTAAGCACGCAAACAAGGATAAATCAGGTTCATCAGAACAAGAACAAATGCAAATGAGGTTGATGAGCACAACGAGATCAAGGGAAAATTATGTTGCAAAGCGCAACAACAACGACAAATGAGGTTGTTAAACACAAGAACAAGTGTAACTGATGTTGCTAAGCACAAGAACAAGGAAAAAAGAGGTTAAGGAGCATATGAACAACGACAATTAAGGTTGTCAAGCACACGAACAAGGGCAAATGAGGTTCCTAAGCTCAAGAACAAATGCAAATGAGGTTTATATGCACAAGATAACGGACAAAAAAGGTTATTAAGCACACGAAAAATACCAAATGAGGTTGTTAAGCACACAAACAAGGGTAAGTGAGGTTCCTAAGCACAAGAACAAATGCAAATGAGCTTCATAAGCAGAAGAGGAAGGGCAAATCATGCTGCAAAGTGCAAGAAAAATGACAAATGAGGTTGTTAAGCACGGGAACAAGTGTCAATGATGTTCCAAAGCACAAGAACAAGGGCAAAAAAGGTTAAGAAGCATATGAACAACGACAATTGAGATTGTGAAGCACACGAACAAGGGCAAATGAGGTTCCTAAGCACAAGAACAAATGCAAATGAGGTTCATATGCACAAGATAAATGACAAAAAAGGTTATGAAGCACACGAACAACGCCAATTGAGGTTCTTAAGCACACAAATAAGGGCAAATGAGTTTCTTAAGAACAAGAACAAATGCAAATGAGGTTCATAAGCACAAGACCAAGGGCAAATTATGTTGCAAAGCGCAAGAACAACGACAAATGAGGTAGTTAAGCACAAGAACAAGTGTAAATAATGTTGTTAAGCACCACAACAAGGGCAAAAGAGGTTACGAAGCATATGAACAACGACAATTGAGGTTGTTAAGCACACGAACAACGGTTAATAAGGTTCCTAAGGAGAAGAACAAATGCAAATGAGGTTCATAGCCACAAGATCAATGGCCAATGAGGTTATTAAGCACACGAACAACGCCAATTGAGGTTTTGAAAGCATACAAACAAGGAAAAATGAGGTTCCTAAGCATAAGAACAAATGCAAATGAGTTTCATATAAGCACAAGACCAAGGGAAAAAGAGGTTAAGAAGCATGTGAACAACGACAACTAAAGTTGTTAAGCACACGGACAGGAGCAATGAGGTTCCTAAGAACGAGAACTAATACAAATGAGGTTCATAAGCACAATATCAAGGGAACAAGAGGTTGTTAAGCACATAAACAACGACAAATGTGGTTCCTAAGCATATAAACAAGGGCAAATGAGGTTCGTAAGCACAAGAACAAATACAAATGAGGTTCGTAAGCACAAGAACAAATGCAAATGAGCTTCGTAAGCACAAGATCATGGGCAAATTATGTTGCAAAGCGCAAGAACAACGACAAATGAGGTTGTTAAGCACTAGAACAGGTGTAAATGATGTTGCTAAGCACAAGAACAAGGGCAAAAGAGGTTAAGAAGCATATGAACAACGCCAATTGAGGTTGTAAAGCACACAAACAAGGGCAAATGAGTTTCCTAAGCACAAGAACAAATGCAAATGAGCTTCCTTAGCACAAGATCAATGACAAATTATGTTGGAAAGCGCAAGAACAACGACAAATGAGGTCATTAAGCACAAGAACAAGTGTAAATGATATTGCTTAGCACAATAACAAGGGCAAAAGAGGCTAGGAAGCATTTGAACAACGACAATTAAGGTTGTTAAGCACACGAACAATGTGGTTGCTAAGTACAAGACCAAATGCAAATGAGGTTCTTAAGCACAAGATCAAGGGCAAAAGAGGTGGTTAAGCACACGAACAACGCCAATGGAGGTTGTAAAGCACACAAACAAGGACAAATGAGGTTGCTAAGCATATTAACAAATGCAAATGAACTTCGTATGCACAAGATCAATGGCAAAAGAGTAGTTAAGCACCCGAACAACACCAATTGAGGTCATTAAACACATGAACAAGTGTAAATGATGTTGCTAAGCACAAGAATAAGGGCAATAGAGGCTAAGAAGCATATGAGCAACGACAATTGAGGTTATTAAGCACACGAACAAGGGTAAATGAGGTTGCTAAGTACAAGACCAATTGCAAATGTGGTTCATAAGCACAAGATCAAAGGAAAAAGAGGTTGTTAAGCTCGGAAACAAGGGCAAATGAGGTTCCTAAGCACAAGAACAAATGCAAATGAGCTTCCTAAGCACAAGATCAATGACAAATTATGTTGCAAAGCGCAAGAACAACGACAAATGAGGTCATTAAGCACAAAAACAAGTGTAAATGATGTTGCTAAGCACAAGAACAAGGCCAAAAGAGGCTAAGAAACATCAAGGACAAAGAGGTTGAGCAAATGAGTTTAAGCACACGAACAACGCCAATTGGGGTTGTTAAGCACACAAATATGAGCAAATGAGTTTCTTAAGCACAAGAACAAATGCAAATGAGGTTCATAAGCACAAGAACAAGGGCAAATTATGTTGCAAAGCGCAAGAACAACGACAAATGAGGTTGTTAAGCACAAGAACAAGTGTAAATAACGTTGCTAAGCACCAGAACAAGGGCAAAAGATGTTACGAAGCATATGAACAACGACAATTGAGGTTGTTAAGCACACAAACAACGGCAAATAAGGTTACTAAGTACAAGAACAAATGCAAATGAGGTTCATAGGCACAAGATCAATGGCCAAAGAGGTTATTAAGCAGAGGAACAACGCCAATTGAGGTTGTTAAGCATACAAACAAGGGAAAATGAGGTCCATAAGAATAAGAACAATTGCAAATGAGGTTCATAAGCACAACACCAAGGGCAAATTTTGTTGCAAAGTGCAAGAACAACGACAAATGAGGTCGTTAAGCACAAGAACAAGTGTAAATGATGTTGCTAAGCACACGGACAAGGGGAAATGAGGTTCCTAAGAACGAGAACTAATTCAAATGAGCTTCATAAGCACAATATCAAGGGAAAAAGAGGTTGTTAAGCACAGAAACAACGACAATTGTGGTTCCTAAGCATATAAACAAGGGCAAATGAGGTTCGTAAGCAAAAGAACAAATGCAAATGAGCTTCGTAAGCACAAGATCAATGGCAAATTATGTTTCAAAGCGCAAGAACAATAACAAATGAGGTTGTTAAGCACAAGAACAAGTGTAAATGAAGTTGCTAAGCACAAGAACAAGGGCATAAGAGGTTAAGAAGCATATGAACGACGACAATTGAGGTTGTTAAGCACACGGACAAGGGCAAATGATGTTCCTAAGCACAAGAACAAATGCAAATGAGGTTCATATGCACAAGATAAAGGACAAAAGAGGTTATTAAGCATATGAACAACGCCAATTGAGGTTGTTAAGCACACAAACAACGGAAAATGAAGTTCCCAAGCACAAGAACAAATGCAAATGAGTTTCATAAGCACAAGATTAAGAGCAAATTATGTTGCAAAGAGCAAGAACAACGACAAATGAGGTTGCTAAGGAAAAGAACAAGTGTAAATGATGTTGCTAAGCGCAAGAACAAGGGCAAAAGAGGTTAAGAAGCTCATTGAACAACAACAATTGAGGTTGTTAAGCACACATATAAGGGCAAATGAGTTTCTAAGCACAAG
Organism: Carex cristatella; assembly: GCA_024447775.1. Lineage (NCBI taxonomy): Eukaryota > Viridiplantae > Streptophyta > Magnoliopsida > Poales > Cyperaceae > Carex > Carex cristatella. The sequence goes on from JAJHPF010000002.1 coordinate 8,369,064, forward strand.
AACAAATGCAAATGAGATTCATAAGCACAAGACCAAGGTTAAATTATGTTACAAAGCGCAAGAACAACGACAAATGTGGTTGTCAAGCACAAGAACAAGTGTAAATGATGTTGCTAAGTACCAGAACAAGGGCAGAAGAGGTTACGAAGCATATGAACAACCACAAATGAGGTTGTTAAGCACACGAACAAGGTAAAATAAGGTTCCTAAGCACAAGAACAAATGCAAATGAGGTTCATAGGCACAAGATCAATGGCCAAAGAGGTAATTGAGCACACGAACAACGCCAATTGAGGTTGTTAAGCATACAACAAGGGAAAATGAGGTTCCTAAGCATAAGAACAAATGCAAATGAGCTTCATAAGCACAAGACCAAGGGCAAATTTTGTTGCAAAGTGCAAGAACAACGACAAATGAGGTCGTTAAGTACAAGAACAAGTGTAAATGATGTTGCTAAGCACAAAAACATGGGCAAAAGAGGTTAAGAAGCATATGAAAAAGCGGCAATTAAAGTTGTTAAGCACACGGACAAGGGCAAATGAGGTTCCTAAGAACGAGAACTAATGCAAATAAGGTTCATAAGCACAATATCAATGGAAAAAGAGGTTGTTAAGCACACAAACAACGACAATTGTGGTTCCTAAGCATACAAACAAGGGAGATTGAGGTTCGTAAGCACAAGAACAAATGTAAATGAGCTTCGTAAGCACAAGATCAAGGGCAAATTATGTTGCAAAGCGCAAGAACAACGACAAAGGACGTTGTTAAGCACAAGAACAAGTGTAAATGATGTTGCTAAACACAAGAACAAGGGCAAAAGAGGTTAAGAAGCATATGAACAACGACAATTGAGGTTGCTAAGCACACGAACAAGGACAAATGAGGTCCCTAAGCACAAGAACAAATGCAAATGAGGTTCATATGCACAGATAAAGGACAGAAGAGGTTATTAAGCACATGAACAACGCCAATTGATGTTGTTAAGTACACAAAGAAGGGCAAATGTAGCCTAAGCACACGAACAAATGGGAATGAGCTTCCTAAGCACAAGATCAATGACAAATTATGTTGCAAAGCGCAAGAACAACGACAAATGAGGTTGTTAAGCACAAGAACGTAAATGATGTTGCTAAGCACAAAAACAAGGGCAAAAGAGGTTAAGAAGCATATGAACAACGACAATTGAGGTTGTTAAGCACAGGAACAAGGATAAATGAGGTTGCTAAGCACAAGACCAGATGCAAATGTGGTTCATAAGCACAAGATCAAGGGCAAAAGAGGTTGTTTAGCACACAAACAATGCCAATTGAGGTTGTTAAGCACACAACTTTGGCAAATGAGGTTCCTAAGCACAAGAACAAATGCAAATGAGGTTCATAAGCATAAGACCAACGGCAAATTATGTTGCAAAGCGCAAGAACAATGACAAATGAGGTCGTTAAGTACAAGAACAAGTGTAAATGATGTTTCTAAGCACAAGAACAAGGGCAAAAGAGGTTAAGAAGCATATGAACAACGACAATTGAAGTTGTTAAGCACGCAAACAAGGGCAAAAGAGGTTCCCAAGCACAAGAACAATTGCAAATGAGGTTCAGCAGCAGAAGATCAAGGGCAAAAAAAGTTGTTAAGTACACGAACAAGGGCAAATGAGATTCCTAAGCACACAAACAATGGCAAATGTAAGCACAAGAATAAATGCAAATGAGGTTCATAAGCACAAGATCAAGGGCAAATTATGTTGGAAAGTGCAAGAACAACGACAAATGAGGTTGTTAAGCACAAGAACAAGTGTAAATGATGTTTCTATGCATAAGAATAAGGGAAAAAGATGTTAAGAATCATATGAACAACGGCAACTGAGATTGTTAAGCACACGAACAAGGGCAAATGAGGTTCCTAAGCACAAGAACAAATGAAAATGAGGTTCATCAGCAAAGGATCAAGGGCAAAAGAGGTTCTTAAGCACACGAACAAGGGCAAATGAGGTTCCTAAGCACACAAACAAGGGAAAATGAGGTTTCTAAGCACAAGAACAAATTCAAATGAGTTTCATAAGCACAAGATCAAGGGCAAATTATGTTGCAAAGCGCAAGAACAATGACAAATGAGGTTGTTAAGCGCAAGAACAAGTGTAAATGATGTTGCTAAGCACAAGAACAAGGGCAAAAGAGGTTAAGAAGCTCTTAATTATTTCACTTTTTTCAATTTTCGTTCAGTCCGCGTTTTGGTGTTTCCCCGCATACCGCCGCATATGAGAATTCCATGTATTTCTTAATTTTTTTCATTTTTTTTTAAATTTCGTTCGGTCTGCATGTTGGTGTTTTGTAATGCCTCGTAAATTAAAGAATAAATATAGATACGACTCAATTTAAATTTCAGTTTGTTAATAGATATAACGCCACACAATTAAATATTAGATTAAGATACGATGTATATTGTTATATATATTTCTTTCCTTGTTTAGATGGATTAATTTTATTTATAGACCACAATATTTTTAAATAAGTTACCCAAAATAAAAGATCCCATCTAGCATACTAATTTTTATTTTAGCAATCCACAACTCATATAATTTTAATTGCTCTCAAATAACCACCTGGTAATTAGCGCCTCCCCCGTAAATAGCGACTTTCCATTTTAAAAAAAAAACTGCTCCTATAATAATAAACCTATTCATGTCCACATCCTCTGCCGCTAATTCACAACCATTAGAAAGGAGAACCTAATTTATACCCTCTTTCCTTCATAACCCCCATAAGAGATCCAAGCCGCACTCTCCTTGCAAATAAAGTTCTGAAACTAAGGTATTCTAATTTTATATTAAATTTTGTGGTTAGTAAGTAGTTTATATATTTCTTTTTGTTGATTTATTGGGTAAAATTTCTGAAAATTATATTTTCTCAAAATTTCATATTTGTTATACTTATTTATTTGATAAAAATCCTTAAAATTAGAATTCCCAAATTTTCATAGTTGTCATGTTGACTTATCGTTAAATTTATGAAAAACAGTAAACTTGTTCAATTAGTTAAGTGTATTTCTTGAAAAATCTAATTAGTTATCCAATATTTCTTTAATAATATTATAATTTGAATGTAGGTTTATAAAAAAAAAAATGCTCGGATTCACTATTTGATTTCAAGAAATTTGATTTATTTTTATATTTTTATTAATTTAATTTGAGCAAACTCTGGTATAGTAGATAAATGGTGTGGGATCCGCAAATTAAAAAATGTTTATTCAATATCTTTATAAATCATATAAATAGTTAAAGGAAACACCTTAATGTTTCACCGAATTAATTTTATAAATCATATAACGATTTCGATTGTCCGAGACTTATTGTTGAATTGGATATATTATTTTGTTTATCGAAAACCTTGAAAGTGTATTCTATAATAATAATTATTTTTATTGTAAGAAATCTAGTTCTAAATACTTACCAATGATTAAACTATATTTTTCATGAAAAACATTTTGTTTAATTGTCTTATTTCAAAGTAACGATTATATTTTTGGATTTTACATATCATCTAGATCACGAAACTTAAAAGATATTATTTTAACAACATATTTTTTTTATTAGAAACTTGATCAAATATTAATTAAGAAATCATGTACCATGGTCTAGGTCTGAGTGCCAAAGTAAGGAGAAACATAGAGACAACAACGAACTGCTCCACAACAATAGGTGCGGGTTTTCTAGACCTTATAAAACTATTTTACTTGTCCTTTGTCATTTAACTGTTTGTTACCATGGCATTAGTTGAATTTATGCATGTTGTTCTCGAATCATTCGTATGATCAAGTAGACCATAAATAAATTGCAATTTATGCATGTTGTTCTCGAATCATTCGTATGATCAAGTAGACCATAAATAAATTGCATGAAATAATAGGATTCATACTTTGAAAGGACTTGCATGAATCGCATATGTTGAGCATGGCATGGATTTTTGTGATTGAATGAATGTACGCCAAATGAACGAATGTTGGAACTGAACCGGGGCCAATATGCTTGCATATTGGGATGTATACATTGGGTCCGGTGTTCGACTAGACCCCTCGTTAACATGACTGTAGGCGAAAGCGGTCCTGTCACGGATGTGATTGTAGGCTGACACGGTCCTGTCACGTACATGATTGTAGGCGCAAGCGGTTCTATCACCGTCTAGTGAGGCACGCAAAATGGATTAATGAAATTTTTAAAAATAAAGGAAAATCATAAGGATAGGATATGCATTGCATTAGAAGAAGGATGTGCATTTTTATTATATATGTTCATGTTTGTGAGAAAGAGTAAAAGTTTTCTAAGCTCTGGGCTGGAACTAAATCCCGCACCGAGAGAAGGTTTGATCTCAAACCCGTTCCACTTTTACATGGGTTTCAGGAAACGAAGAGAAAGGATTCGAACAAGGACAAGAGTGAGACTAAGCGGGAAGATATGAGAATTAAAAAATTGCCTCATGTTGTTTGGTTTTATTTCTATGATTCAATAATTGATACATTGAGTCGGCATGGCAGTGTCTGTGTTACTAGCCATGTCGGCCGTGATCATTTGTTCAACTCTTTTGTTTATGAAATAAATGTGGCTGTATTTATATTGTTATTGATAATGTATGTGGTGTGCGTACGCCCTACGTAGAAATACGTGGCGGGTTGTCTCGGGACGTGACATGTTTCCCCGCATACCGTCGTCTATGAGAATTCATTGTATTTCTTTATTTTTTAATTTTTTCAAATTTCATTCAGTCCGTATTTTAGCGCTTCCCTGCATACCGCCGCCTATGAGAATTCCCTGTATTTCTTAATTTTTTTATTTTTTTCAAATTTCGTTCAGTCCACATTTTGGCGTTTCCCCGCATATTGCTAGTAAATCTGACAAGCTCTTATCAAAAATCAAGTTTTTTTTTCCTTTATGGTTAGTGGTTAAAATTACCATTAACAAATATATTGATAAGAAAAAGGTACAAAATCTTAAGTTCTATCACCTTATATAACATAAAAATAAATATTTATATTTATACTCAATTTTAGAATTTATTTTCGATCTCGTTTCACGACCGAATCCACTTCTTCGATCGCTGCCGCGCTCCGACAATGATCGGATCTAGTCACCGTCGAGCTCCAATCAAGATGAAAACTCTACACTTCGAGCTCCGACATTATCGCATTCTCGGCTTCAATTATTTCCCTCTCGATCCACGATCGGATCTGCTTCTTCGATCGCCACCGCGCTTTGACGACAACCGGATCTACTCACCACTGCGCTCCGACCAAGATGAGACTCTACACTCTAAGCTCCAACGATGCTGCATTTTCAGCTCCGGTTGACTCTAGTTCTTTCCCTTTCTCATTCTCCTCTTTGTTCGAGAAGTTACCAAGAAAGATGAAAAGTGTTGTGTCGACTTGCACTAATGGACGCAGTAGAAAGAGGATGTACCTGAATTCTACCAAACTATTACAACACAAAATACAAGATACACCGTGGTCCCCTAACCACGGTGTAAACCACGAAATATTTTAATTTTGTGTGGAAGTGGAACGTGCTACCACATCAAAGTATTATTCACTAAACGCCCTCTAAAAATGAGAAATTGGCATGAGGAGTGAGCTGTAAAATTTCCTAACCATTTGGTACGTGGAGTGAGTTGTAATATGTACTTTTGGTTCCCATTTTTATATCTGTCAGATTCTTCTGATGCAATTAATCTGGCATTTTACCAGCAATCCTTTGACCTGATTCTTGTGCGCACGTTGTATCACCCAAATTCAAATTTGCAAAGTTATGATCGAACTTAAAATTTTCTCTGGCTTTTGTATTTTCTAAATGGCGGTCCTAATTAAACTAACTTTTTTATATCAATATAGTAATCTATAGTTCCTCAACTTGTCAGTACGATTTATTATATAAAATTGAGAGTGGCCCGATTAATTCCGATAGAAACAAAAAAGTAAAAGTGTGATGAGTAAATTATTGGGGGATCCGTCTTCTTTAAGAAATGCATTATTGTCTTATTGATTAATACACAAACGGTTGTTAATTGTTTTAAGACAACTAGACATGACACTTGTAAAGTTTAGTATAATTTTGACCTACTGGTCCAAAAAATAATAGAACCACTTGTTTTGGAATTTATCTAAATTAATATGTAATTCACTTAAGATGACTTATTTTCCCTGTATAAAGAGCTCATAGATTCCTCCACCGTGCATCTTCACCACACAAACCACCAAGAAGGCATGAACTCAATTGAGCAGAGGGCCATGAACCAATCTGACACATTTTGTCCCGATTTGCCGGCCGACATGCTAGAGGCCGTAGTGACTACTCTGCCAACAATCGACTTGCTCTCCGCATCATGTGTGTCCCATGACTGGCTCCATGCCGTGCGCTCCTCTCTGCACACCCGGCCCCGTCTCTTCCCATGGCTCATCCTACGCTGTCTTCCCCATCCAACTGCCTCAAATCACTCAATTCACGCCTTAGACCCATACTCCCGGACTTGGCTATCTGTACCCCGTCACAATAAGTCAACTGTAAAACAGTCATTGCCCACCCCGTACTTCCTCCACGGTTCCACCCGGGACCTATTGTACAAACTAACCCTCTCTCAGCTGGTGATATCTAAAGATCCATTTGGGAGTTCAATTAAGATGGAGGCGAAGGGGCCAAAAGTATGGAGGCAAAATCCGGTCGTGGCGGAGGTGGGTCGGTGGGTAGTGGTGGTAGGTGGTGGGTTCATTCCAGATTTGGGCGAGGGAGAGGAAGAGGGGGCAGTGGAGGTTTATAATAAGCAAACCGGCACATGGGAATTGGCCGAACCAATGCCAACTAAGTTCGATGGATCAACATATGCCACATGGCTCTCTGTTGCCGTTTCGGATCAGCGACTCTACATGATCGAGAAGAATACTGGCTGGGTTAGTCAGTTTGTTCCAGAGTGTAAAACATGGGTACTCACCCGTCGGTTGAGGCCCGACCTATCGGTCTTGAAATGGTCTATTGGGATTGCCGGCAAGGAGAGGTTGCTATTAGTTGGAGCCGGGAAAGAAGGAGGAGTGATGAAGGTGAGAACTTGGGAGGTTGACGGGGACACTCTACAGGTGATCAGTAACAATCCAGAGGAAATGCCGATGGAGATGGTCGATCGGTTGTTTCCTAATTTCTACGGTCTGCATGAAGATATGCAGGCGGTTTGCTCGGTGGAGGTGCGTGGGACGGAGTGCGGTGGCTACATGTTTGACCCGGCAAACATGAAAAACGGTGTGGTGATGTACCAGTTGTCAATGGAGGAGGAGGATGGAAGAACAGTGTGGAGGTGGGAATGGGTCCCAGCTCCAGCCACTGTTGGATGTGATATGATGGAGAGGATATCAGTGGGATGCTCTCCGGTGACTTTGCATGAAGTTGCTCGTTGTTTTCTAGAGCCAACTTGTTACCCCGGCACATGCAGTGAATTAGTTTGATTGTGGGTTGCAAGTTTAGGATATATGTTAATATTTGTACAGGGTTATTTAAAACGTAATCAGAGTCGTTTTGGCAGAGTTGGGATTCTATGATATAATTCCATTTTTGAGTTAATTTGTACAACATTTTCACCCAGAATTGCAAAGTAATTGTAATACATAAGAAATGAACAATTTTAAAATTAGTGTCAATTTATAATAAACAATTCAAATTTAAACTTCAATTTTTAGTTACATAAAGGATCTGAATTCTATAATATGAAATATTGAGTATGATGAGTGATCGACACTTTATAAAATTATCTCTTATTTATCACTCAAAATACTTTTACAACTTTCTTACTAATATTATAACTCTATTACTCAATTATCTAACTTTCAAAAATACACCTCTACTAATAATATCCTACACCTCCAAACTATCAACACTCTATATATTGATTTCTCTCTTGCTCTCTCTTTCATACTTGCTATCTTGTTTTATTTCGATGGATCAAAATGAGGAACGCAACATCCTATTTATACTTGTTATAAAAACCTCTAGACCCTATTTAAATATTAACAATTCTAGAAATATCCTTAACTCACTTGATAAATTCACTAATTTTCATATGCTAATTTGAATTGCTCTAGAACTTTAGTTATATTGGCATATGTATCGGTAATAGAATTATCCATAATAATTCTTACTGTATACAACAAAACAATCATTGCTAGCTATTCATTCCTATAGTCATTTTCATACAATTTAATTCGTAGAATTGATTCGTGGGTTTTCATGTCCTTAATTAATTGAGATTCTAATTCTATCATGCATATAAGTTCAAAAAAAACGAGTACTCTAAAAGTATGTTTAATTGTCACAAAATTATACATGACCAAATTTTACGAATTCAAAAACAGAAAAAACCCAAATTAATTTCCAAACTAAATATATAAAATGTTCGTAGTGATCTTCAAATAATTTACTAGTGGCTGATACAACAGCTGAACAACTGATTATGAGTTTCCTAGCTAATTAGTTGAACAACTCTCCTACTTTTGGGTTTTTAAGTCCCACATGCTTGGATTTTCTTCCTTTGTGTTGCTTAATGATGCAGACAGGAAATCGACATTTTTTTTTTACAATGAAAAAAAAAAGAAAAAAGGTCTAATCCTTATTTCATTAATCATTTTGAGGTTACAAAAGTTTTGTAACTAAATAAAAGAAAAAAAAAAATCTGCTCAATACATTTCCTGTCGACAAAATTCTACTTAGAGCATTGTGGCAATTTTGTTACTTATACTGTACTGGTATGATGTGTTTTAAAATGCAGGCAATTTTGTTACTTATACTTATATGATGCACTTTTGCAGAAATTCGACAGTGGAGCGAGCACTGTTAAAGACAGTAAGCATACAACGTATCAGGGCCAGGGTGCGCACTCGAAGCAGAGACTGGTGGGCAATGGTGCGCACATGAAGCTAAAGCAGTGTTTGATCAGGACTTCATCAAGGTACATGAAATTAAAAGTAACTACAATTAGGCCTTTCCTGACCTTTATAAAATGTGGGCACGTTGCAAATAATTAAGGTTACATCAAGGTACATGTTTAAAGAATATGATTAGGTGCTAGGATATATGTACACACATTTATAATTTTACAGGATTTTTAGACTTGTGTTTTATTAATCCGGAGCATGTGATTTGGTTGATAAGGACTAGTATGCCCTTGCTGACAAGCAGTTTTATGATTTTCATTGTTATTAATTGGCTGAACCAAATTGGGAGTTCTTTATGTGGAAATATTCAGCAATACTCAATCTTTATATAGATTTAATTTCAAATTTTATGGACATGAGCTACTTTGCTACAGGTGGTTTTCTGACTGGCAGTGTACAGGTTTATGTGTTGTTTTTCTGTGCTTGATTCATTCTCAAAATATGAATTTCAAATTGCGGCTATAAATTGTTGAAAATTCTAAAATTGGAAATTTTTGTTCCAGTTTGATCAAATGACTGTTCTTTACATGCCTATGCAACAATTTTGCTGCATTTGGTCCCGAGCTTGTCTTTTATATATTTCAATTAAGGGTTGTTTAGGGATTGTATAGCACCAGTGGATGCACCTTTTGATTTTGTTCATGTTTGGTGCTGGTACAAGAGTTGGTAAACCAAATGGCAAGGCTCAATTAGCTTCTTTTCAGGTTTTAGGGCATATCTACCCCCCATCTGATCATAACTTTAATTCTTATAGTTGTCGTGAATGCAAATGATTATATATTTAAAATTAAATATGCAATTGAAAAACCAACCGGTCATTCATTAATTTTTCAAGTATAGTAATTAATATAACAACATAATTTTTAGATCAACGGAACATATTATATTATAAGAGAATAAAAAAAATTCATACAAAATGATATATTTTTATAAAAAATATAAATAATAGAATCATGTTTACTTAAATAAAATTATTAAATGACAAATAACATTCCTTAAATAATTTTTAAAAATAAAAGAAATAAAGACGTGACCAATTAATAATCAATCAATCTAAAAATTCATTTAATAACATTTAGAAAATGAAAAAAAAAAATCAGAACCAATTATAAAATCAAGTATCTGATAATCAAACAAGCTAGTTTAGGAATGTTTTTGAAGAAAATGGAGAAAGATGAGGAAGCATATATTATGTATAGCAAGTACGTGTGTCTTAATAAATTTAAATTTTTATACATAAAAAAACATCAAAAAAATGCATAAAAAATACAAATTATTTGATCAGAGAGTTGATATCTATCATGATTAAAGTCATTTTCTATTTATGCACCTAAGATTTCTTGTCTAGATTCCAAATACTATTTCATCTTTTAATCACAATCATTGATCAACCAAAACATCTACTTGCTTAATACAGTGTTCATTAATTACATCAAAATGCAAAGTTCGTGATTTACGTTTGCAATGCATGATTTCGACCCAACAAAAGAGCACATTTTTTTTTCGTTTCCTTTTTGCTTTTCCATTTATCATTTATGAGTGGAGTATTGCATCATTGGTAGATATAGCATTTGTGTACATATACTTGGTGCATTTTAGTTATAAAGGGAAAAGCAGCAGTTTTAAGATTTCCGTTGGCACCAAGCTCCTGGTTAACGTAGGGTCAACCTTATGCCTTAATTAACAATAGTTTTCCTTGAATCAGTAAATAAAAAAGGTAACTTTGACCTTGATTCTTCACTTCCACAGTTCCACTCTACAGAGAATTAGCTTATTTTTGACATGGTCATCATTTCAAAGTTAATTAACAAATTTAGTTTTTAATTCTTTCCGTCATAAATTTTATATACAGCCGCAAAGAAAAGAAAATAATATGAACCAGTTAACTCGTTAATTTAACTGGCACCTATGCAAGCCGGTCCGCCGGAGGATACGTCGCTCAAATCAACCGGGGAACAACCGCACAAAATCCTCCCCATAGGATTATCTCCCACTCTCTCTGGCAACGGGACCCACTCCCACTCATCCACAATCATGTTCCTACCTTTCTCTATCTTCCTCCTCCCCATCCCCAGATCAAAACGCACCACGCCGTTTCTCATCTCCAACGGATTGCACACGTACCCACCATTCTCTGTTCCGCACACATCCACCGAATAATCCTGCCACGTGGCGTCATGTCCCTTGTCCGATGGAAACAACCGATCCACCATCTCCCTTGGCATCTCCTCGAATTCTTTATCCAACACCCGTAGATTATTCCCATCCACCTCCCAAAATCTCACTTTCACCCCACCACCAGGCTCTCCTCCTGATAATTTCCCCACACCAACTAACAACAGCTTCTTCTCATTGGTACCATTTGTGATAGCCCATGCCGATACAGCTGGATCGAGCCTCAGCTGACTTGTGGGCCCCCATCTTTTACTCTCTGGATCGAACCAGCTGAGCCACCCGGTCTTCCTCTCAATGATGTACAGCCTCTTACTAGTGGCTACAATGGATAGCCACGCAGCGGATGTCGACCCTTCATATACTACTGGCATCAGCTCGGCTGATTTCCAGTTCCCTGTTTGCTTGTCATAGATCTCCACAGAACCCTCCTCTTCATAGTCGCGCTCAATGGAACACTCTCCTCCCATAATGAGCACCCAACGGCCCACTTCTGCCACTGCTGGATCCAGCCGAAACTTTCTTGGTGCCTTTGTGTCCTGCTCCCACTTTGCACCGAATGGATCTTTCGAGATTGCCTGATCAAGAGGAACATGTATACAGCATGGTTAGGTTAGTCTTGAATGTGTACATCTTGGCTGGTCAAAGTTGTATTTTTTGGGAGAAAAAAAAAATGCATACTCTGTTTCATACTTTTATTGCCATACTGTACATTACAAAAATCCCATCTGAAGTTCTGAACTTTGAATATTTCTATAGCCTCCAAATTGATAAAAACTATTAGCATGGCTCGCCGTTGCCGGGGATCGAACCCGGGTCACCCGCGTGACAGGCGGGAATACTTACCACTATACTACAACGACTTTATTGATGTATTTGATTTTATTTGATACTTATCCGAATATAATCACCGATTCAAATTGGAGTTCGATGGGGAAATAATATGACCGTGACAGCATCAATACATCTTAATTATATGCTAAAATAAAAGGCGAACGAAGTTCACCCTCAGTATGTAATACATTTTTATTAACAAAATTAATGGGAAATCATTGCCTCCACCTTAGCTAATTTATTATCAAATTAATGCAACAGTTTTATCAAAATCATGAATTAGGTCATCAAACCGTGCCATGTTTCAAGAAAATTAACTGAAGATGAATCAATTACCATCTTTCGAAACAACAGGGAGTACAACCGGTCTCCTTTGGAGCATCGCAGGAAGCATGGGCCGACCATTTCGAATGGCCTCTCCGAAATGGAATGCCGAATGATGGAGTGCCAGGAGCGGGAGTATGGGTCCAAGGCGTGAATAGAGAAGGCCGACAATTTCGGGCTGCACAGGTCACGCAGGATCAACCAGGGGCATTGGCAAGGCCGATACAACAAAGAAGAATGCACAGCTCGGAACCACTCGTGGGAAACCAATGAGGCCGAGAGTAGGTCGATAATGGGCACGTGCATCGCCACCTCCTCGAGCACGTCGCCGTGCAAGTTGACCCATAATTGCATTTGCTGGTGGATCTTTTGCTCCTCATCTTCCATGTCAGTCACCTCTTTCCCTTCTATTTCACTTTGGGTTTGTCTATTATGTTTAAGGGTATTTCCTGTAACAATTTAATTGGTCTCTTTCTCCGGACTGAATGTTTGTTATTTATATATATAGGAGAGAAAATGCGCAATAACAATAGAGGTAAATGGTTTATCAAAACTATGGTTGGGGATTGGGGGGCAATAAACCAGCAAAACATGGTTCAGTAATCAGTACATGGTATATTTAATTATCAAATTGTAGGTTTGATTATTATTTCTTTTGGAAAGATTTTACCAAAACATTGTAGTCAATACAACATGCAGAAGGAAGCGACAAACCTATCAAAATTCATCAAACTTAATTAAATCCACTGATTACAATTATATTATTGTATGGTCTGCAATCTAAGCCCGACGGTTTCGTCAATTGATCCAGTTGAGGCATCCAATGAAAATGAAATTTGTAGTTATCCAGAATAAAAGAGGCTCCAAGAAAAAGCCTTAAAATTAATTCTGTTTTAGAATAAGATCATTTATGAAGTTTTCGAGAAAGAAGTTTCCAAAAGGAAAAAAAAAAAAAAAAAAAAGGAATGTGCAAGTTTGTTATTTTTCTCTTGCGTATTACCCATAATTAATTGAATTCGAATCCTCCGAGTTAACTCAAATTTTGTAAAATAGTTCAATTTAAATCTTCGCTAATATTAAAGTGCCCCGTGTGTTATAAGTGTGGGATAGATTGGCCCAAATTATGATCGCACAGTCTGAAAGTGAACTTAAACGGTACATTAGCGAAGAGGATGCGGATTCTAATTAATTAACAATATGTAAACTTAATATCTTGACATCTATTCTCAATCAAACCAAAATAATTTTTTCAAACTACAAAAATCTTAATATGATCGCTTTATAATCTGCGTGTACGTAGTGACTACTGACATTTTATTATAAGTCATTAAATGTGATTTTTTAAATGCAAGTCAGTTGATATATAATAAAACTGTGGAGATGATTACATTCTTTACATAACAGCCCCTGGTTTTACTCTCCGCTTATCCAAGGGAACCCATAGATTTGTTGTTCGGGTCCTTATTTTTTAGTTATAAAATATTACCTAATCCAGTGATCCACCCATATTACTATATTAGTGGCTTGCATATGCAACTAAAAACTATATAAATATCGTTCGTTGGGTTTGATTGAAAGCGTTTCCGTTTCTAGAAGTTGGATTATCTAGTGTTTTTCGTAATTTTTTGGAGTTTGTGTTAATTTGGATTAATCTAGCGTTTCCGTTTCAATTTTTTTTGTGAGCTGTTGAGGGTCGAAACTTGTCCAAAGGCCAATAGTCACCGTCTGATATCTGTTGTTGCTAATCATTATAAACTATAATTTAATTACCCTTTAATAAAGCAATAAAGTATTTCCATATTCTCAAAGCATTATAAATCCAACGTGCAAAATGTTTTTTAAAAACTCCATTTACCCAAAAAATGAAGATCTTCGTTACTTTCTCAAATGTTTTATTTTGTAGAATGTAGAAACAGATGAAAGTAATTATTTTAATAATATATGCAAAATATAAGACAACATAGTTTAATATTAAATAAATAACAGTTTCAATATTAAAAATTTCTTCTATCATGAATACATCTAATTATTCGTACTAATAATTAAAAAAAAAACATTTATTATATCCACAATAGTTTGTACGAAATAGAACAGTTGAAAAGGTAATGGAGACCTCTATTTTCTGGGTAATGGAGGTTGAATTTACAAAGTTTCGCAAAAAAGGAAAGACTTCACTGTTAATTAAAGGACGGTTCTATTCATTAGCAATGTTTTATATCAAACGGTAGGTACTGCTTTTTGGACAATGACGGTCTAAATGCCTTCGGACAAGTTCAGCGAAATATATAATCGATTGTTTCCGAGCTCCCCTTACTTCCGTACAATCAAGTTATTTTCTGATTTTTAAAGTACAAACGGTCGATCTAAACAGTTAGATATGATCTCTATATTAAATTATACTTGGAGACCAAATTTTACATTTTTAAATTTTTTTTTACTATTTATTAAGTCACTTTGAAAATTGCTGATCCAACGGTGGCTTAACCAAACAGTAAAAACAGAAGCCACCGTTAGATCAGCGATTTTCAAAGTGGCTTAATAAATAGTAAAAAAAAAATCAAAAAATGTAAAATTTGATCTTTAAATACATTTTAATATAAAGATCACATCTAACAGTTTAGATTGACCGTTTAGACTTTGAAAATCGGAAAACAACTTAATTGCACGGAAACTCAGAAATAATCGATTGTATATTAGTCAACTCCTCTCTATATATAGATAGATAGATATAGGTACCATAACTTATTCTTAAATTATTGAATCCGAAGTAGGATAGGTACATGCCACAATTGTTTGGAAAGATTTAAGTTTTTAGTTTTTTTTTTTCCTTAACAACCTTTTGAATTCAGGAATAGAGACAAATATTTCTACATCTCTCCTTTTGTATTTGCGTTCAAATAACAAAAGCAGAAATTTTTTGTATCTTCCTAGTATAGCTTACTACTTAAATAAATATTTATTTTTTCATAACTATTAATCTATGTTTAATATTAATTATAAGGAATTGTATTAGCACTATATAGGATATTTATACTGATATCAGGTTGAATTCGGTTGTGGGTCGAAAATGAAACCCATATCATATCATTACAATACCGATTTTGGTTTTGATTCAGATCAGATATTAAAGTAATGATTTTGTAACTGTACCGATAATTTAACTGGTAATATTTTTTAAACAATATCCTATCCATATTAATCGGATCCAGATTGGTTCCGGTTTGATACCAAATCGGGACCGGATAATCAAGTAAAAGTAGCACCTCTACATACCACTGTGACCATAGCCAATCTCTAGAGAGAGATTGGCTATAGTTATAGTGGTATGACCAAGGTCTATATACTATCATTTTGTTTTTTGCGATTTTAAAGTTGAAATAGTTGATTTGATGTGCTCAGCATATTATCTGTATTTGATGTGCTTAGCATGTTATCCGTATTTAAATGTTGAAATAGTTGTTTTTACTATTTTAGAAGTTTGAAAGTCACTGTTTTTCATATTTATTTATTTAATTTTATTATATTAAAACAGTGGTTTTGAAAAATAATAAAATAGTAAAAAAAAATTTAAAAAAAATATAAAATTTAGCTTTCAAATATATTTTAATATGAAAAATACGTTAAGCATTATACCGATTTTTTTAATTTTGAAAATCACAAAACTGATTTGGTAGTATATAGGTCTGATCACAAAACTGATTTTTTTAACTTCGCCTTAGTTGTCGATCTCTATATATATCTTCCAATTGTATATATTGTGCGCGGTTCAATTCTGTTATTTTTTTCACTTGATTAAGCTTAACAGTACAGAAGTATCCGTATCTTTCTCAATTGATGAAATAATAATAGGATGAAAAAAAAAATTAATATTGAACTGGTTCTGTTTTTTCCATTTATTTTTCCATAGAGGATCTGTAGTTAGAAAAAGGAATATTGAAACTACAGATTCTGTTATGGATTTACCTGATCACCCGAAGAGCTCTTGAAATTCCGGCATTTTTTTCCATAACCAAAAAATTAAATAATATAATATTAATAACCAAATTTTAAATTTTTTTTTATCCATAACCAGACCGCCCAAATGTGGGGCGGTCCAGAACCCTATCAGACCGCCCCCCCACTGGGCGGTCCAGACCCCAAGCAGACCGCCGGGTGGAGGGGCGGTCTGCTTAATTTTTTTTTTTTTGTATTTTGTGTATAAAATGATTTTTCTCTCTCCAGAGTCACAATAATCCACTCACTCTTCTTCCAAACCGACTTCTGCTCTCAAACAGTGTTGCGAGGCGATTTTTTAGGCGATTCTGAGGCAATTGCGATCAACAGTGCGCTCAACAGTGACCGAGGTTTTTTTAATTTTTTTTTAAAATGTTAAAAATTTCATAAATAAACAAAATAACTAATATTGAACGACAAATTTGTTTTCTAATGTCAAAAAAAAAAACTCAAAAATGTTCATTGCATTGTACTTGGGTGGAAAAATCACGAAAGGAGAGTTCGGATGCCAATACTCGAAAGATGCGACTTACGGCTTCCAGGTGAATGCCAATACTTCAATTTATGAAGTAAAGGAAATAATAATGCAACAAACCGGTTGGAACCGTGTCCAATTTACCGTACAAATCAAGCACCCGAATTAACAATCAACCCCTAGGTGCCAAACCTTACTATATAAAATATCCTATAGAAGAGGAGGATATATGGAAGGCTATGTACGGATTTTTTGAGTCCAATTTAATCCCGGTAATGGACCTATTTTGCAAAAAAATTTCGATTCAACCAGTTGGTGTCCCGAGAGAACCTTCTACCCAGAACAACCTGGATACTGGGGCTGGACCTTCTACCCAGAACAACCTGGATACTGGGGCTGGACCTTCTACCCAAAATAACCTGGATTATGATCACAACCTGGATTATGATCACAACCAGGATTATGATCACAACCAGGATGTGAACTCACCCCCTCGTGAGCCTATGAGACGAGATAGATATTTGCAAGTACCTGAGTATAGTGTTGCACCCCGGGCTGAAACTAGAAGACGGTCATGTGTTGGTCGGGTTGGATACCAATCGCACACGATCCATTACCTAACTACGGCCCCCCGAACCTAGAAGACAGTCCACGATCGATCGAAATGATAGAGGCATTGATTTTGATGATATTGATGAGATACCGACAAAGGAAATTGATACTGGTGATGATTGGGATGGGGATTGGAGTTCAGACAGATCATCAGAGGGCAACGATGAGGAGATTATGCCTCCTCCAATTGAAGACAGATTTCCGATCAGGGGACGAGGAGACAAGCACCCGGTAAGGACATTCAATGACACTACTTCTTTTGAAGAAGCAGACATTTCTTTTTTTGGGAGACGCGTTGTATACAATGAAGAGATTAGCCCGGGCCAGCTTTACACCAACATAGAAGAACTGTCGACCAAAGTTAAGCAGTTCCATTTGAAGGGTAATTGGGAGTTTACCGTGGCCAGGCGGGAGAGGAACCGGTATGTTGTAATTTGCAAGGATACAAAGTGCAAATGGAAAATGTCTGCCGCGCCTAAAGGCAAGGGAGAGGCATGGATAACTAAGAAGGTCGAAGGACCACACACTTGCAAGAGTGCGTCAAGAAGATCAGATCATAGTGCGGCGACGGCAAAGACTTATTGCCGATGTAATTATGACGAGACATTAAGGAGGACCCTACGATGAGCATTAAGGAGGTCGCTCGTGCGGTGAGACGAGTCTATGAACATGTAGTCCCACATTACAATAGGTTGTGGAGGGGTCGGGAACTTGCAGTATGCAGATGCTTCGGAACCTGGAAGGGGTCGTACAATCTCCTCGCACCATTGCTGATGGCCATAACAAGTACAAATCCGGGAACCAGGTTCGAGCAGTGGCATGTACCAACCGATACACCAGGTGAGGTACAATTCAAGGGCATAGCATGGGCTTTTGGTCCATGTATTGAAGCATTTCAATATGTTAGACCTGTGATCAGTATCGATGCATGCTTCATGTCCGGCCGGTATGGTGGGGCTCTACTTATAGCATGTGCATATGATGCTGAAAACCAGTTGCTACCCATAGTTTTTGCCATTGTTCAACAGGAGGATGGTCCAAATTGGGGTTTTTTCATGTCATTCCTGAGAAGAGAGGTGATAGGGAACAGGTTCGTCTGCGTGATATCAGACCAGCACAAGGGCATCAAGCATGTATTTGATAGCCTCAACTATGGGTGGAACACGAATACGGGAGAGTCTGTGCACAGGTACTGCATGCAACACATTTCAGAGAACTTGTGCAAAAATACCGGCGGCGGAGAATGGGTTGCTGACAGGTTCAAAATTGGCTGCAAGAGGAAAAAACCACGACGAATGGAAGAGATGTTCAGAGATTTTGCTAGAGTATGTATGCATTATTTTTTTTTTTTTTACATTTGCACGACTTGTATCACTGAGGTATATTTCTATTTTTTGTAGACATTTCCAGAGGCAAATGCCTACTTAGCGAAGGCGGGCAAGAGACGTCCGCGCGATCCGATGGAGCCGTCAGCATATGAGAAGATATTTCAATCATGTGATGGAGGTTGGAGATGGGGAATTATGACCACTAATGGGTCGAGTTTTTAAACAATGTCTTCAAAAACAGTCGTATGTTACCCGTGGTTTCTTTGGTGGAGGATACATTTTACAAGTTAAATGCTTGGTTTGTTGAGAGGCATGCTAAAGCCACCGTATTAGCGAGTAGGGACCAACTGTTCTCGGATAGAGTAGAGGAGAAATTAAGAAAACACGAGAGAAAAAGGTTACGTACATGCGCAGGTTGTAGCATATGGCGGCACGGAGTACGGAATATGAAGTGCGGGTTCCAAGTGAGATCATTCCACGGTGGTGGGACAAAGTGGCATTATACAAACTCATGAACGCGCATGCAAATACGAGAGTCGTTTTAGGCGCGAACAATCAAGTAACGTGCGAGTGTCAAGGCCCCCAGTTAGTTCGCATTCCGTGTTCTCATGTTATGGCGGTTTGTCGAAAACGGAATTTCCTTGAAGACGTCTTTGTTGACAACTATTACCGTGCGATTGCCTTCGAACACCTAGGGAGCATCATTTCACAGCTACCCCAACCCAGTACCGGTGGCCATACTACCTTGGACCTACGGTGGTTCCCGATAAGAAATGGATCGGGGAAGGGGAGGAGGAAACACAAGCGGCGCGTAATGGAAATGGACAGGATGCAAGGTCGGCGAGTGGGACATGAGGCTCACCGTTCGACTACTGAGAGGCAGATTAAAGGTATGTAGATTATCGTACACAACTTAAAAATGATTTGAAATTAAATTTAAATATTGATACTTAATGTTCAATGAAATGCATTGCAGAGGCAATAAACGAAGCCAACGAAAGAGAGAATGCTAGAGTGGTTGCCGATGTGGGACCTTCTGGAAGCAGGCGACCCAGTCAGGGAAGCCACTCAGGGAGTAGTCAGGGCTCTACAACTGCTAGTGTCGCGCCGTCATCCATTTCCAGAACCCTAAGAAGTAGACTTGGTCTGTTCGGACGCAGGAAGAGTTAATTCAATAAATATTGTATTTATATTTGTAAGTTATTTAATTAACTTATGTTGTGAACCATTTTACTTAGAAATTGCGGACTTGGGCATATATTGTTATGTATCCATCATCGCATTAAAATTATTTCTGAGTTTTCAAAGCACCGCTCAGTTCAGTCCGGAGAAAATTATTTCTGAGAAGTCAATTATGCATGAAAATCATTTTGTCGACGGCCTAGATTAGTCAAGTTACCCATTTATTTCATATCTATAATTTCAAACAAAATACATTCAAATCCCAAAAAAAAAAAATAATAATAATTCAGACCGCCCCACGGGGGGGCAGTTTGGCCTGGACACTGGACCGCCCCACATTTGGGCGGTCTGGTTATGGATAAAAAAAATTTTAAAATTTGGTTATTAATATTATATTATTTATTTTTTTGGTTATGGAAAAAAATGCCGGCTTGAAATTTAGTAATTTACAATGGTTATTAGTTAACGTCAACTCTAAACTTAAAAAAAAGGGGTAAAAATATCTGGGAGATCCAAGATGCACAGAGTTCTATGAAGACTTATGAGATAACGACTTCAGTGTCAGCTCTAAATAAAAAAAAAAAAAAAAAAACTATATATTTGGGACAATTAAGAAGCTAGCTAGCACAAGAGTTTTATAAAGTCTAAAAGAGATATAATTAATTTTTAAATGTGTTCCCGAGCTTTTAAATCATGAGATGATATTGAAAGTCTGCTATCAAACAATCAGAAGACTGCTATGATTATTCGTTAATCAAACACTTTTGTCAATAAACACTGAATTCATAAATTACTCCTGTACAATTCTCGAGAAGTAGCATCCTGTTGTGTTTAAATTAGAAGGAACTAAACATTTGATATAGACATGCAAATACATGAAATGGAACAAGCAAAAATCTAATAACTGAAATTATTATAATTGAATATTCCATGCTAAGTTAAAAAAATAAAAACTTGGATTATAATAACACAGCAATTATTAATATGGAACCAGGAAAACAGCTACTTCTCCATTAGCAGCAAAAAAAACAAGTCCAAATATGCAAACCATAAATTGATTTAACTCTTGACACAGCAACAAGTTTTAGGTTGGAGATTACGACCGGTGTAATTCGGATCAAGGACGCATAGAACAGCAGTCGGATAGTAAAACCCTCGCTTGCACGGCGCTGAACAGTCCGCCTTGGTGAGGCATCTCCCCACATAGTGGCAATGGTCATCTATCAAAAGCACATATAATATAATATAAATATTTCCAATAGAGCTAAACCGGTGCAAATTTTGATAAACGACACAGTAATGGATATCCATTTTTGGTCCCAGGTCGGGTAGGAAAAGCAAAGGAGAGGGCCAGGGGAGAGCGTACTGAGGGGATGGATACTTCCCCAATTTACTTATCAGAATTTATATTTATATATATTTTGCATCTTGTATTTTAACTCCGAAGCCTGTATGCTATCTTAGCATACGGTTTTTGTAATTTAAACCTTTTTCTTATTAATATATTGTTGGCAGTATATCCGCCAACCTTAAAAAAAAAAACATAAAATGCATCAGTCATAAATCAGGTTGATCAGTGATATTGTAAGAATTATTGATGTTGACAAAGGAATTTTCAAGACAGTCAAATGATATATATATGTTGAGAATAACATAACTATCCAAATGGTATTATGTTAAAGAAAAAACATATATTGTAAGAATTATTTTGTTTTCTTTTTTATCACAGTTTTTATAATTTATTTCAAAGTATAAATATGTTGAGATAAAAAAGAGACATACAAATGGTATTAGATCTATCCATAAGTTAGCCATATCGTGAAACTAAACAAAGTTTAAAAAATGTGAGAAACATTCAATATCTTACTGCAAGAGAAGAAAGTACCTTCTGATTTGGCAGAAATAAGAAGAGAGACTAGGAAAAGAACAAAAAGAAGGATAGATCTTTTGGAAGCCATTGTATTACTAGGTTTTGTTTGGTTGCGTGGTATGGCTAACTTATAGATAAATATAATACCATATGAAATTTCTCAATATATAATTCGAAAATAAATTAATAACCCTGCTACAAAAAAAAGTCATAAAGAGGAAAACTAATTTGTCTGTCTTGAAAATTTCTTTGTCGACTTCAATCTACAATATTAATGACTGATTCATATTTATGTTATATTAGATGTGATTTTGATATATAGATGAGCATTGTCACTATGTGGGGAGCTGCCTCACCAAGGCGAACTGTTCAGAACAATGCAAGCGAGAATTATACGATCCGATTGTTGTGATATGCGTCCCTGATCTGAATTACACCTGTCATATGGACTACACCTACCTAAAACTTGTTGCTGTAATATGTAAACAGGAAAGCAGCTTCTTCTCTATTAGCATGCAACACCAAGTCGTAGCTTAATATATATGCTAACAATGAATTGATTTAACTCTTGATGCAGCAACAAGTTTTTGGTTGGGGTTCAAGACAGGTATAGTTCGGATCGGGAAAGCATATCACAACGACTGGATCATATAATTATTGCTGGCATTGTGCTGAACAGTCTGCCTTGGTAAGGCCCGTGACCACATAGTGGCAATGATCATCTGTCAAAGTGCACATATAATATAAAAAGATCCAACTAGACCATTTTATGGTGACACATCTTGACACTATATTTTTGTAAGTTATTTTTGTAATTTTAAAATTCAAACAGACGATCCAAACTGTTCAACATGATCTCCATATTCGAATATGCTTGGAGATCAAATTTTACATTTTTTATAATTTTTTTAGTATTTATTAAGATGTGTACAAAATTGTTGTTTTCAGACAATTCTGTACTATTGAAAAATAGCAATTTTAAAAAAATTCTAAATAAATAGTAATAAATTTCTAAAAAATATAAAATTTGGTCTCCAGGAAAATTTTGATATTGACATCACGTTGAATGGTCAGATTGATTGTTTGAATTTTGAAATTGCAAAATTGACTTATAAAAATATGGTATCAATATGTGCCACCATAAAATGGTGTAATTGGATCCCTCCTCAACATATATATGCATCAGTCATAAATCATGTCAATAATGTTGTAAGAATTATTGATGCGGACAAAGAAATGTTCAAGATAAGCAAATTTATGCTCCTCTTTATAACTCTTTTTTATCACAGTTTTTAAATTTATTTTCAAAGTATATATGTTGGAAGAAAACAAAAACAGAGAAATTATATATGTTACTACATCTTTCTATATATTAATTAAGATATAAGGCATACCATACAAACAACCAAAGGGTAAAAAATGAATATTATAATGCAAAGACAAGAGCGTACCATCTGATGTGGCAATGACGAGAAGTGAGACAAGAACAAGACCAAAAATAAGCATAGATTTTTTGGAAGCCATTGTATTACTAGGTTTCGTTTGGTTTAAATTGGATTAAAAGATATTATATTTTAAAAAGAGATATTCAGGTATTTATAAAGAGACACTAAGTCAGGAGATAAGCATGATGAGCTGTCTACTTAATTACCATTTTTGATAAAAGAATAGGGGTCATGCCCCTATTTTTATATTAATATTGTTGTAAAATTGAAATGAAGTTGCAACAAAAGTAAAGTAAATAACAAGAGATATAGAGAGCAATATCAAAATTTTGTAACAAAAGTAAAGTAAATAACAAGAGAGATATAGAGAGCAATAACAAAAAATTTATTCTCTTTTTTTGTGTGTTCTAATAGCAGTTTACAATCCTCTATTTATCGGTAAAAAAATGTACATAACAAACCATTATAAATTAATTGTATTGATAAATAAGAAGAGATAAAACATAAATTTTTAAGAGAATTTTGAAGTAATTAGAGAAGAGTTGTAAATGAAAATCCATAACTTAATTTATTTATAACAAATACAATGGTAGAATCCAGGAATATTAATACAAATAATTTTTTACAGCTGGGTGTAATCATGTTGAATCACCTTTTGCAATATTCAGCCCATTTATATGAAATAATTAATGACTTCCATACGAAGAATGCTTGAACGCAGCGGGAGCGAAAGAATCTACAAGTAAACGGGTACTAGTCAATAGTAGTCATTGATGGTATCTTTTGCTTTGAATTTAAAACCGGATTTGGAAGAAAAAATAAGCCCAATACGAGTTAGTTTGAAATCGAATATAATAATTAAAATTAAAAGGCCCAATACGGCATTTAGAAACACAAAAGACAACAAAAGCAAGGCCCATATTTAAATGAACAGGGGCAAATTCGTAGAAAAAATCCTGAAGCAAATAATTCATTAATTACTCACAAATCTTGTTACTATGTTACTATGTGTACCAGTGGCTCTTATCCCAGCTGACAAAGTTTTATATTCGGTTTATCTTTTTCCAATTCTTTGATATTATTTTTTACCCCAGTCACTACGCGTGATTCTTTTTGGGTCGGATACTGTTAAATGTTACCAGTATGTTTTGTTTATGCTACCAGTTTGAGTATGGCACCATTTAGTTGTATGTTCTTGGCCTGATTTGCGTATGGTACTTGTATTTTTTTTCTTCCTGATGAAAATCCTGACTATTTCCTGTTACCTGTTATGGTATTGTCTCCTCTGATGGAGATCTAGAAATCAAATTCCAGCAAGAACTTGAGTTGGAGTTTTAAAGTTTGAGAAAGATGTGTTTACCGGCGAGATTATACTAAAAAAAATAATAATAATCTTATGCTAACATTGAAACTGACACGGTCGATGATAGATGAAATTACAGGGAATAAGTCATGGATATTTAATTAATCGCTTTTTGCAATATTTAAGACGGTTTATATGGAGTAATTAATTGCTGTCATACTGGAGTATTTGCTTGTAAGATTATTCTTAGCTGGATTGAGATATTGGCGTAACAAGTCACATGTGTCAGAAAAATTAACATTTGATCTAGTGGCAAAGACATATGACTCCCATGTGAGGGTTCGAAACTCATAAAGTGAGTAAATTCTCCTAATATAAATAGGAGTTTGAAGAAAACTAGTAGGCTAGATCTCCACCTTTCATTTAAAAATTAACAAAAAGTCACATATATCAATATCACCAGTGAGCAAAATTTGTAATTAAAATGAAGTCTGTATCCTCTGCATTACCTCATATTTTGAGTTTTGAATTTGGACCATCCGATCAAAATCTAACTCAATCTGGCCCAAACATGTACTGCACATGAATGCATAATTCTTTTAATATTAGTTAAACATAATATGGGGGAATAGGAACGATCTCAGCCTTTCATCATAGATCGAGGAGTTAGAATTAATCAAAACTAAAGGTATAGAGTAGGACAAATACCACAAATAGGAATAGTGCCAACAGTACAAAAATATAACCGTTGAGCATGTAATATAAGAGGAGGGTTACAATGTCTATCTCTTCATATCTCATCCGTATCTTATGTTATATATCTCTATTTTCAAAGTTCAAACTATCGATCCGAACCGTTCAACATAATATTCATGCTAAAATATGCTGGGGGATGAAATTTTATATTTTTTGCAATTTTTTTACTATTTTTTAACTCGCAAAATCAACAATATTCGTGTCAATGTGGATTCGACGGTCCGAATTGTTTATGCAATAACACAAAAACTTCAGAGGATACGAATTCATTAAAATGAGGGGGGGGGGAGGGGCCAATGACCTTACCAGTATATTTTGTTTGAGCCCGAAATAAAAGTAATATAAATTGGGGGCCTGTTTATATGAAGGTAAGCACATCCATGTGAGGTTTATGGGGAATATTACTTTCTTTTAAAGAATGAATTTGATACTAGATACTACTGATAACATTAATATTAATATACCTTGTTCGGCGGTTGGTATTCAACTGATAATTATTAACCTACGAATTTGTCTGTACCAAGATGCATGTGGGGTTTCTCTGTAAACTGTATTATTATTATAAAGTCGTGTAACATTTCAGAAATTTGTAAAATATAATTGGTGAAATTGTTTAAAAAAATAATTTGTCTGAAAAGTTGCTGAAACAAATAATATACAAATAGGAGTGAGGTTATGGTAACATGTAAAGCACACATCCATCCGTACTATGAATTCATATATTCATTTTCAAAATTCAAATAGTCGATCAGTATCGTTCAACACAAACTTCATTTTTAAGTATTTGAAGATCATATTTCAATTTTTTTTACTATTTTCTAAAATAAGTAAAAAAAAAGTTATGTAATTTAGAAAAGTTAGACCATCCAAAAATAATTATTTTCAACCTATATAAAAATATTTTTTTAAATAAAACAAAAAAATAAATCTAGTTGCCAATTACATTTTCATATGAATATTAAATTATACAGTTCAAATCGATTATTTAAATTTGAAAAATAAAAAATATGAATTTATAGTATAGACCGATCTACATTTTGTACAAAGTAATATAACATCACTCAAACAGATAATTGCATTAATTGCTCGCAAACCATGTTATCATGAGTACCTAGTATTGGCTCTTATCGAACCGAACATATAATAAGATTGGGATCTAAGCTTGATCCTAATTCTATTATATCTAAAAGAAGTTCATACAATACCACGCTATATCTGTTCATACAATAGCACGTTACAATAGAAGTTCATACAGGAGTACTTTAGTTATATCTGTTCTTTATTCTGATCATTTGCCAATTTTCAACATTAGCACGTTACATCGGTTGGACCTGCAACGACTAACTTCCACCCACTAAGCTTTGTGGTAACTCAATTAATTAAAAAACTTATATATGGTAGTAATTAAGTCATAATCTTGTCAAAGTTGTTGTACCTCGTAACTACTAAATAAATCGTATTAATTAGCTTAGCATTTTTTTTTTTAAATTACAAAGCGTAAGTTACCGAATTTTAGATTGGTTAGAACATCAAGTTTGAACATTTGAGATAAAAAAAAATATTCATTTCTGTTCAAATAAGTTTTTACTTTGTCTCAAACAAGTGTTCATTTCAATTTGAATAAGAAGTGTTTTTTTAATGTTCGGAGAATGAGTCTTATAAGTTTTAGACAACTATGGTATAGCTGTAAATATATATTTTGAATAGGCTTAAACTGAAATATAGAAAAATGTTTATTTCAAATTTACATGATTGCACTATTAATTAGCAGAGATCTATTGGAGATAATTACGAAGAAAAAGTCATGTATTAATTAGCTTAGCATTTTTTTTTTTAAATTACAAAGCGTAAGTGACCGAATTTTAGAGTGGTTAGAACATCAAGTTTGAACATTTGAGATAAAAAAAAAATATTCATTTCTGTTCAAATAAGTTTTTACTTTGTCTCAAACAAGTGTTCATTTCAATTTGAATAAGACGTGTTTTTTTAATGTTCGAAGAATGAGTCTTATAAGTTTTAGACAACTACGGTATAGCTGTAAATATATATTTTGAATAGGCTTAAACTGAAATATAGAAAAATGTTTATTTCAAATTTACATGATTGCACTATTAATTAGCAGAGATCTATTAGAGATAATTACGAGGAAAAAGTCATGTATTAATTAGCTTAGCATTTTTTTTAAAATTACAAAGCGTAAGTGACCGAATTTTAGAGTGGTTAGAACATCAAGTTTGAACATTTGAGATAAAAAAAAAATATTCATTTCTGTTCAAATAAGTTTTTACTTTGTCTCAAACAAGTGTTCATTTCAATTTGAATAAGACGTGTTTTTTTAATGTTCGGAGAATGAGTCTTATAAGTTTTAGACAACTATGGTATAGCTGTAAATATATATTTTGAATAGGCTTAAACTGAAATATAGAAAAATGTTTATTTCAAATTTACATGATTGCACTATTAATTAGCAGAGATCTATTGGAGATAATTACGAGAAAAAAATTCATGTGTTAATTAGCTTAGCAATTTTTTTTAAAATTACAAAGCATAAGTGACCGAATTTAGAGTGGTTAGAACATCAAGTTTGAACATTTGAGATAAAAAAAAATATTCATTTCGGTTCAGATAAGTTTTTTTTTTATTTTGTCTCAAACAAGTGTTCATTTCAAATTGAATAAGGTGTTGTTTTTTTAATGTTTGGAGAATAAGTCTATAAGTTCTAAATAATTGTGTTATAGCTGTAAATATATATATATATATATATATATATATATATATATATTTTGATAGGCTTAAACTGAAATATAGAAAAATGTTTATTTCAAATTTACATGATTGCACTATTAATTAGCAGAGATCTATTGGAGATCATTACGAGGAAAAATTAATGTGTTAATTAGCTTAGCAATTTTTTTAAAATTACAAAGCGTAAGTGGCCTAATTTAGAGTGGTTAGAACATCAAGTTTGAACATTTGAGATAAAAAAATATCCATTTCGGTTCATATAAGTTTTTTTATTGTCTCAAACAAGTGTTCATTTCAATTTGAATAAGGTGTTGTTTTTTTAATGTTCGGATAATGAGTCTATAAGTTCTAGATAACTGTGTTATAGCTGTAAATATATATATATATATTGATAGGCTTAAACTGAAATATAGAAAAATGTTGATTTCAAATTTACATGATTGTGCTTTATGATTTTTAGAATTGTCTGCTAAAGTGTATAGAAAGTCATATGAAAGGTACTTTTAAGATGTGAAAATTTGAGGATAGTTATTTTTTTTTTTTAAATCATGGGTTTGGGGTAGGGGTGTAAACGGATCCGGATTATCCGACGGATATCCGCTTATAATCCGAATCTGAATTAAACGGATACGGATACTTCCGGATATGGATACTGATATTTTTTATATATGGAAAAATAATCCGGATAAGGATATGGATACAAATAATTCTGTGAGGATATAAACGAAGTGGATATTTGTATATATCCAGATCCAAAATTTAGTAGGAAAATTATATAATCTATTAAGATAATGGATTAGTTCTCTGAACCAATAAGCAATTAGTAGTGCATAATTGTCACTTTGCAAATTTAAAAACTCTAATAAATTTTTGTCAATTTAGATAATCAAATTAGGTAATTTACAATTATGAAATTTAGTAGAATTACTCATTATCCAACAATTATCCGCTCCATATTCGTATTCGAATCCATATTCGTAGATTATCCGCTCCGTCTTCTTATCCTTTTAAGACAGATATGGTTTTAAATTTTGATATTCGTTTACTATCCATATCCGTATTCGTATCCGCTCGTTGAAAAACGGATACGTATATGGTATTAGCATTATCCCCTCCGAATCCTCTCTGTTTACACCCTTAGTTAGAGGTCAAACCACCCAACATACTTTCAAACTCCTATATATATTATAGAAGATTTTCTCACTTTATGGGTTTCGAACCCATGATCTCTCACATGAAAATCATGTGTCTTTGTCACTGGATCAAAGACAAATTGTTAAGGATATTTATATATTGTGGACCCAATATAAGTGAAGTATTGGTCAAATTATATTTCATCTTTTCATTTTATGTATTGGCCATTATTATTTGGTTGGTTACTACCACAAACTCGTTGAGAAAGTATTTTTTGAATTTTCATAAAATAACATTTAAAGGAACAATTGTCTATATTCACATATACCTTTTTTTGTAAATGGAGATCGGTATCAGAGGTTTGGTAGCATTTCTTCAAAAGCAATTATGGCTTCTTTAATAAATTCGGTAGGATACTCCACTTCTATAAATAAAAAAAATTAAAAGAATTCACATCTAACTTCAGGAAAAGAAAGGCAGCATGTAAGGTTCGGATTAAAATTCAATACTTTCACACCTTTAGCAGCAAAGAGAAAGAGGAGAAATGTCACATCAACAGTCTATCTTTCTTTGACTTTCTTTGGATAATATTGAGACCACTGAGCGGATAGTGACCTAAAGTGGCGATAGTTTCTTTTCTTTTTCTCTTTGTTATCTTGGTATTTGGCAATTTCATTTTATTTAGAAAATAAAAAATAATTTGTCAACAAATATATTTACATTTTTTTTTCTAATAAAATTGTAAGGATTGAATTAATAGTTCAGTCTTGAACTAGCGGGAACGACTGAATCATTAGTTCAGTCATCCCTTGTTTACTCATGCACACTACTGACAACACAGATAGTATAAACTGAAGGTGATCAAATCATTGATTCGGCCCATTCCGGATTTTTGAAATACTGACACTGCATCTATTTTTACAATGATAGATCAATACATTGTTGTTGGAAAGAGCTAAGTTTTTGAAAACTAGGACTGATTGAACAATAATTTGGTCATCTCACCTTCCGAATCTTTTGCAAACATAGGGTGATCGAACCAGTGATTCAATATGTTTCCCGACAAACCATTTCTTATTTTCTAAAAATAAAAAAAATGAGATATTTGGAACCAGTGTGTAGCCATGGAGATACATATGTCAGTGAGACAAATTTAAAGTCTGATGCAAGATACTCAATTCTGTGTATACTGTAAGGATATATTGTGATATTAATTGATTGTTTTCTAATAAAATATACAGCAAATACTGGTCTTTCAAATAAAATAACTCACAAATCCTGTTTAATATCACAATGGCAGAATTAATTTCTCGGTAATTTAATTAGGTGCGTGCTAACAGCACACTTGACTTATGCATAATGAGCACTTATTTAGACAGGCCGAATTAAATATTGTTGTTCCCAACTTTCATACTAATGTTTTGAACCGCAAAGATATTTATACTTAACTATTGTGTAATAGACACATAGTTATTACATAATTTACATTTTCGTTTCAAGACGATCAAGAAATATATTAGAAAATTTTGAAGAAACTTAGTGTACATGACATTAGGATTCAGGTTTCTAAATAACATAAACTTTTGATAAAATTTCATTTATTACATTAGGATTCTCCGGGCCCACTTCTCAGATATTTCTACACACAAAGTTGAAACAAAAAATGAACGACCAGGATAGGTCTTCTAGAAGGATTGTCGAGGTACATTATAGATAAGCCTTCTAGAATAAAATTGGATGGGGCCCGCACCCAAATTGGAAGCTATTATGCCGCTAGCCCGCTAGCAATAATTTTTTTTTTTTTTTTTGGTTTCTGCTAGCAATAATTAAAACAGCAATTGATATCATAATTTTTTTCCTCACATGCGACAAATTTATTCTGGATCTATAAATCATGCCATCTCAATTTTCTCCTCTCATGGTGTATATGATGCTATCACGATGTCAAATTATTTTTGTCATTACTTAAAAATATATACCATAAAATTTTACTTATGTAAAAGTATGAAATTTTATTTTCAAATACATATAGAATACTTAACGGTTGAGATTGATTGTTTTAACATTAAAAACAAAAATATAAATTGCTAGCACGGAAGGTTGTTCCGCACTATGCTGAGCACCAAAGCCTTGCTCAAAATATATGCACATCATGTTTTCATAATTTTATTTGAACAACATCATGTGATTTTATTTCTATTTTTAATGTTTAAATTTCATTACTTTGTCGGATAAGTTTTACAAAAGACTGCGATGGTACTATTTTCAAACCACATATCTACCTTTTAGAGTTTTACTATTCGTTTCAAACAATTTTATTGATGTTAGTATTACAATTGATAGGACCCATTCGAATCTTTAGCGAATACTTGTATGGTGATGTGATGGCATTGAATAAATAATATTATACACCCAAAATTTTCTAAAATTGAATAATATCTATAGATGATCATATCTATATATTTTTTTAATATGGATTCGGATATTGACTGCATCAAAAATACTAAAATTAATAATATTTATCTAATTATAGTAGTAAATAATATAATTTGTTCATAATATATATTAAACTAATTGATATACGCACACTACTTAAATACGGATAATTGAAATATAAAACTATATCTTTATTAATATCCGCATGTATATTCGAATGTCAGATATCTATATTTAGTATTTTTTTCAAATACAGATCGTATACAAATCGAACATTATCTACACCGTTGTCACATATAATAATATCATTTGAAATTTCAATATTCGAATTTTGTCTAAGATTTCCCAATTAAATAATTAATGCCGTAAATAATATCATTATGATGAGTCACATTAGAATTATTATTAAATATACCTTATCACAGCTATGTAGAAGTACTTCTTGTCAGTATCTCTCATTATTGGCTCAAATAAAGTTTATATTTACAGACAATTAAAGATATATATGTTGATAAATGACGTTAAAGTTCATGCTTAAAAAAATGCAAATTTAATTATATTGATAAATGACAATTAAAGATATATATATTGATAAATGACAATTAAAGATATATATATTTAAATAAAGCAAATCAAGATTAATATGATTTAACGTTTTTGGTTGTTTATCAGAAATAAAATAAAATCATTATAAATTACACTAATAAAATTTTAAATTATACAAAATTTTATATATGTATAAGTTTTATTGCATAAATTTTGCTAATTACTGTTAAGTGAGTTTATTGTAAATATAATACATTTTTTAATAAATAAGAGAGATTTATTGTGATAAAATTCTCACTGGGAGAGATGGTAAAAAAGGAAAATTATTATTTGTCTAGCAAAAGGAGGTGATTTGATTATCGAGTGAACTGAGAAAACATCATACAGGGCATAGGCGAATGAAGAAAAAGGAGGTAAATATAAGACAAAACCACCAGTACAAATTCTAAATTCTAACGACAAGTCGACAACGACTATTGTCAGTTTCAATGCTTCCAAAAAGAAGCCAGCTCATCCAAACTGACCGCACTACACCCAAACTCGATTCTACCCATCCAACACTCTCCCACTTTCTCTGGCAGTGGGACCCACTCCCACCTCCCCACTATTCTTTCCTTATCAACTGCAAACTCGTAGAATACGACGCCGTTCCGCATCTCCAACGGATTGTACACGTACCCGCCTCTCTCTGTACCGCACACCTCCACCGAGTAGCTCTTCCACATGTCATCATATCCCCTTTCACTTGGGAACAGCCGTTCTACCATCTCCCTCGGCATCTCCTCCTCAAATTTGTTATCTGCCCCCTGCAACGTCTCCCGGTTAACCTCCCAGAACCTCACCTTGGTCGTTGACTGACACGATGGGCCCACTCCTACCACTAAAAGCCTATCGTCCTGCCCAATTACAATAGCCCAAGACTGCACGGTAGGGTCGGGTCTCGGCTTACAGGTGGGTCCCCATTTCTTGGTCTTAGGATCAAACAATCCAACTAAGCCAGTCTTCTTCTCCATCACGTAAAGTATGTCATCATAAGCCGCAACTGAAAGCCATGTGGCAGAAGTGGATCCATCGAACCCTTCCGGCATCGGCTCGGCCGACTCCCAGGCACCTGAGTGTTTGTCATAAACCTCCACAGCCCCGACCTCTTCCCCTTCTTCCAGAACCATCGGACAACCGCCGCCGGCCACTACAACCCACCGACCAACCTCTGCCACGACGGCATCCTTCCTCCACACCTTTGGCGCCTTTGTCTCCTTCCTCCATGCAGTGCCAAACGGGTCCTCTGAAATAACCATCGAAGAAAGCGAGAGGGTGTGCAATCGATCTCCGGTGGATCCGCAAAGGAACACCATAGTCCCGTGGGATTTTCGATCTGAAGAAGGCGAATTTTGTGGGAGGGATACCCAGGAGCTGGAGAAAGGATCGAAGGCATGAAGGGAGAAGATGGGGGAGCTGGGGTGGTGGACATGGCGGAGGATAAGCCAGGGGGAGCGGCGGGGTTGGCGACAGAGAGATGATCGGACAGCACAATGCCACTCGCGGGAGACGCGTGAGGCCGGGATGAGGTCAATCGTTGGCACCCGAGTCACCACTGCCTCCAAGACATCTCCGTACAGGTCCAGGTAGGGTTGGAGGAGATGGCTCTTTGCTTCCAGCACTGATTTATCCATGGAAACGAAATTTAGTCCCATTGTCATGTATTGTATTATCTAATAATTGTATGGAATTGGAAAAAGGGGATATTGCTTATTCATGCGCACAGGCAATGA
This sequence comes from Carex cristatella, assembly GCA_024447775.1. Lineage (NCBI taxonomy): Eukaryota > Viridiplantae > Streptophyta > Magnoliopsida > Poales > Cyperaceae > Carex > Carex cristatella. The sequence goes on from JAJHPF010000002.1 coordinate 8,402,943, forward strand.
TATGGTATGAAATATTGATCTGATATTCTGATACGGACTCTCTATCTCTATATATACTGACCAAGCTTGTTAGGGACAGTACTACAGTAGGAGTCTACTAGGATTGACTTTTAAGTTTAAAGTTACCTCCTAACTTCAAGGTTCGGTGGATTTCTAGAGGGGTGGTTCTCTCATTTTCCCTTCAATTGTTTGGATATCAATGGTGAAAACTAAATAATCTAGGTTGTTTATTTCAGATCAACGGTCAAGATCAATCTTGATTTTCTATTACGACTCCGCACTGAATAGTAAGATTGGAGAAAATACTTGTGCGGTTTGTATTTACTATTTACTGGACGATGGCTGTCACGCTATGGCTAATTGGCTATGGCCCTAGAATCGGATTCCAAAAATGTTATTTAATTTCTAGATTATTTTTTATTTGAAACCCGTAGGTGATTTAATTTCTAGATGGATAGGAACGTATAACAAAAGGGCACTACAATACAATACAACTCGGCATATGTTGCGTGCGGAACCTGGAAAAGAAGAGGAACTACAGTAGATATCGTAATCTTACCCGAATTCTGATAAAGGGAAGCTTAAAAGTCAATCCCACTTGTGCTCTTGGAAAAATTGCAAGCATTTGGCATTTGCATCTCCGACATTTCTGTTTTTTTATAAACCATAAATAGAAAAAATATTTTTTAGGGAGTCAATATGATTAATTCAATTTTTATAAAAATTATAAAAAATAAGTTGTCAACTCGTTCTGGATTTTTTTCCCATAGAATGAGTTGACAACTCGTTCTTGGCTTTTTTATTTTCAGTTTTTACGGAAAAAAAAAACTATTTTTTTAGTTTGAAATGAGTTGGCAATTTGTTCTGCAATTAATTAATTAATATTTTTTAGGGTTTGGTTATAAATTATTTTCTAGTCCAGTTAACGCGGCGTTTGAAAAATAAAAATAGAAAATGTGAAACACAATAAAACATGAATTAACATGAGACATTTGGACCTTCTTATTAATGCATAGATATTAATAATTACTATAGGTGTAATTATATATATAATTAAACGTCCAACTGAATAATTTCTCCAAAATAAACGAAAAAAATTATGCCTATAGTAATTACTATATACTAAATTGTGCTAATAGTAATTACTAAATTGTGCTAAAATTGATAATTACTCTATTAATTTTGCTAATAGTAATTACTATATACTAAATTACGCCTATAGTAATTACTGTGCTAAAATTGATAATTACTATTGGCATAATTCTTCTCGTTTGTTTTGGAGAAATTCTTTGGTTGGACGTTTAATTATATATATATAATTACGCCTATAGTAATTATCAATATGTATACATTAATAAGAGGGTTCAAATGTCTCATGTTAATGTTTATTGTGTTTAACATTTGATATTTTTGTTTTTCAAATCCTGCGTTAATTCGACTAGAAAATAGTTTATAAGCAAATTCTAAAAAAAAATTTGCAGAATGAATTGCCAACTTATTCCGGACTAAAAAAATAGTTTTTTTCCGTAAAAACTGAAAAAAAGAGAGCCAAGAACGAGTTGACAACTCGTTTTTTATAATTTTTGTAAAAACCGAATTAATCATACTGGTTATCTAAAAATAATTTTTCTATTTATGGTTTATAAAAAAAATTCCTCATTTGCGGGTTGCGGCCGTTTACTTTCCATGTGTTATATTCAATTGATTAATCATAGCTGGAGCATTTTTATTCAACAAGTCCATATTTCATCGAGTGTATATTAAATCGAAAAATAATAAATATAATTTCATTTAAATTATCAAACACGGAATGATACAACTAAAATTATTGTTTATCATATAAATTGCATCATCATCATCGTCACTATTGTTATTGTTATTACTGTTATCACTATTATTATTGTTATAATCTAATTATTTAATTTGACTATAATTTTATTTTGAATTCATTGACCGAAATCTTAATTGTATATACCTTCTAAGATTTCTTTTATCAACATAATGTACTACTAAACAACAAAACCTTAAGTTATAATTTAAGTGTTACATTTTTTTAAACAGCAACAACTTAAGTCACTTTTAAGTTTTAACTTATATTAGCAATTTAATCCTTATTTACATTAAAGAACTACTAAACATAATTTTAAGCAACGTGGGTTCAGCAAAACCAATAAGATTGTACCGGGTCAAAAGATGTCAAGTATGTAGAATTGTAGATTAACCCCAATAAGTACGGCCCACGTGAATTAATAGAGAGAGAGTTTCCTTCTAGAAGATGACACAGACATTTTTTTTTTTAGATGATCCACACTGAGCTGTTGGACACTTGGACCATCCTTGATGAATTCGCTTCTCTGAGATATCTCAAACTTTGCGTCACTTGTTGGAATATCTCAATCGTTCAAATACATTATGCACGAATCTCAAAGATGAAATAATACTAGGCCCTACGATTCGCCGAATAGACACCGGACACATCGGTCACACAAAACTTGAGATATCTCAGAGGATACACACCATCCTTGATGCGACATCAACAGAATTTGTATCCTCTGCATTAACTCAAAGGAAATCTTTTGAGCTAATGAATCTGGACCATCTGATCTGCATTAAGATCGGTACAGACTGAATCCGCACTAATATTAAAGGGCCCTCGTATTAAAATCAGACGAGTGGATTGACTCTATTAGTCTATTTGAAATCAGACGGTTGAGATGCATTAACTCTAAAGATTCTCTTTTAAGGTAATGCAGATGATACGTGTTTTCTTATAACATCGTAGTGTTGCAAATAGATCGTGTACGATGGTAAAATTACATCATATTCGTTTTTATATTTCAGATACGGATCCGATAATAAATAGATATGATACAAATTGGTTTTTAAACGGATACAAATACGGATTGAAAATAAAATAAATACAAATACATACATACGTGCGTACGTACCTACGTAGTACCTACATGCATACATACATACGTACATACATACATACATTCAAAGTCCAAACGGTCGATCTGAACCGCTCAACATGATCTTCATAATAAAATATGCTTGGAGATCAAATTTTTTATTTTTTAGAATTTTTTTACTATTTTTTTTCATAAGTACAAAATCATTGTTTTAAGTAGATTCTGGACCATCCGATATAATGATATTGTACCTATAGAAAAAATAGTAAAAAAATTCTAAAAAGTATAAAATTTGGTCTCCAAGTTTATTTTAGTATGAAGATCGTGTTTAGCTGTTCGGATCGATTGTACGGACTTTGAAAACATAGATAAATAGTACATATTTTAATACGTACATACAACCAAGTCTCCAAGTATATTTTAATATAGAGATCACATCTAACGGTTCAGATCGACCATTTGGACTTTGAAAATCGGAAAATAACTTGGTTGCACGGGAACTTATGAACAATCGATTGTATATTAGCCAACCCTAGTTCTACTCTCTCTCTCTCTCTATATATATATATATATATATATATATATATATAATTCGGACATTTAACCATAGGATAAATAATATTTTTTTTATGAAAAACTTATTATGTCATTACAAAATATATATCTCTTTAAGAAAATTTAATCACCAAAATAAATTAAATTTTTAATCAATAAATATCCAAACAAATATTCCTCTCTAACTATATACGGTTCCAAAACAAGCGGATAAAAAAACGGATCTTTATCCATATCTGAATACGTACAAACAGAATCTGAAAAAAAAAAAAAAAATACGAATACGAATAAGTATCTGTATCGACTTCTAAAACTAAATTGTATCCATATTTGCATAAATAATATATATATCGTATCAGTATCTGCACACTATTCATATTCAAATATTCAAATTCACAAGAATTCGAATACATATTTTGATATGGACAGATAATATCTAATTGGTTTGCACACCAATAACTTGGTCCCAACTGTAAAATTAGACTTTCTTCAATGGACCACATCATGATCCAATAGGATAAATGTTATCCATTAGGTTTTATCCATAGAAATTGAAATATAAAACATTTTTTATAAATAGATATCAATTACATATGATGATGATTCTTGTCTTTTTTGAAGAAGATATTTAAGAAGACTTGATCTCCTCTTGTCGAACAATACATTTATGATAAGATGAAAGATGGAGGTTTAATTCCTACGAAAACATATCTAAAAATATGAAAATTATGGTTCCCATAAATTTATCATTCAAGCAAAAATTATATTTTGAAAATTTATTTCTGCATTTATGTATGTTTATTCATACAGTCTAATTCTCTAATTTAACTATTCTAAATATAGGGATATCAAACTATATAATGCTAAATTTATATTTTCTCAAAAAGAAAAATGTAAACAACTGTGGAACAGTGTAAATTTATATCGGCCCAACACTGGAGCTGCCACATCAGCAACAGTACAATACTCCAAAATTGTACTATTATTCAAAATTAATTTTACTTGGCACCTTCCAAAATTGTATGAAGCTCAACCATTCTTTTTCTTTTTTTCTTTTTGATCTCAGAAGCTCAACCAGTCTTTCTAATGTTTATTTAAGATTGCTAGTTGTCAAATTGCTAATATTATACCTTATCCAAGGTGAAGGCAAAAAAAACCTCATCCAACGTTCCTTTTGGAGCTAGAAAACCATTAATTAGTGGCTAAGTCTCAACCACATCTCAAATTAAAATAATATATCCCCCGGTTCGCCGCGTTATCTTGTGGTTTGTCACTTGGCAACAAAGAGAGAGAAATCGGTATTGATTCCTGTTTTTGTGAGATTAGCACCTAATGATAAGTTTCCTATTTTTTTTAATGTGTATTTAGCTTTCTCCAATTAATTACTTTGATTTTGAAATTATTGTCTTTCAAAAAAAAAAAAAAAAAAACGACATTATTGTCTTCCTTGAAACAAGAAGATAGCGCAGTTAGCTAAAAAAAAAATCTCAGAACCTTAGATTAAATTTCAAGAAGATGGCGCAGTTTGTTAAAAAAAATCTCAAAAGTTCAATTTATGTCTGTAAAAGTTTAAAAAAAAAAAAAAACATTACTGTCTTTCTTTTACTTTCCAGCTGCATCTCTGGGTTTCTTGAATTCTGACTACCCCAGTATTGACTCAAACAAATTACAAACAGACGGTCTAAATTAGTTATTTTAACTTGACACGAATTTGGAAACAGTTTTTTATAATTTTTATAGACACTTAATTGACTTTGTTTGGGCTCCGTCCTTTTGCAATTTGCTTGAGTCAAGTACACGAAAAGATACAGATCCGGTTTCTGAAATCTTTCTACTATGTATTGTATAGTACTGTACCAACAAACATTGAAATATTTAAGTGAAAATTAGATCGGCGACGAACCGTCAATAATTGAACTGCAACCAATCAATATTTTTATGAGCGTCGATAATATTAAAAATAAATAGAGTTAGATATGGAGACATATTCGTTATTACTATTATATCGCTAATTATAGCTTTAGTGTTCACTGTAACTTTTAATTTATAAATAACTAGTCATATCATTATCACTTTATTAAAAAAAACCTGAAATTAATAGATGGTCTATAACTCAAACAAATTTGAAAAATTAATTTTATATTGAGTCATTCAAACCTGATCTTGTTACTAGTTAATTTTACAATTCAAATGGAATAATTTGGATTAAAACTGGCCTATTATTCTTATTATAATTAGATGAAATGAGCTTGTACAGAATCATTTGATCAAAATATAATTTCTTTTTTGATAACTTTTTTTTTATAAAAGACCAGATAAAGATTCTTAATTGTTTTATTTGAAAACAGTTCAAATTCACTAAGAATCGCTAAATGAAGTCTATAATATTAAGAAGAATTAACTAACAATCTAGAGAAAAACTTGGTGTCAAGGCATAAATTGTTTGATCGGAAAATAGTTCAAATTAGTTAGGAATCATTAAATGAAATTTATACAATTAAGACAAACTAACTGTTAAGATAAAAACTCGATGTCAAGGGAATAAATTGTTTGATTTAAAAAATAGTTCAAATTAGTTGGAAATCGTTTAATACTTTAATGATGTCTACACAATTAAGAGGAACTAACACTCAAGACGAAAAATTGATGTTAAGGAATAAATTGTTCGATTTGAAAATAATCCAAATTAGTTGGGAATCGTTTAATGAGATATATACAATTACGTGTTGGAGACGGACTATAGGAGTGTCAAGGTGTAATTTCGTCAAACACATTGCAGGCATACACAAATATCCGCTCAAATGAAAAAATATGAAATGCACAAGAGAAGGAAACACATCAAGACAATCAAGATAACCTGAGTTTTTTATAAAAATATTTAATGGACTATAAATAATAATTTCTAATAAATAAAAAAATTAATTTAATAGTTAATTATACTTTGTAACGCTGAAAACTAACAAAAAAAAATTATACATAAATTCAAATGAAATAAAATCAACGAAAACAAAATAAAATATAAGAAGGAATCAAGAATTTTTATTTAATTAAAAGAAAATTGTAAATGAAAATTAACAAAATAAATGTTTGTAAAAGAATTAATTAAACCATCCAACTATTATTCACAAGAATTACTTGAATTTGCGTTCTATTACACGAAGAGAAATGCTCTTCGCCACTAGACCAATAACTAATTCTCAAATTTAAAATTTAATTATAGTGTCACTAACATGCAGACTCACATGCCGTCTCACACTAGTATGGATGTAACCTCTCATGTTTCGAATTGACATATCACTATATCAATACTTATTTTCCCTTTTTATTTCTTCTAGAAAAATCTCTAGGATTGATGAGTTTGTATCTACACCACAAACAATTCCAATTAAAAAAAAAAAAATCTGTATTCTTATTTTATAATAAATAATTTTCTTTTCCATCCTTGGATCCAATTCTAAATTTCAAACTAAATCTTGAAATGTTGGACAGACTTTCAGACTTTATCTTGAAAATTTCTGCATTTCTAAATATTCACAATTTTATTTTACAAAGTCAAATGTCGTAATTTTATTGTTCTCGGTAAAAAAAAAATAGTCTACAAGTGTTCAGGTGGAACTCTTATCTTCTGAAATTTGAATGTTATTTTAATCGTCGTATCATTTTCGATGCTAAACTAAACCAATGCAATTTTAGAAACTTCCAAAGAATTTGTCTTAACTTAATATGCACGGATGTTGCGTTATATTATGAATTATCTTCCTTGGCGATAGAGATGTATGTTCTATAAATAATTAAAATGTTGATATTATTGCCAAGTCATAGATTTTACAAGTTGAAGCTCTCAATCACCAATTAATTAATTAAAGCTGTGGGGTTAGCACATCGCATCGTTCTGTCTGTCTGCCCTCTAATTAATGTAAAATATTATTATTAGAGCCGTGAGCTTATTTGCATGTTTTATTTACACTTTAATTCTAAATATGTGAAGCAATAAGGAGTAAAATATGAAGAATAAGAGGTGAGTTAATCAGGAGTAATTTACTCCATACTTACTCCACCAAGTACATATTTATTTAAGTCATAACTCTAACTAATAAATAAAATGTAAAATATAAAAAGTAATATGAAATAAATAAGCAATTTAATTATAATTAATTTTACTTCACAACCAAACACGGCACAAGGTATTAATAACTTTTGTGAAAAGTATTGAGGTTTTGAAAATGCAAACTATAAATGAAGAATAAGAAGTGCAAAAAAAATTTCTTCTGATATTACCTTTCCAACTTAGAATTGTATTTTTTTTTCTCTATTTTACTCCTACGCACTCAACTACACTGGCTGAATTCAAACTCGAGTTCAATCTACAAAGAGTAACGTACATCACTACCAACTACACAATCTCAATCTAACTTATTTGACATGGGATTATCTGAACACTATTGTTAAAAAAAATTGATAGGAGATGATCAATTTTTAATCTAGTGTTAAAAGATAATGTCCATATCGGACGATCGAGAAGTCACAAGTTGAATTTTTCACAAGTTTAAAATTCAGATAAATGATTTTTTTTATGTATATTAAAATTTACAAGGGTAAACCTTCCAACTGTTTCGATTATTGAAAAGCCAAAGTTATATGGTAGTCAATTAATTGCATGTGGTTATGCATCATCCTTTACGGTAAAGATGTTCTGTTTAGAATTAATAACAACAAGAACGTGTTAATGAGAACTAGCATTTGGTCTAATGACTAAGGCACATGGTTTTTATATGAGATTTCATGAGTTCGAAATCTAGATAGAAAAATTCTTTGTTACAATAACAAATATATTAAATAGTTAGGTGGCTTGATCTTCAATTTTACTCAAAAAAATAAAAATAAATAACGTGTCAATTAACAGTTAAGCCATATGATCGATGTGATTCTACTTGTTAGATATTGTTTTTTTTTTTTGAGAGAAACTTGTTAGTTATTGTAAGACATCTGTGTGCGCACACGGAGTTCAGGCTAGGTTTTCCTCTTCCATGATATATTGTATTACTCACGGGGTATAGTATTTAAAATTTTAAATGTCAAATGTCAATCGGTGTTATCGGACTCGGTCCGGATCAGCGTGTTCCATCAATAAAACCGGATTATAAAATATTTCGGGGTGATTTGCTCAAGAAACTGTAAATTAATGTAGGGTTCTCAGCAATATTCTTTTATTTGTTTATCCTATTTCATAAAATGAGTATATGTAACAAATTTTTTTGTTAGCTAACCGGATATATATTAAAAAATATTTTTATTAGTTCATTGAATATGAATATATTTAAGAAGTATTATGTATCTGTTCTTTATAAAGTGTGATAAATGTAAAATTACATGAGGAGGGATCCACTTACACTCTTTTTTGTGACACCGGATTACTCTATATTTTTAAAGTCCAAGCAGTTGATCCAAACTGTTCAATACGATAGATATATTAAAATGTGCTTGCAGATCAAATTTTACATTTTTTTTTAATTATTTTACTATTTATTAAGATGGGTACAAATATTCAATGGTCTGAGAACAATAATTTTGTAAATTACTTAATAAATGTAAAAAAAATAAAAATAAAAATAAAATGTAAAATTTGATCTGCAAACACATTTTAATATATTCATCATATTAAACAGTTTGAATCAGATATTTGGACTTTGAAAAATTTAAAAATATAGAGTGTAATCCGGTGTCACCAAAAAAGAGTGTAAATGAATTCCTCCTCAAATTACATTATGATAATTTTTTATTTATATTTCTTCTTCTAACAACAATATTGTATGAAATAACAACTTTGTACCGGACAATCTATAAGTCTCAAGTTTGTGGTTGTGTCACAATCTTTATTTTTATTAATGTACTATTACACCTGCACCATTATTTAATTGGGAAGGAGACTAAGGATGGTATTTGATTTAAGGGAAAATTGTGGAAATACCACTTCAAAATTTTCAAGAAAACGTCACTTCAAATTTTGAAATTGTCAAAATGTCACTCCAAACTTCATTAATTTGTAAAAATGCTACTCCAAATAATTAATGACTAAAATACCTTCGCTCGTCCATCTTCGCCTCTTGCGATGGGCGAAGAGAATCATGTCCGGAAATTGCTTCTTGCAACGGGTGAGGATCAGATCGGCGGAGGGTGCGGAAAGCGGCAGCGTAGGGGCGGAGGCGAAGATGGACGAGCGAGGGTATTTTAGTCATTAATTATTTGGAATGACATTTTTACAAATTAATGAAGTTTGGAGTGGTATTTTGACAATTTCAAAGTTTGAAGTGGCATTTTCACAATTTGAAGGTTTTGAAGTGGCATTTTCACAATTTCCCCTTGATTTAAAAGGAAATGATTTTGAATTTTGATAATAAACTTCATACTTCTTGACTTACATATTGGTAATGCACATACTAATATGTATCTATAGTTTATATTGCACACTTAATCTAATTTTAGCAAAATAAAGCCCTTATTTTGACAACTAAAATATGCACCTATACTTAGAAGGTTTATTCAGAAAAATGTAACATTATTCTTTGTTAGAAACACTTAAACGCAAAAATAAATAACATGTCGGTCTTTTGTATTTTTTTTTTGTTTTTGTAAAAGTGGAATTCCACATGTTTCATTACGAAACAAAGTCCATACAAAACTGCACATAGTATTAAATATTCACTTATTATAAACTAGAGAAACAACATCCAATTATCACCAAAATCCACAAAACAAATAAACATAAAGAAAATCCACTAATCAATCATTAATAGCAATCACGCTAGGAGAAGAGGAGTTAGTATCAACCAAAGACCAATCAGAAGACAACAATCCAAATGCCTCATCAATGGCCTCAGAAAGATCTCTATTATCAGACCCATTGAATCCGAGAGTACGGTCCACACTTGAATCCGAATCCGAGAGAACTAACATAGAGCCTATCTGAGTTAAAGGAGAAACATCAAAAAACAAAATCAATGATAGTTTAAATATGAGTTATTCAAACGAGTTTTACACTAATAAGAAGTCAAAGCAATTATAGAAGATGCTACTGACCTATTAGATCGCATTGGTACATTTTGAAAACAAATCTTATTTCTGGTCAACCAAACAATTCATAAAGTAGTTGTTCTAATTAACTCAACCAATAATGAATCCTTAAAAGAGATCCAATAATAAAAATTCCAAAGGTCAGAAATTTAGGTACAATTAAAAACAAAATTGTTGTGGTTACCAATCTAAGACCAAATAGTAGAAATAAACGGATAAGTGACGAAAATGTGATGGACAGTCTCAAGGACACCACAAAATGGGCAATCTATATTACCTTGACAACTTATAGTACGTAAATTACATTTAGTAAGAATTTTGTCATGCCTAAGTAACCATTAAAAAACTTTTATTTTAAGAGGAATCTAGCAGGAACAGCAGAAACAGGAGTTTGCAAAGCTGGTACCTCAGGAATATGATATCTAGAAGAACTCTGAACATCGAAGAAATTCATTATGGCCGGTGGAGGAGGTTGAGCATGAGGAGGAGATGGTGATCTGAGACACTTCTTTGAAAATAGATAACTACGAGAATGACTCCAAAGTAAGATATCTAGCTCATCTTCAACAACAGTTTGAATTGAATAAGGTGAGTAAATCTTTTAAAAAAATTTAGCAATTTAAACCGGTCTACCCACCAATCTATTTCGGTTATGATAACATTATATAGTACTTCTATTAACAATTAAATTTTGGAGTACCCCATTTCATATGTTCGTATTGTACAATACTTCCACACAAAATAATTGCAACGATTTAGCAATGGTTTCACAGAGATTTTTTTTTTTTTTTGCCAAAGTGGAAATCCACCTGTTTCATTAAGAAACAATGTTCATACAAAACTGTGTATAGTATCTAATATCCACTTATTCTAATCCTATTGGAATAACATCCATATAACAAGCATGAAATCCACAAAACAAGATAACAAGATAACAAAATAAAATCCACTAATATCAATAACTAATGGCAATCACACTAGAGGAAGAAGATGATCCAGTATTAACTAGAAACTAATCAGGAGACAATAATCCAGCTGCCTCATCGATGGCCTCATGTATCTCTCTATCATTAGACCTGGCGAACTCAAGAGTAGGGACCCTGCCGGAATCCACGCTGACCTGTGAATCCGAGTCTGAGAGAACTATCAAGGGACCTATCTGAGTTAAAGGAGAAACATCAAAAGGTAAAATCAATGATAATTTAAAATATGAGTTATCTAAGCGAGCCTTGTACCAGTAAGAAGTTAAAGCAATTATAGAAGTTTTACAGGGAATTCTAACGAAAATCAATTAATAACGACGCTTATCCATAAACAAATTAATTAAATTTGATAATGATGGACGATTGATGGGCTTAATTATAGTTCATGTTATCGAATTGTTAGAAAGATAACAGGAGAGGAATTGTCAATTTATAACTGGTGGATGAAAACAAAGCGATGGCTAAAGACACGTCAGTATTAAAAAGAAGAAGACGACGACTTGTTAGATATAAGTATATAACAGACAAATAAGAAAAAAAAAAAAAAAAAAACAAGAGCCCGGGTCAACTTCAAATATTCAAGCAATTTAGCATTTACTAAGTAATTTATAAATTTTAAAAAATATGGTTTTCAAATTAAAAGAAGCAATATTTTTTCAAAATATAGAAACAACAAATACTCATATGAAACGACAAATACTCATCATATAAATTAGTGTTCCTTACTAATTATCAGCCTTGCTAATTACCAACCAAAACAAATTATACATAAATATAAACTTTGATACGATGCAAACTTTAAAATCAAATGAAATAAAATCAACGAAAGCAAAATAAGATGTAAGAAGGAATTGAGAATTTTTATTTAACTAAAAGAAAATTTTAAATCAAGGTTAACAAAATAAATGTTAAGTGGCTGCTGGAGGTGTCAACGAAAATACGATAATGATAATATTTGACATATTCATATTATATTTGTCTTAGTTAGTCTTGCCTAAATAAATTGATAGATTATATAATTTAATTCAAAATTTGTAATAAATAAATATATTGAATATATTCCGTATTTGTTCCACAAACAATTCCAAATAAATAAATCTTTATTCTTATTCTATTATAAATATCTTTTATCCTTTATGATTATGTTTTCTTTTCATTAATAATTTTCCGTTTTTTGTTGATTGGGTATAATTCTTCATACTAGACGAGTATGATTTTTTTGTGGTATCATCATTTCATTTATTGCAGTACAAGATCCATTGTACCCCGAATGTCGAGTCCGATTATATATGCAGTAGTACCCGAATTTGTTACATTTCACCATATTTCATAGTTGTGTAAAATCAACATTAAGAAGGATAAACACGGTGCATGATGAATGCTAAGCAAGCTCCAAACAAGTGCTGAATGACATACACACAGAGGAGTTATGCAATCTTGGTTGATCATGTCTCAAATTAAATAGAGCTTTCTCATGAGCTTATACACCAAGGGCAAATAATATATTGGCTTATAATACTAAAAAATATTCAAGTAATTGCATATACATTCATTTCATCAAAGTACAATAATGATACAATGAACTAAAAAAATTCAAATAATTGCATATACTTGATTAATGTCATAATAGGAAAGATTTGATATTTTATTTCAAAGTTATTTACAATTAATTATCTTAACTAAAATTAATTGTTGATATTATAGACAAATAATATGTTATCAAGTTCTAAGGTTATCATTTGTTTTCATTATTGACTAATACATTATGAAAAAAAAATCAAATAAAAATTAATCACATCTTAAAAAGTGATCAAAATAATATTTCAATTCCGTTATAACGCATAGACACTTGACTAGTCTGCTTAAAAAAAACTAGTTAGAGATATAATAAACAAATTTAAAGCTAATGAAAAGAAGGCCTATTTTTAAAAGGCCAATTTTATAAAATAATATTTTTTTAAACATCGGAAAAAAATCTCTCCTTTGAATTTATTAACAAATCGTTGAGGAGTATACGGTATATTTTGTTTTTATTAAAATAATATTTTTGTGAATCCCGTACACTCCTAATTCCTTCTGATTTGTATAGGATTAAAAAAATTATTCTTATATGTACACTGAACTCTATTAATTAACCTTTTTAATATGACAAAGCATCTTGGTTATGACCATGACAGGGTACGCGTATTAAACGCGTTTTATTCGGATATAAAACATTTTTCTGGATTTGCCGCACCGAACCGCGTATAAAACGTTGGCTGAATACTTGACCAAATAATTCGCGAATAAAATACGAATCACGAATTTTTCGGGATAAAAATGCGTTTTATTCAAATAACTCGTTGATATGTAAAAAAAATTCTGCTCTGTAATCCGCACGTGAATGGAAATTTTGCTCTGTGATTCTTGCATGATTGAAAATTTTGCTCTGTAATTCGTGCTGAGTGCAATTTGTGCAGTGCTGTCACGTGGGAGAGAAGGTTGAGACTAACTTTTGAATTTTTAGGAGAATATGGGGAGCCCACCACGTGTACATACAGAGAAAAAAGTTGAGACTAACTTAACTTTTGTGTGTGGTCTTGGCAGTGAAGTAATTTATGTGGTCTTTCTTTGGCTTCTTTTTTTTTTGCTGGTTTTTTTTTTATTGTACCGAATTATTTTCGATTTATACCCGAATTATACTCTAATCACGAATTTTTAATTCCGCCGAACCGAACCCGAACTATTAATTTGTTACTATAGTTACGAGAACAAGACCGGGTCATCCGATTGGACTAGAAAAAACCGGATCCGTATGTTTTTTCCAGTTCGGTTTGTTGAGAAGACAGTATGAGTAATCAAAACCGTACCAGTGTTAACAAAACCCGGTTTTACGTTAATTTGACATCTTTTCTTTCATTCTTTTCCTCCCGATTTTGCTTTCCCTTCTCTTCTATGGTTAAAATGGAATTGAACGAAATACAAAATTAATCAAAGAAAATTTCGAAATTAAGAAAAATTACGTGCTAAATACCCTTTGTTGCACAAGCACCATCAATAACCCAAGGTCTTACCACTCAATCTTCAATTTTCAAAGAAAAAAAAAAAGCACAAAATTAGTTGATAAAATTCATGCTTAACAGCTCCAAATTCTCAACCCAACGAAACTTTCAGTGGTAATTATATATCTCATTTAATTGGAGAATTTACAGTGCACATGACACTTAAAAAGCTAATTTATGACCTATCCTTGGTGAATAATTGAATGCTTTCAAGATGCTTGATGGATAAGAACTAGCATTTAGTCTAGTGAGAAAAAACACATGATCTCTATGTAAGAGGTTATGGGGTTCGGAATGCAGATGAAAAAAAATCTTATGTTGTAATAACAAGAGTATTAAAAAGTTAGATGGCTTGATTTCCAATTTTACTAAAAAAAAAAAACAAAAATGTCTGATGGATTTATAGTGCGAAACATTTTTTTTTTTTTTTTTTAACTTCTATTGATGAGATAATTAGGTAAACTGAACCTTAATTTCTTTCCTGCCAGTGTTGTTTGTGATAACAGCTTTGTACCAGACTAAGTCTAAAAGTTTGTGGTTGGACCACAATCTTTATTTTTATCTACTATTGCACCTGTACCATTATATAGTTGGGAAAGAGACTAAATGATGATATTTGATTTAGAACTTTTGACAATAAACTCATCTCTATATGACTTCTTAACTTACATACTGGTAATGTATACCAATATGGAGAGGAAAATAAAGATCTCATTTTTAGACAACTAAACTGAAGAGGAATTGTGACATTTTTCTTTGTCAGTCTAAGGGCTTAGACCCATCAAAAGCAAATAATATACCGGACTTTCGAGTTATAATTAAGTTACAATTATTTAAAAAAAATAGCAATTAAATCGGTTGACCCACCGATCCAACAAGTCAATGCCCATTTCAATTCTGATAATGTTACACAATAATTTCATTGACAATAAAATTTTGGAGTATACCATTATTTTCGTATTGTACAATACTTCCATTAAAAAAAATTGTATCATATCGATAATTTTACTCCAAAATTCAAAGGGAATAATTACATGCGGAACCACTCTGCTAGTTTCACAGATATCATATGCAGAAGTGGTAAAATCCGAAATTTAAAAAAAAGTGGTTAAATTGTTTTTTTTTTTAAGATGGTGAAACGTGCTATTTTAAGCAATCATCTATTTACTCTATTTGACTAGATCTGTAAAAGATATATAATTGTTGAATTTTACGGTTTCTTGATGTAAACTGCTAGATGGACTAAAGGTGAACCAAGAAATGCATCAAGAAGACATGTCTCAAAACAATTGTAATGTAAAATTGATAAAATAAGCTTGAGATTGAGTTGACTGGGAACAACCCTTGCAACGGTTATCCAACCATGTAATAGTTGAATTAAATTAATCAATTACAAAATAAATTCTCCCTGTCATATTTTAAAAAAAAAAAAAAATTGTTCGAGACAATCATTTTGTAACTATTGATCAATCGTGGTAGTGGTTGAAGTGAAGCACAATTAAATCAGTTATTTGAGGTTAACCGTTGTAACAGTTATACCAACTGTTAAAACTGTTATTGCCCGATACCTCGACTTATTTCCCTCCATATAAATAGAAACAAATCTTAGATTTCCAACAACAATTCTAGCCGCCACAAATTTTAAAATTACAAATTTTTGCTAGACCTAATTCCTCCATTATTGTTTGTGCTTCAAACTTCAACAAATTTACAACAATCTCAAACCTATTCCACCATACTCAATCTTGATTAGGACTATAGTGATTTGTGTAAGATCTCTTGAGTATTCAAATATTAGAGCCTTTAGTGCTTGCTTCTTAGACCGTGTGACTTCTAAAAATTTGGAAGAATTCAACAGTTCCACCTTGTACTCCTTTCTCATTGGATAAAGAAAGATGTGTCAACAAAGAGATCGCAAAACTCCAGAGACGTAGTCATTTTAAGACGAACTCCGTAAATATATCTTATGTCAAGTGTCTCCTAACTTTTTTATTTATTTTATTTATGCTTGAGATTCTTAATATTGAACAATCGAATTGAAAAGTTTTTAAAATACTAGAAGTCACCATATTCATCCCCATATGCCGTTAGGAGATAACAAAAAAAAATGGGCAACTAGGGAATATTTTTTTTCTCAAAGTAAAATCCATGTCATAGAAATCTTTTAATTTCTTAATTTATCTATTCTCATCCTAACTTTAGTTGACATTTTATACATTGCTAACTAATAAAGAGGGATAGCACTAAAAAATAATTAAGTAAAATAATTCTACCCCAAGAATAATTTTTTTTTTCCATCCTTGATTTTTTTTTAATTTTCTCAATCAATATATTCAAATCATCAGCAGATAAGGTTTTGTAATTTAGAGGAACTCTTAAGTGAGAGATAAGAAAGCTAATTTACATCCTAATCTCTTAGCAAGCAAATTGCTTTCAGAATCAAAGATGTTTATAGGGAACATTTCACTTTTTTTTCAAAGTTTATTTTGAGACCAAATAGATATTTTCAAACCCAAACAAGATCCATTTGAGAAATTCTATGTATCATTCTATGATTTGCTTCTAGGAAAATAAGAGTATCTGCAAAATGCAGATTCAATATATTTCCTATATTTGAAAAGTCTCCTAAATCTTGAATGTATCCATCTACTTGGACTTAAAAGCAAAATTGTATTTGAAACATCAGAAATTATGTCAAATTATTAAGAATAGAGATAAGGGATTCTTGTCTGAGACCGTGCTTACAAGACAAGTAATTGCCTAACTCATCATTAAAGTTTATGCATGTTTGCCAACTCTCTAAGATGTGTATATAATCTAAGTTATGAATATAGATCCAAATTTTTTTTCTCAAAGTCAAGCTTAAAGAGAACACCTTTCTTTTTTTTACACTATCCAAGACTTCACGAGCAACTCACAATATTATCCAAAATTAATTTGCCTTTAATGAAGACAGTCTGTGAAGAATCACTGATATCATCAATGATGGGGTTAGTCTATTAGTGGGGCACTCAGTTATCTGTTTACAGCTACAATTAATCATACTTGTTGATCTGAAACTGATGATGAGTGCTGCTTTTTATAATTTAGGTACGAGACATATAAAAGCTAGATTAATTTTAGAAATATTTAGAGTATGATCATAAAACAAGGTGAATACCTGAATTAATTCTGGATGAATAGTGTCCAAAAGAAATGAGACCCCATCAGAGTCTAGTCTTTGATAGATTACAAGAGAAGGTGACAATTCTAATTTCATCTGAGTAGCAGGTGTTAGAAATGTACTAACAAATCACAATATTTTGAATTTCAATTAATAGTTAATTTAATGAAATAAATATAGATCAACTAACTTATTGGGCTAGGCTCGAATTTCTGCTTGAATCTAGCTAATCTGATCTATTTCATTAGGAGAAGATCTTCTGAAAAGGCTCAAACAAATTGGTGCCAATGAACAGACTCAAACAAACTGGTGCATAATATTATAAATATGCAACAATAGTTTAGTTTTCGATTAGCCATTCTGTTCACTTTATTCAAAAAAATGAGAGCAAGAGAGAGGAAAGAAGGGATTGTCAGTTCGGTATTAGTATACCGACTTACAGTAGATTGTCAATATGTTCGTGTGGATACTAATAGAGATACAATTGTTGTCGCTGGTGCATATTTGACACGCGAAGAAGGAAGAGAAGAGACTGACTGCTTATACGACTAGATGAAGATATTCAATGTGTGTTTAGTGGTAAACTATATTTATCTTGAAATTAGTTTTATATATGAATTTTGATTTTCGAGTAGTGAACAAATCTTAATTTTCAACATAAGGGTTGAAAATAGTTTTATATATGACTAGTGAACAAATCTTAATTTCCAACATAAGGGTTGAAATTAGTTTTATATATGAATTGTTGTACATAAAACCTATCCAAATTTCCAACATAAGGGTTGAAAAAGAAATGGTGAGCTGAATAGTTGATGTTTACCATCAAATTATTAGAAAGATAATTGGAGAGGAATTGTCAATTATAGTTGGTGGATGGAAAATAAAGCCATGACTGATGCCTGATGGGAACTTTTATTTACTAGGATAAACCTCCTTTTTGCTTCGGAAAAATGAATAAAATATATTAAGTGATGTTGTTGTAATTTGATCACAGTTTAAAATAATTAAATTCAAATAATGTAACAAAAAGTTCGAAATTGGTTAGCTTGTTTTTTTTTAGAAATTTTATATATTCTTTTGGTGAATTTTAGATTTTTTTTTTCCTAAGAACTTCATTTTTTAATTAATTTTAATCAAGGTTCTAAATAGTGATTTCGCGTTATTGCGGGAACGTTAAAAAAAACTATTGCAAATAACATAGTTATAGCGAAAGCTATCCTACATAGCGTTTCTTTTAAATTATATAATATAATTATACTAATTATCAATATTATCTAAAGTCTTATAGAGCAATAAGTAACACCAAATTGATTAAGAAATTATAATACTCATATTAAATCAGTGCAAAATTCAAATTCCTATTCAAAATCATGACATAAATTAATTATCTTTTTTATTCAGAATAACTTAAGAATCATGACATAAATTAATTATTTTTCTCTTCAAAATAACCTAAGCATCATCTCATAAATCATCTATATTTTTCTATTTAGAAGCAAAAATAATCTGGGCTTTTAAAAAATTGGTCCTTGAAAGAAAATTTTATTTTGGGTCTTAAAATAAAAGTCCATGTACTATAGTGTACACTATTTGTGCTACATGCTATGCGCTATAGCGGATCACTATTACCGCTATAGCGGTCGTAGTTGAAATAATGCACTTTTATCCTATAACTTAGTGTTTAAGGTTCAAACAAGCTATAGCGCGCGCACTATTTAGAATACTTATTTTAATAGATCTTTCCAAAATTTACCTATTTTTAGGAAAAATATTAACTTTTTTTATGTAAAATTTCTTAATTTGACAAATTTATTTGAATTGAAGGGATAAATATAAACGGTTTGATAATTTTACTGATCGGTATATATTGACAAATTTGATAATATTTTAATAATTATGAGTTCATGACTATATTTACAATGAAGTGCAAAAAATTTCCAACTTATCTTGAAATTGATATATGTTGAAATTCTTGACATTGACACCAAAACAAACTGTTACCTTGATAAAAGGAAAAAAAAAAAAACGAGTAAACAATCACTGAAATAAAAGCAAATATGAAAATACCAAAATAGAAAAGAAGAAACTAAAGATGCATGAATTCAAACTTGAATAAGGCTTAAGTTCAGTTCAGTAAAAATGTTGTGTGAATGGTTAAATTAGGATTCAGTTTTTTGCTTGCAACTCGGACATCAACTAACCTCATTAACCGAGTAATTTGAAACTACAATAATTTAAAATTTAAAACTTAAATGTCAAAATAATAACGTTAGATATGATATAGATTATTTCCCCTATGCATACAGAAAAGATCATGACATTTAGATTTTATTTGATTATTATCAAGAACTTGCAAAAAATACACCAATATAAATAAATTATGGACTTTGATTTTTCAACTTATCGATTTATATAAAACCAAAATCGAAAGTGATAAATTTTTTCGTACATGAAGAGAAAATAATATAAATTACATTTAACAGTTTTATTTGACAGATAAATTTTAAAAAATCTATGAGAAAAATAAAAAGTAAAGACATAACAGAGACATAAGGTTTAAAGACATGACAGAGACATGGTTTGACAAATAAATCTTCCCCATGAACTTCTAAACCCTTTTCTGAGACTTTGTGCCCTAGCACTGCACTACTAAAAAAATTCTTATTTCGGCCCTAAGCCTTTGTCTGATAACAAATTTTATTTGACATATAAAGTTAACAAGATGTTTATAATTTTTTCAACTTGAAATTACCTCTGAAAATAATAATCAAATTTCTCATGTTTACATAATATACGTTTTATTTGTGCAAGTATAAAAGCCGACAATTTTGTAAAAATGAGTTGTAGTATATCTTATTTGCTTTCTGATCAAATGTTCGCACTTGGGATTGATTTTCTAAACTTTAGGCCTTCTTAGGCCTTATAGTTACTACAATCTCTTGGGCTGGGCCTAAAGAAAATAAGATTCAGCTGATTTGCACCCAATGATTATTTGTTCAGCTGACATGTAGCCTGTTATTGTTCCATCTAAAAAGAATGTTCAACCAAGTCTGATTACACATGTTGAACTCATACGACCTTTTTCCTTATTTTATTAAGACTTAAATCACGGAATAAGAGGTTGGGTCTCAGTTAAATTGCTGGATGTGAATTAATTAGGTTAGTCTAAGGTGATCTTAGGTCTAATTTTAGGTCTCCAAATTTAAGTCACTAATATGTTTAATCTTTATTTTATCATGTGGCTTAACTTGTTTTACTTTTGCGTGATCTACTCATTATCTCCTCTCTTCGCCTACACCTACCCTTCCCTTTCCAACCCCCTTTTTCTCCCCGCCTCCGCCTCCTCCGTCTCTCTCCTCTCTATCGAATTAATTATAGCAAGTGAAATCTATGGCAGTTGTTGTTTTAGGACATTTGTTGATTTAATTAATTATAAATTGTGTGATTGTCGATGGTATACTAGGGGTGCGTATCCTCTGAGATATCTCAATTTTTGCGTGACCGACGTGTCCGGTGCCTATTCGGGGGAATGTAGGGGGGCAGTATTATTTGAGCCTTGAGATTCGTGCAGAACGTATTTGAATGATTGAGATATTCCAAAAAGTCACTCAAAGTTTGAGATATCTCAGAGGATGCGAATTCATACTAGGCGGGAAATTATGGGAGTTACTTTACTTGACTCTTTATCTCTCTTTTTTTCTCAAAACATTTGTTTCTTTGTTTCATGTGATCGTTTGGATTATTTATGAAAATTTTTGTAGGCAGATTGGGTCATCAAATTATATGTTGAATTTCACTGCTAACTGATTTAAAAGAATTGTAAATTAATGTACTAGCATTTTCAGATTTGAAAACTCACGTACTGATCCTCATATAATTTTCTTTTATTATGTTATAAAGTAGATGATTGTCAGCTTTTATTTATTTCCGTTGCACTTGCTTTTCTTGAAGATAGATACAAATGCATATGTGCATTATACATATATTTTGAAGATTCAAAACTTCACCATTTAGATATTTTTCCATCAAAACTTCATCACTTATTTTATTAATATTCTCATTACTTAATTTAATCAATTAAAAGTAGGGCTGCAAACGAATCAAACCAAATCAAACTTACGTCAGTTTGAGTTTAAGTTTGAATAAGATTCGAACCGAACTGGTTTGATTTGTTTCAGAATGAACTTCAATCGAACGAGTTAATTGCGAACTACAATTTTTTTCAAATCGAAGTCAATCAAATCACAAACTACGAATTTTTTTGGCAGCCCTAGATATACAATCACAAACTACAAATTTTTGGCAGCCCTAGATATACTAGTAGTATATGGATTAGTTTTCTTCACGCGGAACAAAATTCACACAGTTTTCAATCGAACGAGTTAATTGCGATTTTTTCAAATCTAAGTCAATCGAATCACGAACTACGAATTTCTTTGGTAGCCCTAATTAAAAGTATTTTGTTAATATTAATACAAAAATAAAATTATTTGTCCTTGTCTTCGAAACTGTCCTCCCATTAATTCGTAATTCATCTAAATTAAGCATAAGACGAGACAAAAGTTTTTTTTTATATTTTTTTTATTAAAAAAATTATATTTTTAATTAATTAAATCAAGAAATGAGGATATTCATAAACTAAGTATTTAAGTTTAGATGAAATATAATTAATTTTAAAATTTTGATGATGAAAGAAGTTATGATGGACATATATAAATTTCTCTTTTCTTGAATGCCATACATATATGGATGTTTTTTAATGTCAAAATATTAGCATGTTTTTTTTTTCAAGAAAACCATACATATTTGGATGTTTTTAATGGCATAATATTTGCATGTTTTTTTCAAGCGTCGACATCACTATTTGCAGAGGTTTATCATCATATGACATCATCAGTTGCTGAGAAACTCTAGTGATTTTTTTTTTTTCTTGCCAAGGTTCTTGTTGGTCTAAGAAATTTGATTTTTGGGTACAATTGTTATTCTTATCTAAAGCTAAAACACCATCTCACCTTGAGAGCGTTGACACCACAGAATCTGACTCAAATCCTTCCAAATTTAATTTGAAATTAAAATAGTATGAAATGATTCTTTTTTTTTTTTTATGGTTGAGTATGAAATGATTCTTCTTGTATCAACGATTCAAATTTGCACGAGTTACATATACGGTATACCATCTATAATTTCATGCTCTCGAGCTGGCTGAACGTGTGAGGAGCCTGTATCTAATGAGATATATCCCTACAAATATAGTTAAATTAGAGAATTTAGATCGTATGATTAAATGTATATGTATAAATAATTTTTTAGAATATTACTTTTTTTTTCCTTCCAAGAAAATTTCCTGTACGTAAACCATGACATTAATATTTTGTAGATATTTTCTTTTACAAAATTAAACTTGTATCTTTTAATTAAGACAATATCAATCCTCATTTATAGTAAATCTAGATTGAGTAAAATACTTCAAAAATATATCGGTTTGACTTCAAATGACGAATTCAAACTATTGAGACCGATCTACTTCACAAGTACGTGATGTATATACATACAAATTTTAAAATTTAAATTCATTTAGTACAAAGTCAAGAAATCAACAAATAATGAAAAATAAATACATTAAAATAACTTATAAAATTTTACTTTTATACTGCTTGACTTCATAATAGATAGTTTCAAATCTTCAAAATTTTATATATACCTGCATCACTCATAAAACTGATCAATTTCAATAATTTAAATTTATTTTTTAAAAATAATCTCATAAAATTTTGAAGTTATAATCACGAATTATATTAGCATGCACATCATTAGAGACGGATTTACCGAAAAGGTATGGGAAATTAACCCACCTTTTTTATATATTTATATATAATTGTTTATATAATTTACAATAAAATTAATTAGTATTGTAAATTTAACTCTCCTTCTTTATTAGAAAATTTTATATAATTAGTTTTCATATGTATTTGATCCATTCTCCGTAAGAAAAATAACTTCCATTTTCCGCAAAAAAAAAGTATAACCCGTCGGTACATTGCACAAGCCACAAGCTACCTTTTCTTATCTATATTTTTATAAGAAGATGCTACCTTTGAAATTTAAAATGGACAAAAACTTTTTCTATTGATTTTCTGAAAAGCAGCAATGAAACCCGGTCAACTAAATCTTATTTTATAGTTGGGTCCATATTAGTTGGATCTGCCAGTCCATACTTGTGTATCTTTTTTATTTTGAGGTTCATCACGCGGCCTAGATTGCTTTAAGCTATTTCATCGAAAAAGCGAATGAAAATGCTTGAGCTATTTATTAATCACTAATGAATAATGAATATAACACATGACCAAGGAGCTAGCTGCGTATATATAGAGAGAGAGAGCATCCATATCATACGATACCATAACGTTGCCTAGGAAAATAAATAGGCTATAGCTTTCCATTCAATTTCATACAATTAATACATAATACAATACTTCAGGTTCCAATGAATGGGACCTGATTTCGTTTCCACAGAGCAGCGCTGGAGGCAGAGAACCATTTCTTCCATCCTTACATGGACCTCAACATAGATGCCTTGGAGTCCGTAATGAATCGGGTGCCAACAATTGACCTCATCCCGGCCTCACGTGTCTCCCATGAGTGGCGCCGTGCCGTCCGATCCTCCCTCCGTCGCCATCCACGACAATCACCCTGGTTCCTCCTTCGCCACCTCCGCTACCCCAGCTCTCCCATCTCCTCCCTCCATGCCTTCGACCCTTTCTCCAGCTCCTGGGTATCCCTCCCGCAAAATTCCCCTTCTTTGGATAGAAAACCTAACGGGAGGATGGCGTTCCTTCGTGGATCCTCCGGAGATCGATTGCACACACTATCGGCTTCTTCCATGGTTGTTTCGGAGGACCCGTTCGGTACTGCATGGAGGAAGGAGGTGGAGGCACCAAAGCTCTGGAGGCAGGATGCCGTCGTGGCCGAGGTCGGCCGGTGGATCGTCGTGGCTGGCGGCGGCTGTCCGATGCTGCGGGACGAAGGGGAAGAGGTTGGGGCTGTCGAGGTTTACGACAAGCACACCGGCCTGTGGGAGTCGGCCGAGCCGATGCCAGAAGTATTTGATGGATCTACTTCTGCCACATGGCTTTCGGTTGCAGCTTCTGATGAGAAGCTTTATATGATTGAGAAGGAGACGGGCTTGGTGGGCATGTTTGATCCCAAGAGCAAGAGATGGGGACCCACCTGTCAGCCGAAACCCGACTCAACCGTACAATCTTGGGCTGTTGCAATTGGGCACGATGAGATGTTGTTAGTGGTGGGAGTGGTCCCAGCCTGTCAGTCTACGATGATGGTGAGGTTCTGGGAGGTTAATCCGGAGACGTTGCAGGTGGCGGATGGCAAATTGGAGGAGGAAATGCCGAGGGAGATGGTTGAACGGCTGTTTCCGAGCAAAGAGGGAGATGATGACACGTGGCAGAGCTGCTCGGTTGAGGTGTGCGGAACAGAGCGAGGCGGGTACGTGTACAATCCGTCGGAGATGCGAAACGGCGCCGTGTTCTACGAGTTTGCAGAGGAAAAGGGAAATATGGTGAGGAGATGGGAATGGGTCCCGCTGCCAGACAGAGTGGGAGAGTGTGGGATTGGTAGGATGGAGATTGGGTGCAGTGCGATCGGTTTGGATGAACTGGCTTCTTTTTGTAGACATTGAAACTGAGCACTAATAAGTGGGGATTAATTGTCTAAATAATGATATTAGTCGTTGTCGTTAGACTGTTAGAGTTTAGAATTTGTATTAATGGTTTTTTCTTTTCCCTTTTAGCTTTCATTCGCCTGTGCACTATTTTGTCAGTTTGTAGTGACATTTCGTTGTGTAATTTGTTTGACAAATCATGAAAATGACGTGTATATTTTATTTAATATTTTATTATCTCTCTTAATTAGGATCGTAAACCAGCCAAGTCAGCTGTTCAACAGTTAATTCTAAGCATTCAGCTGTTATATTCAGTGATTTAATATTTAATGTTACACTTGGACTGACTTGGCCCCAAGTCAACTACAAAACAAGATTTATGTTGACTGCATTTTATTGAGAGTCCATATCCTCCGAGGCAACAAAATATTTCTTTTTAGATTCGGACCGTCCGATTATAATCCGAATCTAATATTTATGCAGATTATCATCAGACAGTCCGATAAATTTTTAGTTAGTATTGGCAATGTTTTAATATTCGGTTTGTATACGGTTTGCAGAAAGTCACCGCATATGCATAAGCGATATGCAGTATGGGGCCGCATATTCAGATTTTTATGCGAACTTATATATACGGATTTTAAATGAGAATTCGTAAATAAAAACAAGCATACGGTAATATGTGGTTTGACTCATTGTTAATATACTATAAACCGGTAATATGTTGTATAAATCACTGTTAATATACTTTAAACCGATATTTTTATCACTATTAATATACTCTAAATCTGTAATATGCTCTAAACTTTATATTCGGATCGAATATAGATTTTCTATTCAGATTGCAACTGAATAGGAATATTCGGCCGAATAAACCAAATTTTACTACAATGAGTATAGGTGATATGAATATTTTTTTTTGAAGAAGGATATCAATATTCTTTTGTTGATGCCTTTCAGAAATCAACAGAATAATTTTTTTTAAAGGTTGAAATCAATAGAATAAGTTTGTGTCCATTAAAAATTTCGAGGGTACAATCTTCGTAAGAAATATAGATTCATTATAGATGATGATTGATTTAGTTTCTTAATTAAAAGAGAAATTTGGATATATACCATCACAGCTTCTTTAATTAGATATTTACCTATTTAAAATTTAAAATTAAATATTTACACATCTAAATATAACTTATCTATTAATATACCCATTTTCAAATTTTTTCATCAAAATATATAAATTAATATTAATAAAATATTTAAGAGACCATTTTGGCATTTTACCTTGACATTTCTTTCCTATATCATTTTCTTCTCTAATTTCCAGCGTAACATTTTTTCACCCCACGCCAGCCTCCCAAGCCCACCCTCTCTCCTGCCCGCCCTCTCCCCAGAGGCCCAGACCACCCTTCTCCTCACGGCAAAGATTCTAACTAATGCAACTTTTTAATCCATAATCAAATTCTAAATTAATACCAGAAGTTTAGGTACATGAGAGCATTAAAATTCGTAAAAGTTGAAATATGCTCAAAACAATTGAGCTAAAAGGAAAATAAAGAAAATAAAGAAAAGAATGAAAGCAAATGGGGCATGTTTTCCATATTCAACTTGTGATTTGCATTTATTTGTATAGCTCAACTGTATTGAGCTTTGTTTTCCATTTTCAATTTGTAGTTACAAAAATTTTGTACCTCGTTAAATGAAAGCAAATGGGGGCATGACCCACATTTTTTTCTCAAAAAACAATGACATTGAAAAAATTAGAGCACAAAAAGACTCGGATACCGTTACACAGATAGCTTGAACTAAAAGGCCTCTCTATATGTATATATCAACCTTAACTGTTAAAAGTTCAAAAATTGGGGACAAAAATCTCATAAAAAACAGAATTTCAAATAATTTTTTAATCTATAGTGTCAAGTGGGTATGATCTTAAGTTCAAACATTTAGGTTTACGTGCATATACAATCTGCCACATGTAATGGAAGGCATAGTTGCAAAGACCATCTTTGATCCAGGTTTCATGTAACACATTTAGAGCTTGGGCATTCACTTAATCTTGACTTTTTATTCTTAGGGAATGAGACTGGTACAGGTACTGTACCGGATCACTACAGTCTTCTAGGAATATTTTTTCTTTTCAGTTTAATTTTATCTTTTTTTAGTTCAGCTTTTTTCATTTTTAGTTATTGTTTTTATCTTTTAGGAACTGAGAAGTGTTATTACTGTACCAGCTTTTCTCATTTTTAGTTGTTGTTTTTATCTTTTAGGAACTGAGAAGTGTCATTATTGTACCAGCTTTTTTCATTTTTAGTTGTTGTAACTGGTATCAGTACTGTACCAGGTCACTCTATTTTTTTTTTTCTTTTAGTTGCTGTTGTAGTTTTTTATTTTTTAGTTGTTCTTATCTTTTAGCTTTGTTGGCTGGTACATGTAATGTAAGACTCTTTCTATATATCTAAACCGAGCATTTAATTGATTCATTATGAACACCAATAACCACCTATCTAAACCCAACAAAATTACACATATAAACACCTATTTAGTATTTACACATTATCTCTAAATCTCCTTATTAGGTCAAAATGTTTTGATTTATTTGATCTTGATTTTCAATATTTGATAATCCATCATTTTCATCAAATATAACCAAATAAATGCCATATCATGCATCAGTTTAACAGCACCCATATGGTTTCACTTTGACAATAAAAAAAATATTATTTTACATCATAAGAGGGAAAACAGCACCATAAATTATCAAATAACAAAAGTACAAAAACGCAAAATATTGCAATCCAATTCAGAAATAATAACTTATGTGGTTCATTTTGTCACACATACAAGATATGTCGATATTTCTGTGAACCTCAAGCAATTTCTATCACACATAAATTATCAAAATTGGACGGAAGGATGATCTGTTCTGACAGAGGAGGGTCGCGATGAATTCCACGGAAGGAGTATCGCACAAGATGGAGGAGGTTTGCACGGGATGGAGGGGATTGTGCGCTGAGAGAGGAAGGATCAGAAGGATCGAGTGGAAAATGGAGCAGGAAACCGAGGTTTTAGTGCTCATTAGGAGTAAAATGGTCTCTTAAATATTTTTATAAATATTAATTTATATTTTTTTATGAAAAAATTTAAATATGGGTATATTAGTAAATAAGTTATATTTAGATGGATGTATATCTAATTAACAGAGGTTTTAAAAAGAAAGAGGAATTTATTTCATCCAAGTTAAACTCAAATTTCGAGTATTTAATATGAATATAAAAGCCCATGCATTATGGGCATGGCCCGAGTTGATTTTGATCTTAATCAGCGGCCGAAATCCAATAAACTCAAAAATTGCTCTTTTGAGTTAATGCAGAAGATGCGGACTCGACCCGTGGAGAGGGCGTTGAGCCTCCGAGTACGGATAAATTCAACCCGCAAACCGAACCTGTTATAATTTAGGACGTGGCCCAAGCTGGAACAGCCACATGGGCTTTAATTGATTCCATTGCTGGGCTGATGTCTGTTGCTTCAATTAAGCATATAAATCATAATCATCAAAATTCAACACATGAATCAGAATTAAATTTAAAAAGATAATACTTTAACAAATTTACTCAATACGATTAAAAAAAAAAGATACATTTCTCCAAACTATATCAAATTATTGTTCCACCTCAAATTAAAAATTTAAGAACCAAGGACGTGTGGTTATAATATATATCTTACAGTATGATCAGTAGGCTTTTATTTTTATTTTATATTCCTTCTCTTTTTCCTTTTTAGCTGATGTCAATCCAGTTATTCCGTGCAACAATCATTCTTACAAATAACCGACACAATCGCTTGTGCCGCTGCTTTGAGAAATCATCTCCATGAGATCCATTTCTTTTTTCACGACGACCTCATTGTCATTTGGCATCACCGCCATCCCGGTATCATTACCGACAAACTCATCAGCATCCCACGCCATTTCCATCATAACCTCGTCTATCTTATCAAACACAATATTTCCAGTTATATCAAAACTGCTGCTGCATTTCTCAGGCAACAACTCATCATTTCCATCAAACAACAAGCTATACATATCGGCAAACGAATCACAGAATGGAAACAGATTGTCCTCTATCTCCACCTCCACCTCCACCTTCTCAACTTTGGCTGACCTCAACATATCACCATTTCCCGGAGGCATTACAGAAATAGGAATTGCCGGTGTTGGAGGCAACATGCTGTTATTGTTTTTTATGCTGAGGCTCCTGATGTAGTCTTGGAGAATTGTGTTGTTGGTTGCACCTCGAGAGTTTTTGGTGGTGCGGGTGCGACGGCGGGCAAATTGGCGGCGTTTGGTGGTGTTCCAGTGGTTCTTAAGCGAGTTCTCGGTTCTTCCAGGAAGCCGCTTGGCAATCTCTGCCCATTTGTTGCCGACCTCCTTGTGCGCCTCGATCAATACCTTATCTTCCTCTTCTGTCCAGCTGTCCTTCTGCATTTTAAAATACCCTTGGTAATTAATTCAGGCCTCTGGAAAGTTGATTCTTGATTGAAAGAATTAATAGTTCAATACTTCAGAGGTGATTTTTTTTTTTAAATTGAAACTTAAGCAGAATAACCACTTCGCAGCAAAAAAGAAAAAAAAAGAAAAAGAAAACTTAAGCAGAATTTAGTGCGTCTTAAGTAACGGAAGCAGTGTTAGTTTTGTATTTCCTTTATCGTATATAATTTCATAATTTTTTACAAGGAGAGGTCAAAAAAGGGGAGAAAAAAAATTGTGTACCTTAATATTTGGTCTAAGATGGTTGTGCCATCTTTCCCTGCACTGTTTGCCTATTCTTCCAGGAAGCATTTGAGCAATGTGAGACCATTTCCTTATACCATGTTTCTCGACTAATTTTATCAACCGTCTAAAACAAAAACAAAAACACAAAACACAAAACACAAAACAAAACAAAATAATTAATTGAGACCCATGCACATCAATTAGCACCGCTGCCTCATAATAATTAACATGCATGTTTCAATATATATAACCTAGATAGGGAATGATAACAGAAGAGGAAATATCAAACAGCCAACTTAGCAAAAATTTAATTCATAACTCATTTCTTTAACGGTGATAGGGAAACCTTTTTGCCCGTGAAGGAGAGAAATTGGACTCATTGATCAACTACCAAAATTACGAGTACAAACGAGGAAGCAGAATAAAATGAGAGGAATTAGTAATTAAAAATAATAATAAATGTAATACCTATCTTCTTCAAGTGTCCATTGACCTTTCACCATGTTAGTTTTCTTCTTGTTCTTACCGAGATTCTGACGCACTGTCTTGGCAACCATTTTGTTCTCTCCATTTTCTCTGAACTCCAAAAACCGATCCTCCATCATGGTCGAAGAAGAAGCAGAAGAGAAGGAAATATTAGGCATGATACTAGGCACCATAACCATGTTATAAGCTTCATCTTCTATCTTTTGTAGCATCATCATAGGGGCATTGTTGTAAAAAGCCCCCTCTTGATAGAAAGAACAACCTGCAATCTGATAACAAGTCTCTAATGGGGTTATGCCATACAAACAATCCCCACCCGATATGACACCATTAATTGGGCCTTCGTTTACTTGGTGAATATTATCATGCAAATAATCCAATTGTGTGTTATTAATCATGCAAGGTTTCAAATGGCCAAAATCCAAATCCATTGGAGATGGGTTGGTGTTTAGGAGCTGATTGTAGGAGTATAAGGTGACAGGATGGGGTTGTTATAGAAAGAAAGGGCTTATTAGAGATAGAAAGAGAGAGATTACAGGGTAGAAAGGAGGCGAAGAGGCCCCTTAACACGCATTAAACACAATCTTTAATCTGTTTCCAGATTGTTTGTAGTGCTTGTCTGTATGGAATTTATATAACATATTTGTTATGCAAGTGTACTTAATTATTTAATAGTTAACAATACTAATATTTAAAAAAAGTAGCTAAAATTTTAATATATAACCCAAGCAAATTTTAGTATAAAGTTGCTGGGGTTGAATTATAATCATAATTCTATTATTATTGTGAGCATTGCCGCAGGAAATCTAGTTTCCTTAACTCATGTCGTAAGTTAATAGAGCATAATTTAAAGATATATTAAGAGCCCAACTTAATTAAATTTTGAATTCTCATTAATTCTCTAAATTGATTTTAGAAGTTATTAATTATAAGCCAATATTAGCCGTTTCTTGCTGATCAATTAATTCCATTACCTTTCTCTTTTCTTATACTGTTAATTTGAACTTTTCTCTGGAATGTATTGCTACTCTTCAGACACTAACTTGACTTTTTAAATATTGTTTATGCCAAAGAGTCATTTAGATGAACTATTTTAAAAAGCAAGTTGTTTAAGTATTTGATTGAAAATATTATGCATAAAAAAAGCTTTCTTTGAAGGAGCGTATTTTTTAAGACTTAGTATATATCATAATTGTGTGTGTGCGTGGGTGCATTTATATATAGATAGAGGTATAGATATATATACTAAGGCTTTCAAAGACTAAGATGTTAAGTGTCAACGGAGATATATTTTCAGTTGCATAAATGCATATAAAAAGGTTTTCATAAAAAAATATATCTCATGAATCATAGTACATTTCAAATAGAAAATCCTATTTTGAAACTCCACTCACAAAACTATAAATAATCTTCTTATTAATGATATTTTTTTTCTTTAATTAAAAGAAGTTGCTTATTTTTATGTTACAAAAAAATCATACACAAATGAAGCTGGAAACAAATTGCTTCCAAAACGAGAATCAAATGTGATCCGAAGCAGTCTCAGGACAGAAAGCATCAATATCTTCTGGACTAGAACAACCTGAAAAAAAAGTATTAAAACACATGTTAAAAGTAACTAATTGTTAGAGACAGACATATTAAAACTAGTACAATTTAAGTTTTAACTCTCCCTAAAACATGCCCATGCAGAGGAATTAGTCCATTATAGTGATTAATGCAGTCTTTAATTCCTATTTATATATATATGAGAAACATTAATAGCCATGCTAACAAAAAAACCCAAACAAGTAAAATCGTACAGACACACAAATGTGTACACAAGAGTCTGATAAAGAAAGATTGGTCCTGTAAGTAGGCTTGCTAATGAGCGAGCTTCAATCCATAACCGGCCCGTATCAAAATTTAAATGTCTAATGTCTAATCCATAATTGACTTGAACTTGAGGAGTTTTTGACCATGTTCAGTTCGTCCAACTCGGATCGTTACAAATCCAATTCAAACTAGCTTTGTTCGGACAAGAATATCGGGACAACCAATGACTCGTCCGCTGGACAACCAACGGGACAGTTATCATTTCATTGTTATGAATTTACTATTGTCCATATTGTTTCTAATCAAATGATTTCATTGTTATGAATTTACTATTGTCCATATTGTTTCTAATCAAATGAGTACGAATTTACTATTGCCCAGAAATAAGCACGAATTAAAAGACAACAATTAACAGGAAAGTTTTAAGGAAAAATTGTTGTCCATAATAAACTAAAAAATAAATACAAATTAAAAGAGAACAACAGTAATTTTTTGCCAATTTCTTACAAGACAACAACAAATTAAAAGACAACAATAGTATGATTTGTCTTTGCAATTTTTTTACAAGACAACAACAAATTAATATTGCAACAGAAACTTAAATGAGATAAAAATTCTTAATAAAAACTTAAATTAATATAAAGCCTCCATAAAATTCTAGACACATTCTATTCTTAGATTGAATTTGCTGCTTCAACCTATAAAATGAGAAAGTAGTTAAATTTGTGGAATGAAAGATCATTATTAAAAGCCAAGTGAAAAAACCTTACTGAGTTTTTTTTGTCCCGATGAGAAAGACAAACACAAAGAAGCAACCCAAAAAGATAGACAAGTAGGTGATTATATTAGCTGTAAGACATCATCAATACCTGTAAGATTATATTAGTTGCTTCTACCCCTATCCCTAATAGAAACTTAAATGAGATAAAAATTCTTAATAAAAACTTAAATTAATATTGCCCCTATTGCTCTTTTTTTTTTCATTTTTGCCCCTACCCCTGCCCCTCATTAGATAGTACAAATATTCAGAACTTGAATTTTTATCCAAAAATAAAGCAAAATTTTACTTAACCAACCCAAAGACAAAGCAGAAATTTACTTAATCAATGTATTACCATTACTGTTGAATATCAAGTTAAAGTCGCTAGAAATCAAGTATGTTTTGCTGGGACTGTTTTTGGGTATAGTGTTGTACCAGTAAATACATATCTTTTTTTTTGTTCTATGTATACAAGATGGTTGGTACATGCAGGTACCTGACATTGGTACAAGGGAGAGCACTCAAATTTTATATACACCATGGTTCAAAATAAAGTAAAAAAAAGAAGTAAAAAAAATTCAAGAAGATGCACAGATTCAGCTTTTGTCAAGTTCTAATATGTGATTATGCACTCCGATTTTTGCCTAGAATTTTATGTATATTTATATATGTTGAATTCGTGTATGATAATAGTTTCACAGGAATGAAATTAAATTCATTTGAGTATTGTTCATTGCCCTGTCAGAATTGATTCATAAGGTTTTTTACATATATAGAATGCAAACTATAGAATTAAGACTAACATATCCTGAATATTTTAACAACATAATTTTCCTTAATAGAAACTCGATCCCAGATTCCCAATTAAATTTCCTTATACCAGCACCGAATATATTTTCTGCCAGCACAAAGGTTACAAACTTTGCTGGTACACCGAAATTAAATTACCTTCAAACATATAAAAATGTTACAAAATTGGCTGAACTTTGGCTGCAACACTCAAAAGAGAACCCATTTCAAAATTGGATTCATTGTTGCAAAGATACTCTAATTTTTACCCACAATGCAGAAAGAAACCAAAATTTTCTTAAACCAGCACCAAAATCAAAAGGGCCAGCACAAAGGCAATAAGGCCAGCCCAAGAACTAGGCAAAAATCATGGGTACCAGCAAAACCAGAGCAAGGGAGAGGTACACCTTCGGTACCAGTAAAGCAAGCACAAAAACGAGGCACCCCAAAATGGCAAAATAGACAACCAATTCGAGAGAGGAGTAACCACAAGAGGATTTCAACAAGGATTTCATCGGTTCAAAAATCTAGAAAAAGTTTGTACCTTGATAAAGAGGCGGCGCAACTGAGGGCAAGAGACGCGAAGGAGAAGAAGCGTCAGGAGTCGGGACAGATTTGTGGCGGTGCGACGGACGAGATGCGGCGCCGGCGCGAGCGAGTAAGAGAGAGGCGTAGGCGGGGTGAGAATCTGAGACAGTGAGACTAGAGGGCCAGAGTGGTAACTGAGAAGATTATCGCTGCTATTCAAAGGGGCTTGTCCATGGACAAGCTCAATGGGCAACTCAAGCGGACAAAGAATGAGCTGCTCAACGAGCTATTCGGTAATCGACCAAATCCAGATCGCATGAAAATATAATTTGAATCTGAATCGAACTATGGGCCCTATTCGGATCACAGCTTGTCCAATATTTAAAATTTATTGTTCGACCCATTTGTCCACAGACTGTTCTGTTCATTTAGAAATGTTGGGTGCCTGTTGCTGATACATTTCAAAATTGGGTGAAATTTGCATAAGTTAAAAGAAAGAGCGCGACTACCTTGTGATTGAAAAGCTATCTCAGGATGTGCTCCGTCAATGACAGAATGGTGCAGAAAGTCGAGTTGCATTTCTTCTGCAGTTAAAATGGCCCCAGTCAGAGCTCATACCGCTTCACTGTGTACAACTCCATTCCCTTCTTCTGTCAAGTGCAGCCCGTCCCTGCAATTTAGAGTCTGGAATCACAATGTATAGGTAATGATGTATACTGGTATAGTGGGATGCCATTACCTGATTGGAGTAGTATCAATGCATCCATCGTACCCGTGAATTAAGTCAGATGTACGTGTATGGGAAGGAGAAAAGACCTTAAGAAACTTTTTTGCCATCCTTCTATTTGTTGCATAACAGACCACGTGTCAATGCACGGTATCTGCATCTTTTCAGCTAGCTCGACAGTCGACACATTGCCTTGCATATGTACCGGTCACCTCATTTGTCCTCTCTGGAAGCTCCCTCGCCTTCTCTCCATAAAGAGATGTTAAAAACCAACTTTTACTACTACTCTGCTCATAATTAAGGCTTCCCTAATATGAACAGGTTTGTATAAAAGGATTATCCCTCATTAAAACTATTATCAGAACAGAAAATTACAATACACAATTCCTCCTATAGGTGGTTCGTTTATTGTACCAAACCTCATTATATCATTAGTGAAAATTATGATGATAAGAATCCAAAACTGTAGAGTTTCCCTGATCTTCTTGTAATTTGGTGTGTCATACAGGCCTTGGAAAGAGCAAAAAGAGATCTTCAAAAGTTAATAACAAGAAGTATACTACAGCAAAACCCAAGACAAAAAAAAATGCATCAGGTATAGAGTATGAAGTATAATTTAGCATGGGAGTAAATCTAGGGTGTGACGTGTTCATCAAGAGAATTTGGCGAGCACAACTCCAAAAATATATCGGATCGGCTTCAAATGACGAATTCAAACCGTTGAAATCCATGTCATTCGTGAGTGATGCATGTACATGCAAAATTTTGAAAGTTTCGAATTCATTTGCTACGAGGTCAAGCGGTCAAAGTAATGAATATTTTAATAAGTTATTCTATTAGTTGTTTTATATATTCATTTTTTATCATTACTTTGACCGCTTGACCTCGTAGCAAATGAATTCGAAACTTTCAAAATTTTGCATGTACATGCATCATTCACGAAGGACATGGATTTCAACGGTTTGGATTTGTCATTTGAAGCTGATCCGATGTATTTTTAGAGTTGTGTTCACCAAACCCTCTTGGTGAGCACGTCACACCCTAGATTTACTCTTGATATGAATATCATATTTAAACTTTAAAAATGAAGATATAGAGTATGAGGTATGATGAGATATTGAAACCTCCTCATATAGAAAATAGGATATGCAAATTTTAAAAATAAAAAGGTATCCACCTCTTATGGCGTCCTGTCTAATGCCATTCCACATACTGGGGTTGAGATAAAATATATCAGAAAAAAAATCCAGAATCAAATCTGACCGTTCGATCACCCGTCCACGTCTCCACTTCCCTGTCAATATCTAATCTTAAAGGCGCGAAGGAAGAAAGCGTCGGAGATAAATTCAAAATCAATTTTTTCAATGTTCATCAATGATGTAAATTCAAATTCAATAATGAAATCGAACATGATGATATGGTTTACAAAGGGATTGCGACTTTGTTCTCGTAGCATTTGTGAAATCGTTTAATTTTTCATTTTTATTTTAATTTCTTATAGGATTTTTCCTTGAAATATGGGGTCGAAGTTCATTCTACCGTCAGCCACGCTCTCTGCCCCCGCTGTCGAGTACTTCGGTTCAATTAGTTAAGAGCATCCACAATGGTGATTGTTTTTTGATTGCTAATCTGATGTGTCAATTGCTAATAGAATTGTTGGGATGTGGCACAATTTCTAAATTAGCAAATTTGCTTTAAAAGAAAATCATTGTTTAATGACACGTAGCTAATTAATTGGCTGAAATTAATTATAGCACTCTCCCTCTCTTCACAAAATTAATTGTTGGGATGGAGTGATTTAGAAATTATGAATATCTAATTGCTAAATTCAGTGACGTGGCAAAATTACAATTTTTAAATTTTTTGTGGGATGAAGATGCTCTAAGATTCCAACCTCGTCAGAAATGGCATCCTTGCTTTTTTTTGTTTTCGAGCAGAGGGCTCTATTTGGTATGACATCCAGACAGGACAAATACCTTCTCATTTTTTAATTTGCACACATCCTTTCTTATTTTTTATTTTATTTTTTTTTCTATTTACCATTTATAATAATTTCGGCGCATATTTTGATATCTAAATTTATGTCATTTTGTCTTTATTAAAAAAATATAACATTTTGCAATAGGGTACTTCACTTCTTTTTTATGTAAACTGTGTTTGAAAACATTTTGTTAGCTACGTCGGCTAACATATCTTCTAAAACAAAAATTAGTTTGCCAAAGAGGGATGGACAAAAAAAAAATGAATTTATAATAATATAAAGAACTATATTCTCAAGCAATCATGACACATATACATATGCATGTATATATGCACATTTTTTTAGTCTTATAATGCGCCGACAAATTAGTTTTGCGGTCAGGCATTAGTCCACTTGACACAGAGATCCGTACCAGAATACCAGCATTGCTACTTGGCCCCGTTTTTTTACCTTATTTTCATGTCATGAGCTATTTAATTATTTATTCCACAACAAAAGGAAACAAGCTCAAAAATGCAAAAAAAAAAAAAAACAACCTTCGATTTCTATTAAACTGGTTGTTTTACATGCAAGAAGAGCAAGCCTATACAGCAGAGGAATAGAGAACATAAAAGGAATTATATTATGGGAGCAGCTTGGGTCCGATGTCCATCGGACTCGAACTGGGTCCGATGGGCTCCATCACTGTCTGATACGCTTTATGATCCATGTGCATTGCTTTAATATCCGTGCACCATCACTTTAATATACGTGCGCACAAATCTTAATGTGGATCAGACGGTAATGGAGCCCATCGAACCCAGTTTGAGTCCGATGGGCAAAGTTCGTTCCTTATATTTATACAAAGAAGAGAGGCCGGAACCAACAAAAATGAAAATTTTATTATATAATCATGTTGATTTTGGTTTCATCCTCTTCACCTGTGTGTAAAGGAAAACTCCACCAAGTGCTATACCAGTCCCTGTGATTGGAGGCAATTCTATTTGAGACCAATAATATAAAAAATAAAATATTACAATAATTGACTATTTTTTTTATGTAACACCATTTACATTTCCATAAACAGAACAGACTTCTAACTAGGGAAAATTTAAGTTTTGGTCCTTGAATTTATTGGAAAAAAAATCAAGTGGGAATTTGAAATTTCGTTTGTGCCAAATTGATCCTCGAACTTTTGGAAAAGAAACTGTGTCGATCCTTGGAATTTTTGAAAGCTCAAGGACTAATTTGGTACAAATGAAAGCACGAGGACCACCTTGATTTTACTTTGAATGTCCATGGAACAATTTGTGCAAATGAAAGATTAATAATTTGTTCTTTTCTTTTATTTTTCTACTTTGAGAAAGTTCAAGGACCAAAACCACAATTTTCCCTTTTAACTGCAAAAAATCAACCAAAGTTAATCGCTGACAACTAGATTATGGCCTTTAAAGCAAACCAAAATAGCATCATATAGTAAATCAATGAAAGTAATTTGTCATACCTCTAGTTAGTTGAAAGTTCTATCTATTTATTTTTTTCAATAGAATACTTGTACCAAATTGTGCTGCATATGTTCAGTGGTACCCATCATTTTATGGGATTCAACTACACATATAACAGAAGGTAAGAGTAGAACGTTGGAACTATTCAACTTTCTTTTCTACTAAAATCCTATCAAAGAAGCAGTTCAGCACATGAATAAGTGGAATTGAGTGAAACATGAATGGAGTAAGTGCAAAACATGTCTGTAACTGGGTAAATGAGAGTGTAATGATGGCATAGAAAAAGGGCAGTTTTGCTATTAGACCCCTCTCTATTCCATCCGGATGGGTAAGATATGCCTGTCTTATCCTACTTTGACAAACGGAGTTAGAACAAATTGGAGAAGTTGTCTGTTAAGGGGAATAACAAGATGTTTTGCTATTAGAATCCTTTCTATTCGATCTGGATGGGTAAGATATGCATGTCCTACTTTGACAAATGGAGTTGGAACAAATTGAAAGCTGTCTATTAAGTGGTATGACAACATTTTTGCTATTAGACCCCTCTCAATTCCATCCAGATGGGTAAGATATGCCTGTCCTACTTTGACAAACGGAGTTACAACAAATTGGAGAAGCTGTCTATTCCCTATTCCTTATTCCACCCTTGCCAAACACTTGTTACTGTAATTTAAAAAAAAATAATTCCTAGGGATAGATCTGCCCAACCAACAAGGACAAGTGAGATACCAATGAAAAACTTTATAGATATATAACAAGGAAGGAACTTTACCAAGAGAGTTGATGGGGGATACAGGTGTGCAAAAGAAAATTACAGATGCGACAATAACCACAACTCGCTTTACACAATTGCCCACAGAGTGTGTCAGGGGAGATACTTTTGCAAGTATCATGAACGACACCTGTTATCAGAATTCAGACATAATTAACACCAAAGAAAAAGTTAATTTGGCAGCACTAATTCAACAATAAACCTCATTTGATAGCATTTCAAATTTTAAAAAAGAAAAGGTCCATAACTACAAAGGCCTCAAAAATTGCTTTTAACCTGTTGATACGCATGAGAGCAGAGTCCAGCAAGAAGAGATCTCACATATATCTGTTTGGCATCAAGGCCCTGCAAAATTATCAAATTTACTACGCCATCAAATAAGGTAACTTCATAGGGAGAATCCCCACCCCCATACCCACACGCACGCACTGCTTGTGCATCCATGTGCATGTGTTCTGTGTGTGTGTGTGTGTGTGTGTGTGTTTAAGAGAGAGAAAAGGGGGTCATACAGCAGCTTGCAAGAATGAAGGAGATAGCTTCACCCCTTCAATAAAAATGGCAACAGGAGCCAGAAGGAAAAATGACAATATAATTATTATTGAAAACAAATTTATGTTGTCTAGTGACTCCTGTATTATGAAATCAAAATAAGAAAAAAACAATTACAGTCAGAGATTGGCAACTAAGATTATAAGAATGAGCACAAATTGTTGCTTAGTTACTGAATTAAGTTGCAATGATTTTATACAAGTACAGTGTAGCACATTAAATATCAGGCAGTATTTACCAGCTGGTACAGGTCTGCTACAAACAGGCAAAAACAGTAATTTGCCATCATACAGTCCTAAATGTGTGTACTGAAGGTTAAAACTCTTGGTATCTCATTAACTCAAAAGTAAAATTAAAAGCCCATTATATTCTCATTTGAATAAATCTGAAGTTCTTTTTTTACCTCATTTTTAACCATGATTTTCTTGCTCAGAACATTACGAGACTGGCAGGTCAAATTTGAGGCCATGGCACTCCAAAATCCAATCCTGTTTGTAGAAAAAATAAATACATATAAACACAGGTAAAGAAATTTATATGACACCACAAGTAGAAATGACTATTATTATAAGTTGCAAATGCTCATAATTACATTTACATGTGGCTAACCAATTAAAGGAAGCTTCAGTGAGAGACGCCAAGGCCACACCTCCAACTAGAGGGACAAGAGACAATACAACCCACACTGTCGGTAACTGTAGAGAGAGAAAGGGGAAGAATCAAAGGAAATAACCAAAAATCACTCCTATAGAAAAAAACATCTTTCACATGTTGAATAGAGGTTTCAATTTAAAGAACCTGAAGCAGCAAATAGTCATCCCAAATTTATCCAAACTATAGTTGTTAACTTGTTGTATTTAAAGACAATATAGAAAATAACATTTAGAAGTTAAAAGGTAATATCGAGAAGAAAAAAAATGAACCTCTCCAAGGAACAAGGCAGAGAGAAGAACAGAGAAAAATGGCTCCATTGCTTTGATTGTATGTGTGAAAGAAACTGCCACCTTCCCCAGACTCATATTTGTAAACAGATTTCCCATTGTATGTACTATAGCCAATGGTAAAATAGCTGCTAACTGGAAATTATGATATGAAACTCGAAAGAATAACTAAACTGAAACTTAAATTTAAATTTAACTATTCATCTGGAACCAAAAATGAGAGTTTCCAAGTTTACTTGGTTAGATTTGTGTGAAGGTTGCACAACTGAGACTGAATTGCTATTAATTGAAGTAATTAGAGCCTATTTGGGTCAGTTTGAAACCCATGTCTGCTAAGGAGACAATTCTGTATTATGGCTTGGCGCTTGTATTCTACAATACTACTCAGGTTTTAATATCTGGCATATTAACCATTTCCTACTGCCATTAGGAATTTGAATGGAACAATATTACTCAAAAAGTAAATTTGAAATCCATTTATCTCACACTTGTTGTCTAAAACCTTGCTCCTTCCATTTCTCCTTTTTTTTTTTTTCTAATTTCAATTACCTGCACACCATCTAATGGTTGTAAGTTAAACTTGCTTCATCTAATGGAACGGGCTCTCACAATCTTTTATCAAAAGAAAAAAGAAATTACCTGCACACCAGAAATATTGGGTCTTTTGTAAAGGTTGGTAGCCCACATGAACAAGACAAGAACAGACCCCACGGCGAATTGAAACGCCGTGACAGTTATCGGAAATGAAAAAACCTTCAGGACCTGTTTGAAAAGTGCACAGGCATATCAATTAAAGATTCAGATATGATTTTTATCTAAGATGTAACAAATTCCATGTTTAGACTTAGATGCTCAACTGGCTGAGGTTTTCATATATGCTTTTGAAATTTCAAAATGAACAAAATAAAAGAGAAAAGGAGTGGAATTTCCCAAATAAAAAAGTAAGATAAAAATTGACCTTCTACCCACCTGTTAACTTTAATGAAATTCAAATTTATATATGCATTGGATTCAAATGAAATTGGTTGAAGGGTTCATGCCTGTATCATATGATCAAGGGTTTAGAGTAAAGACCTGCTTATTATATATGTTGAAGTAGATATTGAGCAGATACCACAAGCCAAACAGACCCCCCAGCTGAAGTGTCTTTACCAGCCCACTCGCTCCAGTTGATTCCGCACTGGAGCTCTCCAGCACAGATTCTCCACTGCTACTGGCACCGACTACAACACCATCACCGCTCCTCCTCTTCTTACTTCCCTTGGAACTCGAAGCGAAGAGCACATTCGTGCCAGAGACGGAGATCTGGTGCTGGTTTCGTGCTTGGCACAGAGAGAGAAAGGGAGAAGAGATGTGATTCTGGTGTGCGGAATGGAGAAGTGAGGGAGGAGAGAGAAGCAAAGAGGATGTGCGACGGGGTTTTAAGACTGATGCGACGATGGGGGTGACGGAGGTAGCCATGGCGGAGATGTACGGATTGATCTGCCTCTCCCTCTCTCCCCCTTGTTTTATTATTATGCAGTCAGTAGTCCAGACCTGAGGCGAGCGCGAATTATGTAAACAAATATTTTCTGTGATTTGACTCGTAGTGGCCCACATGTCAGCCATTGAAAATATAGCCGTGTTGCACGTGTCGCCTCTCAACTCTCCAACCGTACAAATTGCATGGTGAGGACACGATACGTAACTTTCGAGCCAAAATTATTTGGATACCTATTTGGATTATGGTAAGGGCAAACGGATCGGATATAGATCGGCCGAAATTTTTATTAATAATACTATAAATAAAAAATATCGGTTTTGGGAGGTTTTGCAGAGAATTTGAAAAGTGGAGAAAACGTGATTGTTTATAACGTTCTCTCGTCGTGATTGTTTACGACGGTTCGATTAACAAAATTAGATTAATGTTAATTAACGTGTTTAAAAAAAAAGTATGGACGATAACGGCCAGCTACAGTGGTTTATTTTGTTCATACCATCATAGCACTGAACTAAAATGACCTTAAAGAAAATGTATCTAGTCATTATCGTTCAAAACGGTCAGACTTTTTTTGTAAATGCGTTAATTAGGGCTAATCATATTTCGCTAATCAGGCCGTTGTAAACAATCACGTCCAGATGACGTTATAAACAATCACGTTTTTCCCACTTTTCAAATTCTACGCAAAACCTTCCCCAAAGCTGATATTTTTTTATTGATTTTCTTATCAATAAAAATTTCGGATAGATCGGATAGTGGTAAAACCATATTCGTATCCGCTTTTATTTTTCGAATATGGATACAGATCATACATTAGACGGATACGGATCAGATATCAGATATCCGTAGATATATACATAAATATTTTCATAATATATATTAAACTATGGTATATATCTATTATTCGGGTACGGATAATTAAAATTCAAAACCATATCTGTATCCGTATCCGCACGGATATTCGAATATCCGATATCCGTATCAAATTTTCAAATACGGACTCGGATACGGTCAGATATTATCCGATCCGTTTGCACCCTAGATTATGGAGCCGACTCCTCTGCTCTCCAAATAGAAGAGCAGACTTGTTATTCTAAATTTAACCAGTCATCTGTATTTGTGTATGAAAAAAATTTAACGGTTAGATTTGAAATAAAAGATCCTCCTAATTGAAGAGCAGCGAAGAAGGCGACTT
This sequence comes from Carex cristatella, assembly GCA_024447775.1. Classification (NCBI taxonomy): domain Eukaryota; kingdom Viridiplantae; phylum Streptophyta; class Magnoliopsida; order Poales; family Cyperaceae; genus Carex; species Carex cristatella. Next base: position 8,446,621 of record JAJHPF010000002.1, read on the forward strand.
TAAATTCGTATCAGATCGAAATTCTGCATGCAAATTTCATTTTTCACGGTTAATGTATCGTATTTAACCTGAACTCCAAAAATACAGCAAGAGCGGCACGTTTTTCTTTTTCTTTTTTAATAAATTTTGTGAGAAGTGACTAAAGCAACCTCAATGGTGCACTTACTTCATATTTTTATTGCAAAGGAGGTGTTCGACAAGGAGATCTTTATCCCCTGATCTATACATCCTCGCAGCAGACACGCTAAGTAAGATGTTCCAAAGAGGGAGAACAGCTAGAGTAATAAAAGGTTTAGGACCTCCATTACCAGACGGTTTTGCTATATCCAATTGTCATTACGCGGATAACACAATTATATTCCTAAAAGCCGAGGAAAACAATATTGAAAATGCTTGGTGGATCCTTCTAGCTTTTAAGGCACTTTCCGGTATCAAAGTTAATTATTCTAAAACTTCCATGTATCCCATTAATACAACTCAGATATTTGATTTAGCTACTCATTTTAGCTGTCAAGCATCTCAATTTCCTTTAATATACTTAGGGTTACCTTTACATACACACAAAATGACTAGAATTGATTGGTAGTTTCTCATCGATAAGGTAGAGAAGAAACTTCAAAATTGGCAGGGAAGCTTACTATCGATAGGGGGTCGATTGACCTTATTAAATGCAGTCTTGTCCGCAGTCCCCTTATATACACTCTCCATTTTCAAGATTCCTGCTTATGTTATTCAACAAATTAAATCAGATGGCGGTTTTTGTGGCAAGGGGCTAGTTTAAATAAAAAGAAATATACTTTGGTAAATTGGCAGGTTTCCTATTTTGCAAAAGAGTTTGGGGGCTTAGAAATTTTAGATATCAAACAAATGAACCTTGCGTTACTAATGAAATGGTGGTGGAAAATTAGAGATCCTAATTATCTTAGTAATTGGAAATATATCCTAACAGCCAAATACTGTTCTGACACCATTCACTTACCACATTCCCCATTTTGGGCTGCTGTGATGTCTTTAGAACATATAGGAAATATTAGTATATCATACACACCAGGACTTTGTACCTCAATTCTGTTTTGGAAAGATATATGGCACCAATCTTGTTCTCTATCTTCTAGGTTTCCCCAATTATTTTCTATTTGTACAAATCATGATTTACTATTGCAGGATGTTATCAACTCACAGGGGGGTTGTTAGTTTTAGACGACATCTTTCGGATATTGAAGTGCAGGAATGGCTGTATATTTTAAATATAGTCAGCCAAATTTCTTACACACATGCATTAGATCAAATGAGTTGGAGATGGGATTCAACCGGAAAATTTACTGTCAAGTCCCTATATAAATTTTTAAATTTTAGAGGATTAGCACCTAGCCAACCTCTGTTATGGTGGACTACCCCAATTCCTTTGAAAATCTGAATTTTTATGTGGTTGGCTACCAAAAGGAAAATTCTAACCAAAGCAAATCTGGCCAAGAGAGGTGGAAAGGCAACACCAAATGCCATTTTTGTGATCTTAAAGAAACTGTTAACCATTTGTTTATCAATTGTACATTTGCCAAAAAAGTTTGGTTCTGAATGGGAGTGTGTCAATTAGTTAGTCCAAACTGGCACAATTTCTCTGATATTTTACATTTTGCAAACCAAATGCCGGTCAAAACCAAAACAGCTTTTCTTTTAGTCGTAAGTGCAATCTGTTGGACCATTTGGAAATACCGCAATGATATTTGTTTCAATTCAAGTACAATCAAATCCCCGCGACAAATAATTTTTCTAACTATCTCTTTGGTTCACTATTGGGCAGGAAATGTGAAGCAATCAATCCGAGATGAGACAGCAGTGTGGCTGCTAAACAACACTGATGAAATCCTACTTTCCAGCTGGTATCCAGAGGAAGAGCTTCAACTTGAAGAACATGACAGCGACAATACCCTTGCTGTTGCAGTTTGAACTTAGTTTTCATGCATTTAGTGCTGCTGTTAGAAGTTTTTTGTGGTGTGATTTCAGCCCTCATATGTGGTTTAGTGATGGTAGTTTAAATCTCACATGTTTTGTTATTTTGCTTAAGTCTTTTTGTGGCATCCAGAAGCAGGATTCTCAGGGATATCATTTTGTTATGAGATATCACTGTTAAAACAGTTTCTTGTAAGTTAAAGTTTGTTTCTGCAATGAAATGGACTTAGGCTTTTTTATAAAAAAAAAGAAAAGAAAAAAAAGAAGTGACTAAAGCTTGTCAATTAATCATATAAATTTGATTTGTTTCTTTGTAGTTATTTAATATTTTACATATTCTAATCAACTCACTGTTACTATTACCGTTAAATATAATAACAAAATATAAATTAATATGATGAGTTAAACAAAATTAATAACATATTGACTTAATTAAAATAATCAAATATTTAATAATTATGAAAAACAAATCAAACTTAGTAATAAAAGACAAACTTTAGTGCGTTATAACGAAATCTTTTCCATTTTTTTTGAATCATTGTGAGTAGAACTAGGATGTTTCTAAGTTCATCAAATCTTTTTGTGAACTAAACTCTAAAATCTATCAGATTAGCTTCAAACGATGAATTCAAACTATTGAAATCCTTCTATCATACGAGTGATGTGTCTACATACGAAAATTTTAAAATTTTAAATTAATTTTGTATTGAGTAAAGTGGTCAAAAGACGTTCAAAAAATAAATGCATCAAAATTAATTTATAAACCTTCTAATTTTGACCACTTGGCTTTATACTAAATTAATTTGAAACTTCAAAATTTTCACATGTAAACTCATCACTTACGAAACTCATCACTCGTAAGGTGAAATTTTTTTAACGATTTGAATTCGTCTTTTAAAATTAATTTAATAGATTTTAGAGTTGAGTTGACATAGGCTTGGTGAACTTAGGAACACACTCGTTCTACTCAATTATTGTTTAATGTTTATGTATTGAAATTTGGGTGATTATGATTTTACGTTAGAAGCAACAGACATCAGTCCAGCAATGGAATGAATATTAAAGCCCATATGGCTGTTCCGATGCTTGGGCTGGGTAGTAAACTTTAACGGTTTCACTTTGCGGGTTGAATTTATCCGTACCCACTGTATGCAGTCGGGCCGGATCATGAGCAAACGACCTAAATAGCTCAATAATTTAAAATAAGTTGAGTCCAATCTGAATAAAGCCCAACTCGGTTCGAACTAGAATCTTATTACGCGAACAAAGAGGGCCGAGTTCGAGCCGACAAGCCCATCGAGCCTAATCAATTTTTTTTTCGGAAGTCTGAACTCTCGTCTCCTCTTTCCTCCGGGAACCTCCGTGTTTGGCCCTCACCACGCTCACCTCTTACCTCTTTCTTTCACATCGCCGACTGTCGCGCAGGGCTTTCTCTCGGTCAGGTGCGCTCTCTCTCTCTCTCTCCGAGCTGAGTTCTGTGCTTTTTTTTATTCTGTGGGTTTTGTGAGTTGCGAGCAGGGTTTTGTGTGTTTTAATTTCGTAATCACAGTGCATCCCAGCAAACGAAACAATTAAATACCAGTTGCGTGCTGTTTAAATTTGTATTACTTTAATTATTTTATTTGAAATCTGGGTTCTTTTCTTTGATTTTTCTTTCATCAAGCACTTGAATGCCTCTTCTTCTTTCTAGAGGATTTTCTGTTCTTTTGTTTAACTTCGGTGTTCTTGCATACTAGACCAGAAGATAAAATGGGATCTGTTGTTAGTAAGGGTAGTAGAATAATTTGAACCAAAAGACAAGTTGTGATTGCAAACCCATTTTACATTTCATTTTAAGTCTTTGATGTTGTGTACGCAATGACTGAAAGTACCAATTTTACACTTTTCTTATGTTTCACAAACTAAAAAAAACTAAAAAAAATTGATTGCAACTTTTTTTTTTCTTTTCTTCATGATCCCTTTAGGGTTTACAACTAGGATCAATTTGTTGTTTCTCATGGCGGATTCGTCATCAAGTCAGGAAGGGGTTGCAGATACAACGGTTAGAGATCTTACCATTAATCTGTTGCTGTTTCATTTCTTATGTTGTCTCAATGCCTACTGAGAAACTTAATTTAAAAAAATATTTGAAGGATTTATTTTCTCATTTTTTTTTCTGGTTTCAAAGCATGGACTGGTATCTTTCTTGTATTACACTCTTGAAATCACTGAAGTGGTGGTAATTTTACAACATTGGATAATTATTTCAAATCACTGTTTGGTTTTACCTTCAATTGAAATATAGCCATTAATAACAGGAAATATAACACATCCTCTATCAATCTGGACTAAGTTCCAATTTTTGTTAGTTTTTTTGCTATAATTAGCTTTATAGCCAAAAGCATGTTGCAACTGATTTCATGTCAGTTTCTATGAAAAATATCTTACACTATAAACATTGCTAAGGTGTTGCAACATCTCTACATTAACTTGTTTAATTCTATGTACAAAATGCGGCTTAGATTATTAACCTGTTGATGTACAATAATCCCTGACACGTCATTGAAAGTTTATTTAACTTAAATATCATGTACTTCACCAAACCACAAGGCAGTTTTAGAATTCCTAAAAAATTGGAGATGCTTTTGATAAATGTGAAGTATTTCTTTAAATGGTATCTGCCTAAATTATAGGAAAGCCCAAGAAAACAAGTGGGGACAGTTAATTGGGGCTCCTACACTCTTGTTGGGGTATTTGCGGGAATAGTATATGGTGGAAGTAAGGAGGCTTCAGCGTCTGTTGTAAGTTTTCATTCGCTCTAGACCTTATTTTTATGGACTGAAGTCTAATTCCATTAACCGGATGTTCATCCAAGGTGTTGTTGGCCCTAACATCTACTTTAAGAATTCAAACAAAGCATCAGAAGCCAATAAAATTGTTTGAAACTGGTTTGTGGTACTCATTTCAACAAATGACCGAGGACTACTTCGCAATTTACACCACTTATTTCACCATACTAAAGTATAAACCCAAAATTCCTATAATTTGTATCTCACACCTGAAATTGGTACTTGCAGAAACCTAAAGCTGCAAACAGCTATTGTGGAAGATTTCAAATTGTAATAGTTCCCTCCTCTTTTGTCATTTTAGAGTAAAGATGCAGAGGTGATGCTAAAAATGGGGAGCACAGCAGACAAAAGAGAGCAGTACCGGCTGATGAGAGATGCCATGGAGAAGAGGTTCCTTCGAGTTGCTCGTGGTTCACTGGTCGGTGGGGTCCGTCTCGGCATGTTCACCGGTGCCTTTTATGGAATACAGAATCTCCTGGGTGATGTAAGAGGTGTGGATGTGTATGATGTCTTCAATGTAGTCGGTGCCGGTTCCATCACTGCCGCTACTTTCGGTCTCATAAGTGAGTTCTTTACTCTTTTAAAATGTATTCATTTTTTTTTTGAACTTTTTGTGGTGCACAGGGCCTTGGTAATGATTTTTTTTGTTTCCTGGTCAGCTCAAATATTCAGTTTAATTATCTGTGTAATTTTGAGTTAATTTTTTCATGGTTTTAATTTGTTATTTCAATTGCTGGAAATTACAGTTTCTTAACAGCTCTTGCCCTACCAGTACCATCTCTAAACAATGCGTATACAAAATATGATTCAGAAACAATTGCTTACAAGTTCCTATCTGTACTGTCACGTTATGGTGTATCACAACCTATGCAGATGAGCGCATAGTAGGAAGTCTCACTGGCTGGTGGGGGGTCTTATTGCATTTATAACATCAGCTTTACATTTGCTCTTTCTTTTTTTTATGCAGTGCCTGGCTCTCTGGCATGGCGTGCTAGAAATGGATTGCTCGGTTCAGTTCTTGGAGCTGGAATTTGTTTTCCTCTGGGTATTTTATTTTTTTCTAAAGGTTAAAAATTTTTATGTGGTTGATTTCTATGTACTTGAAATTTGTTACATAACCCCACATATAAGTTTATTTTCCAAATGAAATTGGTTGTGAAGGTTGGTTGCAAATGAAGTTGAGGGAGACTGTAAATCAAGAGATGTCTAAATCAGATGTTAATGAGGCTGGAGAGATAGCTCAGAGCCAAAGCCGAGTAGGTGCTGCCATAGATAGGCTTGAAAATAGATTACAAAAGAAATGAAAAGAAATTTGTTTTCTTTTCCTTTATGTTTTCTTTTCTTTCTTTTGTTTATTCTTCTTAGGGAGTAAGCAGTCATAAATAATTGCCCACAAAGTGGGTCCAGTTTTGAAAGAAGCAAACTCGTTTTGACAGCATGATTATTGTAGCTTATTGTATTTCTGACAGTCTTTTCTCTTCTCTTAGGTAAGAAAAGTTGTAATGATATGTGACTGTTATCTACCTCATAATTGGTGGAATCGTTGGTAGTGTTGCTTGTATTTTATAATAATTTATGTTAAAAGTGACACTGATTGGATACCATCAATGTTTCCAATACATGTTTTTGACTGTGTTAGGTGGGAACAAGGCTTTCTTACAACTAACAGAAATTTTGGCTTCTTTTGCTTTGCTTAGATTTCAGTTTGAAGCAAAAGAAAAAATTACATCATTGTTACAGTCTTACAGACAATCAATGGTACTGTAAAAACAATTATAATGGAACTTGAGATACAGATACAAGGAGAGTAACTTTTCCAAGTTCTACGAAAATGAAATTTTGAGCTTTTTGAGGGGGGTACACATGAAACTCCTCCATGGTTACACAAATCAGCAGTAGCCTGGAAGCCATGCAGCATACCTGATCATTGCAATCATGCAATGTTCTCTGGCATATGAGAACATTTGTTTCATACAAAGAATAACAGGAACACATTGGCGCTATCTTTGCCCTTGACCAACCAGTAATACTTCTATCTCATTTGTACTGGTTTCATAGGAGATAATACCAACTGAATTATACTTCCCTCAATAATTTGCCAATGCAATAACAGGGAAAAGGATGGACCAACATAATTCTGATGAGAAAAGTCAATAAAATTGAGAGTTAGAACTCACTAAATAGGCCCAATAGCATGAGAGTACATTGCATTATACACACAAGACACTCTTGCTGGACATCTTCATATGACAAAAGGAGGCGTTTTGTTTGTTTGTTTGTTTATCTATTCATTTATGTATTTTTCTAGTAATCGCAGGAAAATGAGAAAGATTTTATTCATATACCATAGTTTTTTACTTCTCTCCAATGACGAGGCAAGGCAAAAGGCCCTACTCTAAAAACCAAAGGGGGAGCGAGAAAGAAGAGAATCCTTCCTGACCTAATCAGTAACATTTGTTTGTACAAATTGATCATAAAAGTAACTAGCAAGCAAGGAAACAATACATTTCCATTTCCCTGTAACATTTGTACAGCCTCTCCTCACTTGAAGAGTATCCCGTTCTATCTGAAATTTAAAAAAAATCAAAAGAACCATGTATCAACTATCAAGTTGTATAAACAAAATGCACTTTATCCAGTAAATACCTCACTAGTACTGTATTGGTACGTTATAATATTAGCTTAGGTTTGGGTTCCTTTTTGTCTTTGTTTGAAAGTAACCTCAGACCACAATTTGGCAGGACATTCCAAAACACAACAGTCAAATTATATGACATGAACAAAAAATTACTCACAGTTCTGTTCTTTTAATATTTTCCTTCAACTTTCACGCGAGTCCTGTTCCTCGCTCAAATCCGCACCAGCGTTATGTTGAGATGGATCAGAATCAGAGGAAGAAAATAACTCACTAATCCATGGTCGGTTCTCATTTGGGAAAAAACTCATATTATCATCTGCACCTATAGAACTACTCTCTCCAGTACCCTCCCAAGTGCCTTCTCCACTATGCTTGGTCTCCTCAGCTGGCAACTGGTACCGGCAAACCGGACATGTGCTATGCAACTCCAACCACGGCAAAATGCAACCGGCATGAAAATTATGCTTACACGGCAACTCCTTGGCCTCCGTACCAATTTCAAAGTCATCTAGACAGATTGCACAGCACGAGACCCCCTTAATTGTCGTGCACGGCAATGCCTCTACAGCCTCCTTCATGGCAGGCGGGGTACCGTACCGGTTTGGGTCATTCTCAGCCAGATGCTGCAATAAGAGATCCAAACCAGGTCCAAGAAAATAGTCACCCAAACCTGAACCCGATTCACTACCATTGTCCTCTGAATTGAAATTCCCTTGAAGAATTATCGCTTGATTGTTCGAATTTATAAGAATCAGACTCTCACCTTCTCTTTCCCTATCCCTATCTCTGTCTCTGTCATCATCCCTTAAACTATCTAGCAGTTGAAAGATCGCTGATCTGCGCCGAGACTGTCTAAAGATATCTTCAATCTCACGCTCAATTTCATCATCTTCTTCATCATCATCCTCTTCTTCTTCTAAAATATCTTCTTCTGGTTCTCTCCTGACAGGTCGCGTCAGTCTCCGGGTTGAATCCGACCCATTATCACCAGCCATGCCAAGGAGGATTGGGGCCCATAGAGAGTAAGCTCTTTCAGACCTCAAATCACTTGTGGTCGATTCAAAGTCTCTTCCTTGCATTTCTTCTACAAAGCCACTGTCACAATGGGGGCATTTGATTTCAGGTTCCATGGTTGGCGTCACTGCTTGTGTACACAAATGGCACCAGTATCGTGTTGTAGTAACAGCTTCACTAACTTCACTCATTTCTTCTTTTCCCTCTGCTTCTGCTTCTGATCAGACAATAAACCCTAATCAAGAGAAACTGAAAAGGCAAGAACTTCAGATCTGTAAAATAAATAGTGGGATTCTCGATTTTAGTTTGATTTTTGGAGAGAAGGCACAACGATCTTTCAGAGTTGGTAGCTTTGAGTTCAGATAAAGGGTAAAAGCAACAAAATGAAAAGTGATTCTTTTCTCACAAGCAGAACAAACTAAATTAAATAATATTTAAAGAAGAGGAGAAATTGTAAACGGAAAATCGAAGGATTAAGGTATTTATTTCAATCTCAGAGAAACTAATTTTCAAAGTAGAATTGACGATAGATAATTCCCCCAATAAAAAATTGTGGAGACGAGACACAAGATAGAAATCGAGAAATTGAGAAGGGATACAAAAATTCCAACCTAATTTTTCTCTTGCTTATACTAGGCTCCATTTGAGACCTCCGTTTCTTCTTCTCTTCTTTCTTTTGATTTTGAAAAAGTTCGGTACACAGAACAGAGAGGATGAGAAACCGCTGAAAGAAAACCAGCGAAGTAGAGAGCACTCTTTCTAGACAGAGTTGATTCACACTTTTCTATTTTTTTTTATCTATTTAAATTTTAAAATTCAATTCTGTTTTGTTTTGTCTTTCAATGAATAGAAGTTTACTTTCGAAGTTCTTGCCCTCTTTTTTCAATGCCAAATTAACAGTACTTTAGAATTCTACATTTTTTAACAAACCTTCGGTGGTGACCAGTGATAGTGGATGCTGGATAGTAGCACGAAGTATTATGTAAAAGACCGTATTCAAAGAAGTGGATGCACAAAGCACGTTGTAGTGCTTATCTTGGAAATATATCAATCTAATTCGCAGCGGGTCCACCACTGGCTGTTGACGCTGCTTCTCAGATTCTTCCCCCTGCCATTTGTCCCCACATGAGCTGTCCGCGTGGATCTCTGCTTCTGGGACCCTTTCCTTTATTTTTCCGCGTGAATCTCTGCATCTGGGACCCACTCCTTTATTTTTCTTTGACTGAGTATCTCGTAACAGATCAAACGGATCCGGTAGTTTTTTGTGTTGAAATCAATCCGAATATGCCAAATAAATGATTTATTCCGGTTTTAAAATAGAACTGAATCCAACTAATTTAGTAGATTAATATAATTGAATTAAAATTTTATTTTAATTTGTTTGATTCAAATCGAAGTATATTATTTATTTTTTTAGAAGCAATTGATTTTTGCTAAACTGAAGTATATTATTTATTTTTTAAGAAGCAATTGATTTTTGCTAGTCAGAAAACAACATCTGTTCTCATCTGTTTTCCCCAAAAAATCTACAAGCAAATTATCATCACAAAAAACTCACTTGATCTTAGCATCTGTTCTTATCAAAATTGTTCCAAAGAACATTTATTCCATTTTCCGTACTAGAAAACCAAAAACAGCACCCATTCTCATATGTTTTATCCCAACCCAAACCAGCAAAATTGAAAACCAAAATTCGCACACCATGCGGCCCTCCACATTACTATCTTATGCCTTTAAAAATATAATGGTATCGTCCGCGTAATGGCAGTTAGTAATAGGATATCCTTCCTGACAAGTAGGCCCTAGTCCCTTTATAACCTGAGCTTTCCTACCTTTGAGAAAAATCTGACTTGATGTGTCAGCCGCTAATATGAATAGAAATGGGAAGAAGGGATCTTTTTGTCGTCGGATCCCTCTTCTACAATAAAAATAGTTAGTTAATTCGTCATTTACGTTAATGCAAGATTGAGAACTTACTAACCACAAATGGATTCAGTTAATCCAAGTATCACTAAAACCTCTAAGTCGAAGAACCTCTAACAAATATACCCAATGAATTTTATCATACGATTTTTCAAAATCAATCTTTATGATCGCCCAAGGTTGTTTTTTACTTTGATAATAATGAATCAGTCCTTGGCTGATGATGACATTATCTAATATGTACCTCCCTTTGATAAATGCCGACGGACTAATATCTAATTTTTTTTTTGAATCAAATCGGGCAGAGGTTGCCAGATGCTTTATTAAGAACAAGAAAAGTCAGAGGAGAACAGGAGACAACAATCCTCCCCATCAGGCGGGGGTGCACACTACCAAAAAACCAAAACCACAACCCCAACCATAAGCAAAAACTACACTCCTGTTACCCTGCCCCTGTACAGAACCATTCCGCAAAAAACATGCACATCCTTATCATCCTGTCGCCATGCCATGTCGCCTCAGCAGTACTTCTCCCACAACGTTGCCTCCAACGGACTAATATCTATTAGTTTACTCATTATAGATTCTAATCTATTTGTTAAGATCTTGGATATGATCTTAAAACTACAATTCACTAGATTAATCGGTCGAAATTTATTGATGACTGCAGCATCATGTTCTTTTGGAATTAAATAAATGATGGACTTGTTCAGTTTATGTAAATCAATGCTATTTTGGTGGAAACCATGACAAAGAAGCATAAGGTCTGAATTAAATAAGCTCCCAGAATTTTTGATAGAAATGAAAATTAAACCCATCAGGGCCTGGAGCCCAGTGGCGGAAGAATCAAAAATTGTTTTTTTGAGTTCTTCTTCGGTAAATGGTAATGTTAATTGACTATTATTCAAAGGAGTAACTTGAGTGTCACTTGTCTAGAAGTTGAGATCCATGAACCCAAATTTTAAACCTTCTTCTCCTGAGATATTTTTATAGTAGCTAACTATATGGTGTTTTATATCAGTAGGGATGGCCATTAATATCAAGAAAATTTATCCTATTGGTTTTTCTACGATGTGAAGCAACTGTATGAAAGAATTTTGTGTGTTGTCACCTTCCTCCAACCATTGTTGTTTAGCCTTATTAGCCCAATATTGTTCTTCCTCGTGATGCAAATGATATAATTGTTCCTTACATGAGAACCATTCCTCATATTCCTCCTTAGTAAATGTTCTAGTATCTTGTATAAATTCTAATTTATGTAACCTACCTAATATTTTGTTTTTATATCTCTTTTTCTGACCATTATAATTGCGAGCCCAACCTATCATTTTGCATTTCATAAATTTCAATTTCTCTTGCCAAAAACTAGCTAAATTGGTAGAATCTAAAGGAAATTCATGCCACCATTTGTATACTAAGCGAACAAAATCCTCTTGCTCTACCCAAGTCTGGTCAAAACAAAAAGTGTGAGGATATTTAATAGGATGATTGGAAGTATGCATGATCAATGGACAGTGATCAGACCCAAAACTAGGCCCGTCTTGTATTACACTCGAAGGGTATTGCAAGTCCCAATCGAGAGTAATGAAAAATCTATCTAAAAGTGCAAATTTTAAACCATTGGACCATGTGAATTTCCTATAAGCAAGTTTATGTTCAAGGAGGTCATGTCTTTCTATGAAAGCATTAAACATTTGACTAGATCTTATGTCAAAGCAAGACCCTAATTTTTCAGATCTATTCCTGATGACGTTAAAATCTCCACATAAAACCCATAAGGCAGAACAATGCTGTCTAACAGTATCCAATTCATCCCATAATTGACTCTTAAGCCTACTATCCACAAGTCCATATACAATTGTAATCTGCCACAATTTGGAATTTGACTTATTTTCAATATGAATATCTAAGCAGAATCGATAAGCTGTCCAATTGATTACTTTAATTTTGGAGCTATCGCCACCAAATAAAATGCCACCAGACCTTCCTTGAGAAGGAACCCAGTGCCAAATATCAAGTCTAGGAGATATTTGTCGGAGAATTCTGAGAGAAAAATCTTCCTTCTTAGTTTCCTGAATCATGACTATATTAATATATTCCTTATCTAATAAATCGTGTAAAATTTGTTTTTTCCTATTAGAATTTAATCAGTAGAGAAAACAAAACCACATAAAAGAGAGAAATTGGATTGTAACAATAGAAGAATCCGTAAATTTCACTCTGAAGCGAGCATCATGTGACGGTTCGGTGATTTGATTAGAGTTTGGGTGAAGCTGAGCAATCGTCAATCCCTAGTCCGAATAGGAGCGTGGGTGAAAACGGAGGCGTGAAAGAGAAGAAAAACAGCAGATCATGCATGAGACATGACAAGTGAGAGGGATGTGATTTAGCTGAGGTTTCAGAGAGTAGGCGTGCCACAGGCTCTCATCGCAAACTAGGTTTGGGGGAAGGAGCAGTGTATTAAAAGATAAACCGGTCCGAGCAAATTATAATATATCAAATTCAGTCAGTTTTGAAAATTTTAAAATCGAACCGAACTAAATTTTTAAAAATGAACCGAATTGAACCCGATGAACACCCTACTTGGGATTCCAAATGCCTTCCCAGACACGATTAGAATCGTGAGTTGTTCGTAACGGGCCGTAACGGGGTAAGCCCATATATGGTAGGTCTCAATAGCCCGTGAATTTATTTTATTTAAACGGAATCTCTTTCTAATGCACAATGTGGACCTATAAAATATTGATCGAATTCCAATTTCTAATCCAATTGTAAACGAGCAAAAGAAAAAAAAAATTACCAGCAACTTTTGTCATTTAAAAAAGTCATGCCAAATGCATATGATAATGCAGCAAATGCTAAAGATTTAAATGTCCACAGAAGCCTTTCTACAATTTATACATTTTTCTAACGGTATTGCACTATAAATTCATGCACTCATGCACATCCAAGCAAACAAAGACGAGGCCAGAGCTTGAATCTAATTTTGAAATTCAATTTGAAACCTCTGCCTGAATATACTATTGATTTAATGTCTTATCATAACCTAATATTGCTCAAGAGAAAATAAAAGTGAGCTTATCAAATTAAAGTATTTCATGATACTTGTGCTCTTCTATAATGGATTCAGATAATCAGTATATCTAACTGGAAAACAAAGATAATTAAATGCAGAAGCCATAGGAAAAAATGTAGCAGCAGTAACACCTTTTCATCTAAGAGAGTAACTGGTACAGCCAAACCCTTCAAAGAAATGGTTAGCATTTAAATCATTTCACTATTAACAAACAAGAGCAGGCATGGTCCTATTGACGTGGTATCAACCCGTACCTGTACAAGGTGAGAAAAGAGGCAGTGGTCTCTGAAGAGTAAATGCATCAAAGAAAACTCCACTACACCTTACAAGAAGTAAAAGAGAAACCCACAGAGTAGATACCAGTGCCCGATAAGTAAAAGAGGCAATGGTCTCTTCTAGAATGGATTCAGAAAATCAGTATATCTAACTTGAAAACAAATATAATTAAATGCAGAAGCCATAGGAAAAAATGTAGCAGCAGACCAGCAGTAACACCTTTTCATCTAAGAGAATAATTGGTACAGCCAAACCCTTCAAAGAAATGGTTAGCATTTAAATCATTTCGCTATTAACAAACAAGAGCAAACATGGTCCTATTTATGTGGTATCAACCTGTACCTGTACAAGGTGAGAAAAGAGCAGGCATGGTCCTATTGATGTGGTATCAACCCGTACCTGTACAAGGTGAGAAAAGAGGCAGTGGTCTCTGAAGAGTAAATGCATCAAAGAAAACTCCACTACACCTTAAAAAAAGTAAAAGAGAAACCCACAGAGTAGGTACCAGTAATTATAGAAGGCTATGCATTGATGTAAGAACAAAATAACATCAATAGATGGCCTCCGTCAATTATCAGGTTATCAATTAACAGTACAACCTATTTAATGAATTGATTCAAACTGTGAAATTAAGTATTAACACAAATAGGCTGGTACACCATCAGACATGTAAGAACTATCTTAAAAGTTGTAGAAATATTGATTTCATAGGTTATAAATATAGCAGTTTTTACATATTTAGGATGCAATGAAATCACAAGATATCAAAATTTCACTTCAACAATACTCTTCAGATGAAAAATAAGGTAACAATTACCTCAAAAAAAAAACAAGAAAGAAATCATGGCAACAAGACTAGTCACTACACCCTAATCGGAAAAAAATAAAAACATGTCAAAACTTTTGGATCTCCAGTGCTACATGTACCGCAAGTAACTCATTTTCCAGCAATTGCAAGCAGAGGCGAGATCATACCCTGTATCTCTAGCAGCGATCTCTGTATCTGAATCTCTTGTACCACCATACGCCTAAGGTTCCTCACATGAACTGCCAGCTCAGCACCACCAGATTCAATATCCTCTGCGCGGATCTCAAGGACCCGCTTTGCGAGGTCCATCAGAAACCGTGCACGCCCCGGCAATGTCGCATTTTTCGAAATGAACGATAGCAAAAGCCCCAATTCATCAATATCCAGATTTAAAACACACTTGATCAATTTCTTTCTTGAAACCAACTCCTCTAAAACTGCTATAATACTGGTAGTTCGTTTTGTTTTCAGAACCGACACGAGTGCATCTTTGTGCATGAATTTCCTCAGGAGCTTGTCATGCTCTTTCAATTTGACTTTCTCACGTCTCTTAATTACAAAATCACCCTCACTTGGCTTCTCACTCTGACCCCGGCTAAAGTATCGTTTATTTTTTCTTAATACTGGCATAGGCTCAGGTGCACTCCATACAAACTCATCACTCCGAACCTGGCTCATTTCACCTTCCAGCTCATCTTTCTTAGTCTTTATACCTGTGTAGATAACCCCATTGTTGGTACCAACAACCCGTATTGTTCCAGTAGGAGAGAAAGCAACTGAGAGTAGCTGAGTTGGGTACCTCATGGAATGGGTTATCTTGAACCTCGAAAAGTCGAAGCTTTTTAAGTACCCATCAATTGAAACACTGAGAAGTCTCGTCTCTCCATCCCTTACCTTTGCCAGAGTCAAACCAGTGACAGTTTTGTTATGCGTCTCCACCGAGTGCACTGCTTTCCCCCCAGCAATCACATCCCAGATCTTGACTGTGTTGCCACCAGCAGTGGCCAATAACCCACCTGAGGGTAGAAACAACACACTCTCCACTGGCGCACCATGATTGATAGAAAGCACAGAACTTGCACCCGAATCAACCCTTGCATCCCAAATTTTTACCGTGTGGTCGTAAGAACCGGTTGCAAAAACATCATCAGAGACTGGAGAAGGTGCCCCGGCTCGAATGTAATCACGGTGGGCTCCAGGGACAGTGATGAGCGGTGTCTCACTCGGTACATCCCACTGTACCAACTGAGCATCATCACCAGCTGAGAAAAGTCGAAGCTTCTGATGCAAAAGGGGAAACTTCACAACCCGGGAGGCGCGGGAATGTGCCTTGAGGCTCCGCAAGGAGGTCGAATTTGCCGGGTTGAAGACCCGGACTAGACCTGTTTCACACCCAGCTGCGATAAGGCCTCCGTCGCAGCGGAAGGAGGGGGAGTAGGCAAGATCGGGCAGGGAGAGGGTGGAAAAGGAGGGTTCACTGGAGAGGGAAGAGAAGAGACGTATAGAGGTGGAGGAGGCGGCGGCAAGGGGGAAGGGGGAGGAAGGAGAGAAGGAGAGAGAGGTGATCGGGAGGTGGAGATTGGAGGGGAGAGTGGAGGAGCGGAAGGTGCGCCAGTAGGAGGATTCGGGAGTGGTGGAAAGGGTTTTGGCGGTGCGAGAAGGGGGGAGGAGGTGAGAGGCGGGTTGGGTGGGGAATAACTGCCGATTTGCTTCATCCCCCATTGCTGCGGTTTAATCTGAAGAAAGAGGAGAGATGTTGGTTTAGGGTTTTGCGCAGGTGGGCACGGCACGGTTGCTAGGGTTTTGGGTTTTGGCAGTTCGTGTTATTATTTGATTTGATTATTAGATGTTCAAATGGGCCGAGACCACTAAAGTGACTAACTAGTAACAACAATAAAATGAACAGAGTATCTACAGGAGAGGTTGGCCTCTGTTTTCCATGCGCCTGGGCTTATTGTGTTCGGTCCATGCAATCTACGCTGTGATTTGATTGAGGCGCGAATATTAAAGCAGATCTCTATAGTTCAAATAGGAATTCAGAGTAGGTCCGATGCCCATCGGACTTACTTCGGCTGGATGGGTAAAATGACCATTTGATTGCATCAAGATCTGTGCTGATTAATTAAAAGTTGTGCAAGTATATTTCAATTTCTGTACGCACTAATCTTAATGCTAATCGTACGGTACTAGACAAAGGCGGATCTAGGATTTTCGTCAAGTGGGGTAAACAAATATCGAATCGGGTTTAAATAACTAATCGGATTTAAACTCATTAACTAATTGGGTATTTGATAAAAAAATAATGCTTTAACTTATACTTTATAATGCTCTGACTTGTAATTTATGATATTCTGACTTATAATTATAATTATCAATCATATTTCAAGAAATTTATTTTAATTTTAACTATAAATTTAACCCGAATTACCAATTCAACATTCAGAGGGGGTCAAAAAAATTTCCGGAGAGGGGGACAAAGCTAGTCGGAACCAATAAATCTCCACTAAAACTTAAAATCCAGGAGGGCAGCCGCTCCCCCAGAATACGCTGGGTCCACATCTAACACTAGAGCTAATTGAACCTAAGAGTAGGTCCGATGTCCAGGAGTAGGAGTTGCAATAAACTGGCTCATCACGGGCTAGGTCTCATTCGTGATTGGTTTGTAATAGTAATTGTGCGAATCGAGTGAATTGAGATTAAGGGACCGAGTTAAAATCTTAACTTATAATTGGACCAAGCCAGTAAGTAAAGAGCTTGATCAAGCTGACTCGTTTAGCTCGCTGAATTTTATTTGAGCTACTAGCCTACTATAATATAAATAAATAAAATAATGAAGCTCGTCAGACAAAACATCAGATATTCATTTTCAAGTGCAATTAATAAAATGAAACAAGGCCATCAAACAAAGTATCAGGCATAGCACAAAAATGTATGAATATAAAATAAAAAACAACAAACTTAATTGAATTCTTTAAGGAGTAGTACTCTATCTAGCGAGTGAGCTAAGTCTATCTCAAACTTGTTTAATCTAGACTGAATTCGTAATGATCAAGTCGTTACCGAACGAGTCACGAAGTGATTCTGTCCACGAGCTACGGATTTTATTTGTTTTGCCAACCCTACTCAGCACAAGAGACGCATTTGGAGTCCAACTCCCTCTTCATAACGCGTGAAAGTCCCTGAATTTATCAAAATTCATTCCCGTATTCAAGAATCATTAGTGTGTACTGTTCCAATCCCAAAGACACACCATTAATGGATAGACATTAATCGTCCATAATTAAAAAAGAAATAGATTTCAATATTAGCTTTCTTAAGAACCATATTTTGTAATTTGTGTATTGATTTAGATATTGTTTTTTTGTTTGTGAGAGAGTTATAAATTTGAAACTAAAATTTCATCATTGCAAAAAGGTACGACCAATAATCATTTTAATAAAGACTTTTCAGTTTAGATCCTTTGTAAAAATTGGCAGTAATCAAATATGCACTTTAAAATTATTAACTTTATACTTTTACAGAGGATCTAAACTGGAACTTATTTTTGACAAAAGTGGAATAAACTCATCAATTTCATTATGAAACTAATATGCAGTTGTATAATATAGAAAATGGTATATATTGTACCACACACCAGTCATCAAAATAGAGAATTCTAGCTATTACAAGATATCTCAGGCATCAGACAAGTTTGAAAACAAAAGGTCATAATGCAGCTAAAATTTGGTAGGAAACTAGTAGAGTATTACAAATTGTAGTAAAAAGAATCAGATTAGTCTTGACACTTGAAGCACTGAGAGGATGAGGAAACACATTGAGAATGAGTCTCAGATGGAGTATTATAAAATGAGACAGAGTCAGAGGAGGAGACGAGGCCACATGCCTCATCAATAGCCCTGGTTTTCTCTATCATTTAAAGGTGTTCCTCCATATCCGACTCCTCTATATCAATAGTAGGGTCCTCATCTCCTTCTAACTAAGAACTTTATGTTAAATGTGATAAATTTATATTTCAAATTTGGTCTTAATATCATTTATTAAAAATCACAAGATCGCAAGTTAAAATGCAACGTAGATTCAAGTACTTTATATCCCTCATATCGTGCTAAGAGAAAAAAAAAACAACATTCATCAAAATCTCAAAGAAAACGAATAAAATCTTGTTATTGAAAAGTTTAGAATTTCTCTTGATGGAACGAAACCAATAAAAACTCAAAGAGGGGATGAAGAAACTTATCAAATAATACTACAAAATGAAATAATGATTAAATAAAATTTGAAAATAAATAATACTTGCCATAACTAACAACACGTTTTGTCAACTAAGAGAAATTCTAGAAAATAAAAAATCTCGCCATCTACCTGACATCCCCCCACAAAAAAAAAACAAGAAGTAAATATGTCGCCTATGCTGTTTTATATTTTTTGTATTGTTAGATGTTGATGTTGTGTTGATTAGGTGTTGATGTTATAAGTTTAGATTGTTGAAGTTATTTGATATTGATGATGTTGTGGATGTGAAACGCTGAATGATGGATATAATTTTATATTTTTTGTATTGTTAGATGTTGATGTTGTGTTGATTAGGTGTTGATGTTATAAGTTTAGATTGTTGAAGTTATTTGATATTGATGATGTTGTAGATGTGAAACGCTGAATGATGGATATAATTTTATATTTTATTTAATGAAAATTATGATGGGCAGCCACTGCCAAGATTTTAAAAAAATGATAACTACTGATCCAATGAAAATAAATTTCACATATTTAAACTCAGCGAAGCCAAAAAAAAAGAAGGTGTTATGATGAGTTCATGACAACTTTTCATATTCAAAGAACCTAATTTCTTCCAGCGAAATGATGAAGGTGATTTAAAACACTAAAATTATTCTGTTATAATTATATTTCATTATAAGTATGTTGATGTAACTAAGTCAACCTATCTTAATCATTGGATCTGTTTAGAATTGTTGAATCACAAATTCACAAGAAACAGCCTAGACTTTTTAAAATTTTGAAATTCTTTACATCTCCCTCCGAAAATATGCTACCATCGTTCTCCAACCAACCCAATTATGAACAGATGAATTCTCATTATATTTATTTAGAGAGGTTATATATGGTACTTTGCAGAGAGTATAAATCGGTCAGAATTATGAATTTATATTTGATTTTAAAGTTCAAACAGTTAATTTAAACTGCTTAATTTAATCTTAGTATGAAAATATGTACGGAGACCTAATTTTATATTTTTAAAATCTTTTTAATAATATTTTAGACAGTTAGAAAATCAAGTGATCTAAGATTTTGAACCATTGGAAACGATTTCTGTATCTCTAAAAAATCATTATAATTTTTTATCTTTAATTATTATATATTAATGGAGATCATCTTGGACGGTTCAAATTGACTAGTTGAATTTTCAAAATAAAAATAAAAATTTATAGTACGGACCCATCGACACTACCATAGCCTCGCTCTTTATTCATTCATGATTATGCTAACGGGGGCCTACTAAGTATAGGCCTGCTAAATGAGTCGGGCCGGCTCATGAACTTTGAATCGGCCCTTAAATGAGTCTTATTGAGCTGAGTTCAATTTGAGCTCAGTCCAAACTCGGCTCTAACTTGAAAATAAGGAGACCTAATTGAACGAGTCGATCCGATCTCCGATTTGAGCCGTTCCCGTTGAGTCGAATTGCGCACCGTCGTCTCCTTCGTTCCCAAGCTCAGCTCGTGCACCTCCCTCCTTTGAAACGAATCTGCTCGCGTGCCTCCCTCCTCTTCGTTCCAATCCGCTCGCCTGGCCTCTTCTCCTCCTCCTCCTCTTCGCCTGAACGAATCTGCTGAAAGAATCTGTTTCAACGGGTAACTCTCTAGCTCCCATTTTCACGTCTTAGTTTTAACTACCGATAAAAACTCGGATCTTTTGAGCTTAATTAGAAAATTATACTTGATTTTGAATGAAACCCATGAAAAGAAATACCATGAACTGATAGGATTTCTAATTGATTTCTAATTTATCCTTTTTAAGCACCTTTGTTTTCGTAATTTTCATGAATGCTCAGTTTGTCCTGTGTTCTTCATGAATTTTCATGAAAGTTGCACTTCTGACTTCAATTCTCCCTTTGTCTTCCTCTTTGTACCAGTAATGACTCGTACCAGTCCGGTACAGTTCTTTTTCTCCAGCTTTGTAAAACAATTTGTACCAGTCCGGTACAGTCCGGTACCAGTGATGCTTGTCTTCCATGCTCCTTTGTAAGAATTGTTGCCCTGTTGTTTCTCATACGTTCCAATCTGTGCAGTGCAAATAGCTATTAGAATAGTTCTGGAAAAAGTAAAATTCATGCAAATTTGAATAAAATTGCCACGGGGCAAATAGCTACCATATCAATGTTGGTTGAGTACCAATGATTAAGGCTGTGTTCTTTCTGACTTCCCTTTTTTTTTTAATGGTAATTAAACACTTCATGGAGAAATTAAATCAAGTATATGTACCAGCAACTTCCCTCTTATTCTTTAGAATACCAGTAAAAGTAATTTTTTTTGTTTGTTTTTGTTTTTCTAATTATAATTACAGACAGTGGAATTAAAGGTTAATATGCATTGCAATGGTTGCGCTAGGAAGGTTCAAAAGCACATTTCAAAGATGGAAGGTATGGTCCCCTAATTTGCATGAATATGTAGTCCTTTTTCTTAATACTATGCTTATTTTTTTAGTTTTGCATGAATATATAGTCCCCTAATTAAATCAAGTATATAGTCCTTTTTCTTAAAGCTATTTCAAAATATATAGTCCTTTTTCTTAATTGTGTTTCCTTTTTCTGTTCAGTTTAATTAACAAACCATTACCAAAAACAATTAATAATAGTAATAATAACAAGTTTAACAAACCAGAGCCTACTAGCTACTTGGTTCTGTTGTATTAGGTTGGTAGCAGTACACTTACAGTAATGTTAGTTGCTATTTTTTTGTTATTTTTTTTCCTATTCAAATTTAATTTATTTTTAAACTTGTGCATTGATTTAAATTTTTTGCTTTAAATTCATATGTTGGTAGGTAACAAGTAACAACTAACAGCCAAATAGCTACCAGAACAAAGACTCGTGAGGTTTTACAAAGAGAAGATGAACTCATTGAAATTGTATAGGTACACATTTTTGTTCCTTATTTGCAAGGCTATGCTGGTATATATGCTATTGGTATATATGCTATTTGAATGTGAATTCTTTTTATAATTTGGTTCTAATTAAACTTTAAATATTTAGCTTGTTGGTAAAGATGCACTGGCAGAGACAGACATGATTACTTTAGAGACAGCTAACCTTGCCAATCAAGTACTAATTCTATTCTAGCCTTTTTGGTTTTACAAATTACATAATATCTTACATTTTTAAATGAAGAACTTATAGGGGCATGTTGGTATTTATTTCTCTTTTATTTCATAAATAATAGGTAGTGGAGAAATCAGCAAAGAATTATTTTTCATCCATGGTTTTTTTTAGAGAATGTCTATAGTACAGTAAAGTTATTCTGGCTACAGTACAGTAACCATCCATCTGTTTGATCGGACGATTGAGATCATTATATAACATTCCCCTGTTAAATTTAACAGAATATTTAGTAAAAGGGCAAAATTGTCAATTTAAACATTCTATTTCACTGATTCTCTTTTCGTATCTCTCGACTCTCGTCCCGAAAAACCCTCCATGATGAAGAAATCTGCTACGCCTCCATCACCATCTCTCTCGCTCTCTCGCTCTCTCGCCTCAGACCCCCATCACGGCCCATCTCTCTCTCGCTCCCTTGCCTCATACTCAGACCGACGCCAGCACAAATCCTCAGCCTTCCTTTTCAATTCTCTCTTTGTACAATCGGCTGAGCCATGGCAGTGAGAGGGATAACTGCTTCTAGCCGTAACGAACGAACCGCATTCGTACAAGCTGCGTTTGTCCCCATGAAGGGTTTTTCTTTCTCGCTCAAGCTACTACCTTTCTTGAAATTGATTTTTAATTTCGAATTTTAACAATTATTTGATATTTTTTACCTATTAATATGAAAGAGAAAGAGAGAGAGAGAGATAGATTGTTTGAATGTTATGTTTTCATTAACCACAAATGTTTACGGTTGCCTCATATATATAGGCAAGTCTCAAGAATACAAGATAAAGACTAACAAACTAAAACAGATCATATTCTCGTTACAATGGCATATCTTTGTAAATATAAATGTGCGCCTAATACCTATGCTTTGATAAAAATTGTTAATATGGTAGAAATTGACATCCACTTTGATGTTTTTCGTTCAATTATTGAAATTTTGCGCATCTCTAGTACAATGTCTTGGTAATGAAATTTCATCCTGTAACTTTCTACCCTTTTTGACGATGGGATGATCGGCAACGTGCATGGGCCGCAAAGGAGGGGTGGGGTTGTCGATTGGTATTTCTTGTTCAATTGGTAAGTTAATTTTGACACCGATTTGGTCTTTTGTATGGATGAGTATTTCGGTGGCTCAAACCATGTAGTTCAGGGTTAAGAGAAATTAAACCTCCAATTAATTTGGGTGGCATAGGTGAAGATACAACCCTTGATAGAAAATTATTCTTCTGGTATCAAATACGCGAACCTAAGGCTAGATGTGGTAATTGGTTTATTAATAAGATAATTTGGTATCAAATTATTTTCCTATGGTTGAGCTTTGTTTTATTTTTTACTGCATATATGAACAAGTACCTTTGACTTAAATTAGGCACAAAAAATGCTATGTTCTCTCACGATTCCAGCTAAGTGAAAGGATATGTGTCATTCTGTAAAAAAATGTTTGTGTATATTCTTTTGTAAAGTTTGATATCAAGTGTTCTTGTGTCAGTAATTGCTCGAATTGGTTTTTCAATCTTAAATAGTTGCATTTTTTTAAGTGTGATTACATAAATTGGTTCTACAATCTTAAAGCGGTTGCATTTTTTTCATTTCGGTCTAAGGCTATTCCGTTGTTACTCGATCTTGGTAAGGATCGGTCAGGACTTGTAACCAATGCCACATCACTTACGAAAAGTCGTCTGTCACTTCATTGCCGACATCACAACCGGAGTCCACCTCATCGGTCCCACAACACCAATGCCAAGTCACAACGGGTGCTTGTTTCTAATAAAAATTTATTTTGAATCCTCTCATAA
Organism: Carex cristatella; assembly: GCA_024447775.1. Lineage (NCBI taxonomy): Eukaryota > Viridiplantae > Streptophyta > Magnoliopsida > Poales > Cyperaceae > Carex > Carex cristatella. The sequence continues at coordinate 8,470,311 of JAJHPF010000002.1, forward strand.
CTCTTTCCTTTTCTTTTATGTTTCTAATACAAAAAAATTGATTGACTTAATTGCAGGTGTGTTTCTCCAGACACCGGTCAACCCTATTCCGCAAGGCCTACGAACTCTCTGTTCTATGCGGGGTCCATGTCAAAGTCATCACTTTTTCACCGTCGAAAACCGTATAGTTGTGCCTACCCTTCCAACAAAGCAACAACCTTAATTCTATGTTTGCTAAGGACAAGGACCTCTTAGATCAGAACATGTTGTCGATTTCCAATTCTCAGACAGATAATTTGAGTCGACAGATGTCAGAGCTTACTACCAGACTCGCAGCAGCAAAGAAAAATAATGAGACCCTTAAAGAAATTGTCAAAGATCAGTATATTATGTCTGTTGATGTGTCAAACATGGAGTTAGGCGAGTTGGAGGCACTCAAGAAATGGTTGGAGCAAGCCTAGCAAGTTAGGGCCGTCACGGGGACCGTCCTGGAGTATTTTAATTTTAGAACATTGTATTCTCGTTATTAAGAATAATTTTTGGCATCAGACTTCTGGAAAAAAAAAAAGATGGTGTGGTGAACTCAATTATTATGTAATAATTTTAAGAGTATTGCATGTGTTTTATGTTCCAATAGCAGCATTTATGCATTTGCAGCTGAAGATAGATCTCATCCATCATTTTTCTTTTTCTTTTTTGAAATTTCTCATAAATATTTGAATTTGTAGAACTAGTATATCTGTTGATTCATGCATAATTAATCATTTACAATTGGTATATCGAGAACCAATCTTTATAATGTTTTGTTTTATCTTTGTACTAAACGAAACAATTTACTCGCCCATAACAAGTACACTAATTAAGGGGTATGCGAGAGAAACCTAAAATTTGGAGGTGCATCGGAAAATTTACCAAGCAAAATCAGTAGGCACATAGTTTGCCAATTTTGTAGCAAGTGTTCTCAATAGGGCAATGAAGGATTATACACCCTCCTAGAAAATTAATATTTTTAGCTCGTGTAGAGCTTTGTCACAATGGCATGCACCCGTTTAAGAAGAATGATATCTTGTAGATGGAATTTGGGAAAATATAAATTTTGAAGCAAGGCTTCTATCTCCATTCTTTTATGAAACATTTTGTATAATATATGTCGTTTACATTGGTTTATTCATAAACATATAGGTTGCGTGATTTAGTCCGATTAATTATCGAGGGGCTGCAATTGCATTTACTTCATAGTTTTTTTTGGGAAAAAATCATATGACACATTTGGTCACACGGTATAGTAATTTTTTTTTTTCTTGAAGATTATTTTCCTCAAGTGCTAGCATATATAATTAAAGGTTATGAAATGTTTAACTTATGTTGCTTATTTTGTAGACCGATGTGGATTTATTTCAAAATAAGTTGGTGGCTAAGTTGATCTTTTATGACTTGAAAGTTTCTCACTCATCTCCCCTGAGAATTATGATTATCCACATTTTTTTTCGAAGTATCAAAAAGCGCCCCTCCCACACTCTCTTCTTAGAAGACTTAGTGAGTCGTAGCTTGTCATTGTTTGAAAGAAAAAAAAAGTTGGGGAGTGCAGATTGGCATGTTAACGTGTATGAAAATTGTATTATTTTCCTCTAGCTAGGGCTTAAAAGGAAGGTACTCTGATAGTAGTAAAGAAGAAATACAAGTGGCCTGTTCAATAATAAATTCCATCAAACTAGTAAAAATTATACACTTCACAAGCTAACGAAGAACCCAACCCTTTCTGATAGCAGCTGTACGAGGATAACTTGTACCCTTCTCCCTCATATTTCTGTTTGCCATACATATAATGCACTCATCTTCTCCAAAAAAAATTACACACGATCATTATCAAAGCAACCATCACTATTTCATAGCACAGCCATAAAAGAAATCGCTTAGCAACATAATTTATATTAGGCGGTAAACGATCATCCATAAAAATTAAAGATTTTCTTGATCTAAGTTAACTATAATTGTTCTTAATATTGTAATTTTGGGCAAATTTCAACACTATATTGAGGCTAATTTAATAATGAATATTTGACACCAATATATATATGGATAAATGGCAATAATAGAAAGAACTCGATAAACCGGTATAGACCATACGAGTGAGTTGCCTTTGGACAAAAAGGTGCCGAGTATCAACTAAAAGTAACACGACTTTTGAAAAAAATATGCAACTCAAGGCTGTACTTTTTGGCTTCCAGAAGAAATGAATTCATAAAAGGGGGAGTCAAGAACATACTAGTTAGTTGGTTTTCGCAATAAACAATAGAGGCCGATTATATCCATAGAAAGAGGGAAATTTGCGGTACACAAGTATATTAAAGACTGACTTCAAATCTTTGTTTCCTAGAATGACATTCTACTTATCAATGAAAAATTATACTCACGATCCGTAAGGATTGATCTCAACATGGCCAAATAACCTAACTGGATATGTCATGTCTGACAATCTCCCATGGACTGAATTTCTGTAAAATTAAACATATAAAAAACATTGACTTGGCATAAAAAGGGATAGAAAGAATTTGATACAATACAGGGGTCCATAATGCAAAAGGTGCCTCTAGTCAATCTCCAGCAACTTCTTCCTGGCCCTCCGCTGTAATCCATTGTTTGAATAAGCCCCACGTCACATTCAATAAAGAAATTACCCAATGCCGATCATATCTTCCTATTCTTTTTTGAAAGAAACTATCCAATCGCCTCTATACCGGTTGGTCTTCCCAATCTCGTCGAACCGGTAGCGTCACCGGTATTTGTACCGGTAAGTGCATCCACTAGTAGTGAGCCCTCGTAAATTGCTTCATGCAATGAGATTAGGCCGCGAAGGTGACCTCTCGTTGCCAATCTCGAATGCCTTCAAATGGGCCCCGCTTCTCCCCAATTATCGTACCCGTATGAGATCAATTTGCCATCACCTATATTCCACTTGGATACACCGTTGAAAGAACGATTGAATCTTAATCAAGTGCTTCCGGAAGAATGACCCACTCACCAACCAAACTTTAGGCCCTTCTCTACTTGGTCGGTGCAAGCACAAATTTAACACAAAGCAATGAAAGAAGTAAGAGTACCTGTCACAACTTAGAGCCAAGTTTGAAGAATTGAAGGTCTACCTCCCTCCGACCTCGGATCCAATAGAGATACAAAATCAAAGCAAATTCGATGCAATATACACATATCTCGGCGGGTTGGACTCAAGCTATGAGGCAAGACGGTCACGAGATCCTCTCCTCTCCCACCCCACTCCACTTCACATCCATCGTGGCCACCATACAACGTGAGGACTCGCGGCGCCACGGCATGGTCGATCCGATCGAGCGCTAGGGAGAAGTCGCTAGAAGCGGTTCGTCGCTCCGATCGGAGCGCGCGTAGAAAGCGTAGCGGCTTTCTCTTTTTGTGGTCGAGTGGAGGGTTTTTCAGGCCAAGAGAGACGACGAGAGAATCAGTGAAATATAATGTTTAAATTGACAATTTTGCCCTTTTACTAAATATTCCGTTAAATTTAACAGGGAATGCTGTAATGATCTCAATCATCCGATCAAACAGATGAGTGACTACGATTTAGTTTAATTTTACTGTACTATAACCAAAATAACTTTACTGTACTATAGACATCCCCTTTTTTTTAACCTTTTTAGCCTATTTATCTTGGAGATAGAATTTTTGTCAATCACAGGAGTGGGGCAATGTTATTATGCATAGCACAGGAGCGGGGCAATATTATTGATTAATTGATTGGTTTGAGCCGAGTTCGGGCCAAGCTTAGAGAAGCTAATGGATCGAGCTGAGTCGAGCTTTATCATCTAAAGTTGGATTTGAGCCTAAAGTTGGATTTGAGCCGAGTCGGGTTTTAATAAAAGATTAAATGAGCCGAGTCGAGCCGAGTTTTGGGTTGGATCCGGCTCGTTAGCAGGCCTAACTAAGTAGTACTGATCGTGACCGCTGACTTGATTAATTTAAAACCAACACATCCTAATCAATGGATCTGTTTATAATTGCTAAATCACAAATTAAACTTCTCTGACAGTTTTGAAATTATAAGGCGCTCTCTCTCTTTACACCTCCCTCCAAAAAATATGCTACCACCGTTATCTAACCAACCCAAGCTTCTCTTCCTCCCCCCTCTTTACCTCCAACAGAGAAAAAAACCATCACCTTTAAAACAATCTCTATTAGTCGATACCAACCATGCCTCTTTACATAGTACCGACAGATTTCTTTCCATCAGGCACAGAAATTACAAACCCATTTCTCTTTCACCAAGCAGAGCCTCCAATCAAGAACCAGACATAATTATTGAAGAACCCGACAATGCCGGAGTTGTGAAGCCCGAAAAGAACTTCTGGGCAGCTGTCGGTTTGATTGTCGGTACGGCCGTGGGGCCGGGTTTGCTCGGCTTGCCGGCTTGTACCATCAAGTCCGGAATCGTACCATCTACTCTGACCATCTTCATCTCATGGGTATATGTAATCTCTTCTATTATACTAGTGGCAGAACTAACCTTTGCAACCATGGAAGAATCTAACCTGGAAGAAGTTTCGTTCACAGGCATTGCATCGAACACCTTAGGTGCAAGATACGGGACATTTGTTGCTATTGTTTATGCATTATTAAGCTTCTCTTTAATGATTGCTTGTGTATCCGGAATAGGCTCACTTGTCTTTAAGCAATTCCCTTTGTTGAATCCCATCTTGGCTAATGCAATATTCCCGGTTTTTGTTGGTACCTTAATTGCATATTTCCCTTTTGAGGCCACTGACCAAACCAACCGCTTGCTGTGCGGCTTAATGCTAGTGTCAATTAGTACCCTTGTTGCATTCGGCATCTCAGTCGGGCGCAACAGTCTTCTAACCTCTCTCAAATTTGCTTCATGGAGGCCACAATCAATCGTACCGGCCATACCGGTAACGGTCTTGACCCTTGGATTTCATGTCATCACACCATTCATCTGTAAAATAGCCGGTGACACGGTTTACGATGCAAGGAAGGCTATCCTGATAGGAGGATCAGTTCCATTAGCCATGGTTCTCTCTTGGAATGCAGTTATTCTGGTACTAGCTGGGAAAGGCAATGCGGTAAATCCCTCCATGTCATATGATCCCATTAATTTGATACTTTCAGTAAATTCTTCCGCTTTACCTGCCGTACAAGGGTTTGCATTCACGGCTCTTGGTACAAGTCTGATAGGCTATGCTGTCAGTTTTCCTAAACAGTTGAGAGATACTGTCCTTTTGGTACGCCAGTGGTTTCATACGAAAAATGATGAAGGCTTGGTTGGAGAAATGAGGAATTTGCATGTCATGTGGGCCGTGCTTCTCGTACCGGTTCTCATTGCGAGTTCGAGTGGTACTGCTTTTTCGAAGGCTTTGGATTTTGCTGGTGTTTATGCAAATTGTTTTCTGTTTGGAGTTTTGCCACCGTTAATGGCTGGGATTTATCGATCCAGGAGGAAAAAGAGGTACGTCCTATATGTTTATGTACCAGTTTCAACCGTTATAGTATAGGTTTTGTATGATTTGTATTAGTGCCTAGAGAAACCAATAGTAGATCCCTTTTGCAATGAGTTATGGTGATTAATTGCCTCGGTACAATACGTATCAGATCCATAGAGATTGGGTTCCAGTAGAATCTCAAGTCCAACTTCCCTTTTGTTTTTCTTTCATGGTCTGGTTTGGATTTTTTAAAGTTCACATATGTATTAAGCAGAGGCGGACTCAAGTGAGTGCATGAGCCCCTCCTAGATTTTGAAATTTTGTAGAAGACATACATACTCACAAAATTTTGTCCTTCTCAGAAAATAATTTGACTCCCTCCTAAATTTAGAGCATTGAAATTCAAAATTAGAGCATTAATTGATAAATGGTTTTACATACAACAATGAATTAGAAGTTAGAGCATTGTTTTTTTTATCTAGTATGTGATTAGTTAATTGATTTGAATTTGATTAGTTATTTAAATCTGTTTTGCTATTTTTTTATCTTCTGATGAAAATTATGAATCCGCTCATGACTAAGCTTAGGTACAAATGTGGATTAGTTTTGTAATTTGTTGTTTCTCTCTATGTGTCAGATCAGCAGCTTACGGTGAGGATATATTGCCAGGAGGAAATGCTTACCTTTTGGTGCTTTTTGCAATTGCTGTGGTGTTAGGATTTTGGCATTAGATTGTGTGTGTGTGTGAGGGGACCAGGGGGGTGTTTCCAAAATTTATTTCCATGTGACTCTAAGAAAAAGAATGGTAAAATATTTTTAATGACAAAATTTGGAGTGATATATTTTAGGAATTGAATATATCCTCAATTTGACACTGGCACAGTATTGTGGAACGACAATCGGTACGAACCAAGGTAGATTTATGTTTGAGGGATAGGGTTAATTGATCTCTAGTTTTGAAATTTTTTGTACTTATATATTTTTTTTATATAGTTTAGAGTAAAATGGGATAGTATAAAATTGACCTCCATACACAGTATGAAAATTTTATATGATTAGTAGACCCTCATAGCTTGAAAATTTGACTTTGCTTTTGATACAAACTTTGTACATAAGAGCTGTTTATTTTAAGGAGCTACCAGATATGACTATGGTTTTTTTTTTTTTTTTGTCAAGAATGACAGTTGAGAGATGCCTCTTCAGGGGCGTATTAATTAAACCAGTAATTTTATACCTGGCACCTTGTAGGGGAATTGCAATTTGTGCCAGTAAAACTGATACTGGACTTTATAGCTATTGCAAAGCCATGCCTGAGCAATTAGAAAGAAATTCTACAATAATAGATTTGAGAATAAAATACAAACATAGGTGCGTTTGGATGAATCAAGAATAGAATAAGAATAATAGTTGTTCTAAATTTGAAGATAGTAGCTATTTTAATATTTTAAAGATTAGTAAAATAGTAAGCTATCTCACAAAAGACAAACAAAGAATAGTGGTTATTCGCTAATCCAAACACATCCAAACATAAAATAGTAGCTCGGAATAGTGCTAATCTGAAATAGTAGCTATTCTTCACTCATTCAAATGCAAATAAGATAGCATAGCTCTGGTTGGTGGGGTTTCAACTTTCAATACCTACTGCAATAATATAGCAAAACTAGGGTATTTTTTTTTCTCTGGGTTTATGGCACAAATTGAAAATATAACCAAACCAATCATTGTGAAGATCACTAAGAAATAATATTTGCATGATTTAGATTTTGAAGAGTGAGGTTATGGTAACATTTATATTATTGACTTGTACTTTGGATTTATATTTTTATTTTTAAAGTTCAAGCAGTCAATTCAAATAGTTAAGTATAATCTTCATATGAAATTGTGTATGGAGATCAAATTTAACATTTTTTATACATTTTTACAAATTTTTAGGTAAATAAAAAGATATCGAAAACGAATACACGAATACGTAGGCACATGCTTTATAATATACATAGCTTCACCCGATTTTGAGTGTAAAAACCATGACTGATGTAGTTGTACCGAATATAGTGACAAATAAATTATTTGGGTTCGGTTTGACGGGATTAAAAGTTTGTAATTCGAGAACAATTTGGAAATGATTCGGTCTCACAAGAGAGAAAAAAAAAACCAAAAAAATATATTTTTGTATTTTTTTTGCGAATAATTTGATAAAAATTCGGTCAACCGAATAAATTACACCGAATAAATTACAGTTCTTTTAGAAATCTAAAAAACATATTCGCTAAATAAAATGTGAATGTTATTACTACTGCCGAATTAGCATACTTCTGCGAAAAAAAATTAGCATAGATACACGACACATGGCTAGAGATATGTCGCCACATCTTATCCGATCTTTAAACACGATCAACGTCTGCTCTTACATCACCTTCAAGACACTGATATTTTGGTTCCATATGGTACAACATTTAATCTTTGCACCGCATTTAACGCTGAAATCTAAACAAAAAAAATGTTTTTTTTTTTTTTGAGAAAATGCCCTTAGGCGCCAAAAAAAAATGTTGATTAGATTACTGGTGATATAACAAAAGAAGAAAGATATTGTGGAGACGAATCTGTTAGGATTCTTTTAGTGAGCTTTTATTTATTTATATAAGTTTATCTAATTTTTTTATTATATGTTTGTCTAACAGTATTTTTTATTTATTTTAAATACTCATGTGTTTATTTTTCAGGTATTGAATCTTGCACTTTGTTTTAAGAAACAGTATGTTGTGTTAAATATTTATTTTTTCAACCAGGTATTAAGAAATTTTTGGATTGATGTGATGGATTGAGAAGATTGAGAAAAATTAACAAAATTTTGCACTTTGCTTTATGAGACAAGTAACTTTGGCATGGATTTCTTTTTATGGATGTTCAATTTTCTTTAATTACATTAAATTAAAATTGACCAGATCTCAATTGCTATTGTAAGAAATGATGATGATGCTAAGCTCTTTTTAACTATGTGAAGATTGACAAGATTGACAAGATTGAGAATTTTTTTTTTCTATATTTACAAATTTTGCAATTTACTAAAGATGACACTGTAAATTGACAATGAGATTCTTCATGGATATATACTATCAAATTGTTATATAATTTCTTAAAACTTTTTTGGGCGAAGGAGGTAAATGTAATTCGAACAAATTTGTTTGGATTTTTTATTCCTCTTAAACACAAAATTATTTCATTATTGGCTTTGAGTAATAATATCTTTACTCCTTTTTCAAAAATAATATTTTTACTCAGAATAATCTGACTAATATGGGTTAAAAGAGAGATATGTCATTTATGATGTGCTATAATTAGTGAATCATTTATTTTCTTTCACTTTCATTTACTAATAAATTATGGGAGTTTTTAACAATAAAAAAAACATAAATAAAATTTTGAAGTAACTTAGATGTTAATTTGGAATATTTGTGTTAGATTAGATGTCAAGCTTATTAATAATGAAGAAAAAGAGACAAGATGATGGAGAAAAATATATGCTAGACAATTGGAACTCGGTCGAGGAGACTTGGGATGCATCTTGGCCTCACTATTGTCATTAGACGGGCTGACGAGGCGGCATAAGAATAGCTGGGCCACTGCATTTATGAAGGTCCTTTGGTCAGGTATTGAGTGTGATTTTTATTGTAATTTTGTAGGAATGATGTTGTAAGCACATTTATATATTCAATATTGATAGCCACTACCAATCTTTAAAAAATAAAAGACAATTGGACATTAATTAGAATTTTCAATTTGAACTTTTGTAATGTGAATAACTATAATATATAGTGTTAAATTGTTTTAAAGTTGTTAGGTGAAACAATATGATAGTCGAAGAAATTTTTAATTAATTATGATTTTTTTTAGTTGTCTTATGAAGCATAACTCCGTTACATTATAATATTATATATAATGTGCTTTATTTTTGAAAAATAAGAATAATCTGTTCCCTATTAATTACTATTTTATGAAAAAAAACCGGGTGTACGCACATTATAATAGCACATCTTGCTGATGTCACGCGACATGCGGGTTCCGCTTGCCCGATGGTCCTCCTCCAATACAAATATATTCAATGTATCCAGATTTCATACCAAACCCTTATTCTAAAAAATAAAGAAATAAAAATCATACCAAACCCTCCACCACGTGCTGAAAACAAACTTATGGTTAGCGTCTCCGTCAATTGTCTTTTGTTCTTTCTTAAATAAAAATAAATATATATTTTACCCATGAAAATCGTCAAATATATTTTATATATACTGTCAAAATTCACAATATGCAACTCATAAAGTACATTATAAAAAGGTTAGGACTTAGGACACATCTAACATAATTTATTTTAAACTATAATGATTGTTGTAAAAAATATCCCTGGGATATCTTTGAAGCATTACACGAATAATTGGTGCTAGATTATTAAATTCTGACTCGACAAAAATTAATTCCACTAGTTTGATCCAGTGCCTTTATAAAACATCAAGATTTAACCAAAAAAACAAAAAACAGTTCCTCCTTCAGTTACGTCTCATTCTGTTTTTGAAATTTATGGAGCAGAATATTTAAAAAATAAGGTTAAAGACATTTTTTAATGAGACCAAACACTATTTTCAAACCTATGTTATTATAATAAAGAAAAAATTATATTCAGATTTCAAATTTACAATTAACCTCTTGCATGAGAAAATATGTGTCAAGATCAAAAGTTAGTTTTTATTAAATGCATATATAAAAGAGGAAACACAATTTATAAAAATACAATTCGGTGTAACTCTTCACAGACTTATTTCAATATGACACGAGAAACATCTTTTGGACTAAACTTGGAAAAGTATTTATTATCCACATGGAAAGTCTCTACAGGGAATCAGGGATTTCTTAGGTGACCACCATCACACCATATCAATGGATAATTAATTGGATACTCCCCTGGCCATCATTAAACAACAATGTATCAAATAAACACACAGCAGTCAGCAGCTTGGGGACCAAGTAAAATACTATCCATCCATCCGCATAGATTTCTTATGTCAGTCCATACCAACCGTCCACGTGTCATAATTTTGTCATAATTTTGTCATAATTTTGTAGATAGAAATCCGCATCAAATAAAAGTATGCGTATAATCCACCATGCTTTGACTTATCCCTGGCGGCTGGCATCTCTTGACTTTTTTTCTTCTGTCACAGTCTCCACCTCTGCTCACCGCATTAACATCCATGTTAGGCTTTCTCCGTCGCTATAGGAAGTTTCCCAGAACTCACAAGACAGCCATCACTACACATAAAGATTATTTCACAAAAAAGTGGGTCCATGGAAAAAGAGGCCCAATAGGCATTGTCTATTTGTCTTGTCGTCTCTCACTCTTTCTCTCTCTATATATACACAACCTTTGCTAAGAAAATTCCTGATTCAAAAGAAAAACAACACAAAACAGTGAAATATTACTTGGGAGATTCTGAGTGAGTGAGCAAAGATCCACTATATACAAAATTCAACTTAATTCCACCAGGGATTGATATGGTAATGGCGATGTCGAGGAAAAGAGATGCCGAGGCCGAGCTGAATTTGCCGGCAGGCTTTCGGTTTCACCCGACTGATGAGGAGCTGGTCATGCATTACCTGTCTAGAAAGGCTACCGGAGCGCCGTTGCCGGTTTCCATAATAGCTGAGGTCGATTTGTACAAGTTTGATCCATGGGAACTCCCAGGTACTCTCATTTTTTAAAGCCAATTTAAACATGCAAATTTACTTATTATGTTAGATTTTTTAATATAAATTAGCATGTAAAATTAATAACTTTTTTCTGGTGAATTAATCTCATCTTGATCAGAGAAAGCGCTGTTCGGGCAGAGAGAGTGGTACTTCTTTACGCCACGAGACAGGAAGTACCCGAATGGGTCAAGGCCGAACCGAGCAGCAGGCGGGGGTTATTGGAAAGCAACTGGAGCTGACAAACCGGTATCACCAAAGGGGAGCGCCCGGACAGTCGGTATAAAGAAGGCATTGGTATTTTACTCGGGGAAAGCACCGAAAGGGACGAAGACTGATTGGATTATGCATGAGTACCGGCTCATTGACACGGTTCACGGCAACAGTAACAAGAAAGGAAGCCTCAGAGTAAGTTATTATGATTCAGCATATACTGTACCCAACATTTTGCTTATAGTATATATAATTAGCTGCTAATAATCATGCTTTGTAATTAAATTTATGCAGTTGGATGATTGGGTTCTGTGCAGACTGTACAACAAGAAAAACATTTGGGAGAAGATGCAACAAAAGAAAGAGGAGGCATTGTGGATTTCTCATGGCAAAACCGACAATTCTTTGTGGGAGGAAATGGGTTTGAACAACCAGCGTACGCCCGAATCAGAGATCGATAACGGGTCATTCGTGGATTTTGATGATACTGAACGGATCGTAGAGTATGCATGGCAGCAAGCCGAGGGACAAGATTGCATGGATGAATTTCGAGCAGTAAACATAAAGGAGGATACTGATCAATGGTTTATGGATTTGAAATTTGATGATTTGCAGCAACCTAAATATTCGGTTTTCGGGTCAAATGTCGATGTTTCAAATCCGGATTTCGTTTTCTCAAGCTTTTGAAGGAAATTAACGGGTGGTTCCTATTTTGATTTCAAACTCAAATAGTTTGTTTTCAAATTGTACAAATGCAAGAAGGGAATGAAGTGGTAGGAAAGCAGAGATGAATTAGTAGTACAGTTTGTAGTGCTTCGTGAGATCGATGTTGCATGATCAATTCTTTTGTTTATTTTAGAGGTTTTAATTTATAATTTCAACTGATTGAAAGAAATTGTCGCAATGATTAACGTAACTGTTCTTTTTTTTTTAGATTGTCTCGATTTAAAGTCATTTTGGGTTAAACTCTCTAGTATAATGTTTGAACTTACGTTGTGTTGTTGTTCTTGTTCTTGTTGTTGTCATTATTATTATTATCATAAGAAGAAGAAGAAGAAGATAAAATTAAGTAAAAAGAAAATTCATGTTGATATGCTAACACAAAAATATGTAAAATTTGATCATATGTATATTGTTAGTGAATTAAAGCCATTGAAAATTTGAGTTACGAACGTTTGTATATTTTTATCAATTTATGATTTTAAACTTAAATTAATATAAAGCGGAGGTATATAAAAAAAAAGAAGATGAAAACAAAATAGCAAATAACAATTTTATCTAATCACGCAATAAACACTAGATTCACATTTAAAAAATTAGAATACATTTGTAACAAAATCAACTTATTTCATTAATACAAATTATAACTAGACCCGTATTTATTCCCGAAATTTTTATTAATATACAAATTAATAACTTAATTTAACAATCTATACAATTTTTATAAAGAATTTGAAAAGTATCCAAAACGATGACAGTGTAATCGGTTTCAGAAGATCAAACCGATCACAAACTCGTCAGTCACAGAAAATTGAAACAGCTGACAATGTCACCCATCCTAGAACCGATGACTTTGTCATCGGTTTCAAAAGCTAGAACCGATGACAATGTCATCGGTTTAAATTTAAAATAATTTTTCATTTAATTAATTAATTTAATTAGAAAATATTATAATTTTTTTATTAAAATATTAGAAATAATACCATATAATTTGATTTATTAGAAAGACTTAAACAAATAACCCGGATCTATATTTTTCAGATCGGATTTTTCGCGACTGTAAGAAAAATTAAAATATTTCTTTGTGTATTACTGGAAAAAAATAAAAATGCTTTGAATCTGAATTATTTATCCCGGTTCAAAAGTCACTCCTAGGTAAATATAAAAAATATTATGGCATTTCTATTTTTTTAAAAATAAAAAAAACCATAACTTTGTAATCATTACAAAAACTGTTTTAATCTGAGTCGTTAGTTGTTTTAATCTGATATAATTCTCGCATCAAAAAGTGTGCATAAATATATTATCCAAATTTTTTTGGCGGAATTTGGCTGAAACCGATGACAATGTCATCGGTTATAGTTTCTGAAAATTCGATCATAATATTGTATAGATTATTAAATTTTTTTTTTTGTATATTAATAAAAATTTCGGTATTCGGTCACGGTTTGATGAAACACTTGCCATTATTTAAAAAAAAAAAAAAGATTTCTCTCTTGTGCTCTTTACTTCTACAGAAAAATTCGAGTTTTAGTGTTTTAGATTCCTTCAAAATCTTATATTTAATTAGCCACATCAAATAAATCTTTCCTTCCGTTAAATTCAATTACAACATAAGAACTAGACTAATCATACCTATATTTCATATAACGGTGCTATGTTTTGGGGGTTGGGTTGTGAAACGAAATGTATTTTCACTGAACCAAGTCATGCAAGTCGTATTGATACGTAACCATTTGCATGATAATATTGTTCTAATTTTGGATCCACAGCTGCCGAATTAAAAGAATTAATACTGTAGATATAGAGGATCCTTTTAAGGTTTCGTATCAGAGTTTAAAAAACGGGCTAAATTTTCTAATTGCATCTTAGGTGATGCAGATTCTCTCATCTTAACCCATATACAAATTTGCATTTCGCTAAAACGAAGTCATGCAAGTTGTATTGGATCTGAATTATCATTTGTATTTATGAATTTGCATTTCGCTAAAACGAAGTCATGCTGGTTGTATTGGATCTGAACTGTCATTTGCATGAGAAAGTTTATATTCAATAAAAATAAAAAAATAAAACTTGACAATAATGTATAGATTTTTAAGTGAGGTATGCCGTACTATGAATTAATATTTTTATTTTTAAATTTTTAACAATCGATACGGATCGTTCAACTAGGTCTCCTCATAAATATATATTTGTAAACTAGATTATATATTTTTTAGAATCATTTTACTCTTTTTTTTAGAAAATTGCTATTTTTGAATGGTCCAGAATTTTCATATCAAGTGATTTTCCGCCCATTTAAAAATATAGTAAATAAATTCTAAAAAAAATATAAAATTTAGTTTACATGTTCATATTCTGATATTCATACGAAGACTATATTGAACAATTCAGATCGACTGTTAGAACTTTCAAATCAAAAAATTAAGTCCATAGTGTGGGTCAATATGTTCTATGTATATCATAGACTCACTCTAGATTTTCTCTGAAACAAAATTTGCTAGTAATACACTCTAAGGAGAGGACCGCTTAACCGCTCTAAAGCGGTAGAAAACGCCTCAGCACTTCACCCCACCCCATCCTACCCCCGCCCTCCACACCCACCCCTCTTCGCTCTCGTCTTTTACGCTTCATCCCTACAGCCCTCCTTGCTACCTCTCTGAGCAGTCGCTTCCGATTTTGAGTTTTTCTTCTCCTCTTCAGCAATGAAAGAGTGAGTGGACTTGCTTCATCTAGACTCAGATCTGGTCGCTACTCTTATCACTTCTCCTTCTGAGTAGGTGCTTTCATTTTCAGATCTGGTCGCCGCTCTCGCCTCTGGGAGTACTTATTCTCCAAGACAAGCGGTACGTTTCTCCTGAGCTCTTCTTTCTCTCTTTGGCAATGGAAGAGTGTGTGAAATGAATTGTACATCTAGGTTACTATTTTATATGTTTGTGTACGGTGTTTTGTGATGTTGTTATGGTTGTCTCTTTTCTTCTCTTCTTCTTCTTCTTCTTCTCTATGGTCTCCGAGTGGTGACTTCCGTACCTTCTCGGATGCACTCTCTCTCTCTCTATTTCTCTATCTTTCTTCTTCTTCTTTCTCCTTCTTTCTCTAATAATACAGGAAGTTGTGTCGCGTCTGGATATCCAAGGCTTATTTGTTCTTCATCCAGCATGTTTTGCTGAGGGCAAGGATGATTGCTCGCTTATTATATTTCTATCTGAGCATAAAGAATTGTCATTTTCTATTGGCATGTATTACACTTCTACTGGCACTTATCAAATGTATCTGCTTGTATGCTGTTGCTAGTATAACAACTCTTATGTACTACACTTCTAGTTTAATGACATGCCTACAGGCTTTGAATCAAAAAAAAAAATTGCTAGTAATAGATGAATTACCAAAAAAACAAAAAAAATAAAGAGTTCGTGAGGCCCAATGTTAAATTTTGTAGGCCCAAAAAGCCCGTCTCTTCCCAACCATTCCTGAAATCATAAAAAATAGATGAATTATTACAAAAGAAATAGTTGGTGAGACCCAATAGTAATTTGTAGGCCCAATCATTGTTCCTCTCTTAAGCCCGTCTTCTCTTCAAAATTTCTCCTGAATTCATCTTCTTCCTTTGTTCCTCAGTCGCGACACGAAACCGAAAACCCTAAACCCCACTCATATCTATCTATCTATACTCCATTTATTGATATCATGATTTCCAGCCGTGTCGCCCCATCTCCGCCGTCGGTCGCTTCTCCGACAGTATTTCTCCGGCGAACTAACGTCCGATCTCCCCAATGCACGCCTGCTGCGACAGTTAAGTATCAGAGGTTGAGGTTGCAACCTATTATGAGCGGAGGCGGGAAGGGGCTGACGTACAAGGATGCGGGTGTGGATATCAATGCGGGTACCGAACTGGTGCGTCGTATTGCTAAGATGGCGCCCGAAATCGGGGGATTTGGTGGCCTCTATGAACATGGTGTGTTTGATTCTTACCTCTCTGCACCTTTCAAAGTCCCCCGTCAAAAGTAAAGTTCATTTTAAATTTAGCTCATCAGAATTAATTTAATTCTTCGCTACAACAGGTGATGGCTATCTTGTAGCTGGCACCGATGGTGTTGGTACGAAATTAAAGCTTGCATTTGAGACTGGTATTCATCATACAATTGGCATTGATTTGGTAAGTTTCATACAATTATATTGCTTATGTTTTTTTTTTTTTAACTCTATAAAAATAATTTGCTTTGTACATGCGCACCTTTGTTTGACAGGTTGCTATGAGTGTAAATGACATAATTACCTCTGGTGCAAAGCCTTTATTTTTCCTCGATTATTTTGCAACAAGTAAGCTTGATGTAGACCTTGCTGAGAAGGTATTCTGAACTCTGATATATTTACTCTGTGATTGTCTTCTCTGTTTATATTTTCGTTGAATTTAAAGTTCGTGGAAATTTCATTTGATGCCTAGAGAACTCCCAAGTATCAATTAATCAATTATACAATCTCTCTCTTCTCTCTCAATTCATAGGTAATAAAGGGAATTGTAGATGGATGCAAACAGTCTGATTGTGTTTTACTTGGTGGTGAGGTAGAATTTAGAATTTGTTTTATATTTTATAATTCGTGATCTTTTACTAAGTTTGGCGGTGAATCATTAACGAATTTAAGAAATTAATAACCATACTCAATTCTTTTCGCCGCAGACAGCAGAAATGCCTGATTTCTATGCAAACGGTGAATACGACCTCAGCGGATTCGCAGTAGGTTCTGTGAAAAAAGATTCTGTGATCGATGGTAAAAAAAACATAGTTGTCGGAGATATTCTGATTGGCCTTCCTTCGAGCGGGGTCCACTCAAATGGCTTCTCCCTTGTTAGAAGGTATTGTTCATCTGGCAGAACAGTTTCTAATTTCTTATACAACTCAACCTCTTAACTAATTTTGAATCTTGCAACTGCAAAATTTCTCTTTGTAATTGGCCTTGTAGTAACCTTGAAAGTTGAAAGTTTTAATTTGTTATTGGTACTGTCAATTCATTGAGTTTTTGACATTTTAAGAATTGATTATAATTTAAATTTTGAAGAAAGGGTAATAATAATATGCTAAATTATTTGTTTCTCTGTTTAGAGTTTTGGAAAAGAGCGGCCTTTCTTTGAGTGACCAACTGCCGGGAAATAATGGAAAACCAATCACAATTGGTGAAGCTTTGATGACACCAACAGTTATATACGTGAAACAGGTTAGCTGTAAAGTATTATTTATTCTAGATGCCAATTAATTTTAAAAAAAGAATGATCTCATTTATTCCTTTATTGAATTTTTTTTTGGTATTTCACTTGAATTTTTTTGTTAGCTCTCTGGTGGGGGGTATTGAATGCACAGCATTGTTTCAATTTTTTCTTAGCAAAGCCCAAATGTGGCGTCTTTCTAATTTTGGAATCAATTAACAATGTCATTTGTACTTTTATTGACCTTATTTAAGAAAGGGATAATTTTTTTTATTGTTTTTTTATGGAAAGGATGGATAGCACCTGTAACCTATTCCATATCAGAATCTTTGTACTTTTGATTCCCAAATCCTGCATGAAGTCCATTTTTTGACAGCACTAGAAAAAGGAGAAGTAAATAAAATAAAAATGTGAACACGTACACTACAGGGAGTAGAACAGGAAATGGCAATTCTTTAGGGATCGTATTGTAACTATATCTCTGATTTTTCTTTGTTGTTTTTATTTTAACTCTTTTCTGATAGAATCTTGATATTTTGTTTAATATAGTGGCTACGCCACCGATTTGATTACGAAATCATAGATGTTCTTAAAAACTGGTACTGACCATCTGGTACCTCCAAATAGAAACTAAAACTAGAAAATTGTCACTTAATTGTAATCGAATTTCCGTTGAATAGCTCATTAGCCTAAAATTGAACATGGTCATGCAGGTGCTAGATATAATAAGCAAAGGAGGTGTTAAGGGAATAGCACACATTACGGGTGGCGGGTTTACTGATAACATACCACGCATTTTTCCGGATGGACTTGGCGCAAAGATTTTTACCAACTCATGGGAAGTAACTCCTGTGTTCCACTGGCTACAGCAGGTTTGCAAACAACTTCTAAATTTAATAAATGGATTAAAATTAAATAACTTTACCTTTCTTTTACTTGGTTGTTACTGGTGCCACCTTCGAATTCAGTTGACGCTCGTGTATAAATAATTCCAAATAGCACAATATAAATATCCAAATTTCTTTTACTTGGTTGATACTGGTCTTTGTAATTTCTGCAATAATTGATACAATTGTAGGCTGGTGCAATTGAAGATGCAGAGATGAGGCGTACTTTCAACATGGGGATTGGCATGGTGCTTGCTGTGACGAAAGATGCAGCCGATAGAATACTCGCTGACTCATCTGTGGAAGCTTATCGCATTGGCGAGGTTGTGCATGGAGAGGGTGTTATTTTCTCGTGATGTGTCTTTCTACTCTGTGAAATCAGAACTACATGCGGTGATTTTGAAAGAAATGTTATGAAACAATAACAAGCTTGATTTCAAGTCTCAAGGGATCAAACTGAAGCAATTTTGTGGTTTTTTTGCCAGATAAAATTCCTTGTCACAGCAAATTAGCTGGGTGATGTGTACTACCTTTAATTGCTTGTCCTGTTATGTGAGCGCGGCCTCACAACCAGCATGGAAACATGAGCATTAGTTAGGCATTATCTTTGTATTGTATTTCATCATAACAAACACTCATCCTCGCAAAAGCAAATTCCTACTCAAATTTTGGTTCTTGCACCAGTAGAATTTTGTGGAGGGCAACTCATGCTGGGTTATGTCAGTAGTGGGACCCGCCCATCTGTACTTAAAAAGATAAACGCTTACAATAACAAACTGAAAGAAAAAATATTTTTTAAATTTGGTTTTTTTTTTGGTCTTTTTGTATGCATGGTGGAAATATAACATGCCTATTTATCTCCCTGAAGAGAAAAGAAGTGAAGATTTAAGCAAGCTTATTAAATTAATAAGAAATCATACCCGTTCAGGATCACGTCTTAACAGTAAATTATTGTGTATAGAGTAGGGTCGTTTTTTTTATTTTATGAAACGAAATTATTATGGTGTTCATAGTTGTGTATCATAAAAATAAAAACATCAAAGTTCTATTAATGCATATCATATTCTTTAAATTAATATGATATACAAAGTATTCATGTATGTTCGTCATTATAATGTTAATGATACAATAAACCACGGAAAGTATTTGTTATATTACGAATAACTATGCGAATTCCTCGTGAATTTTTGTTTAGGTAAGCTGGCGTATCAAGAAATAAATTATGTACCGGGTTTTGGTCAGTCTCACTACATTAGCGAACGCATTCTCTTTGAATCCAAGTCTGTCCAAAATCTCTTTGTGATATAATTAATCAAAAGAATAAATGTACTATGATATATTTTGTGACTCTTTATGTCTTGATCAATGACATTCAATATCTTTCTAAGGCTATCGATGCTCAAAGTTCTCAGAAAATGATTCAAGTAAATCTTTAAATACAAGATCAGGAGGCAGATCATTATTGCTTAATGGTGAATAATAACCGTGCAAGGATTACCTATTTTGTGATCCACTTCGATGAAAGTTTAAAGTTTATGATACGTGAAATTCCCCAATATATTACCGATGTGCTGGTAACCATTAATTGTTTTTTTTTTGCTAAAAATACATAGGCATTATATTGCATACCAGTAGCAAATTAAAAACAATAAAAATAAAAATATTTTTTTTGGCTGACTAAGAGAAATAAAATCCTTACTAAGGTCAATCTTGCAAATCGAGGTTGGTTAGGAGATTTGTTGTGTGTGTTTTGTGGTCAGCTAGAGATAGTTGATCATTTATTTATTAATTGTTCTTATATAAGGGCTATTTGGGATTGGATAGCAGCTTTTAATAATTTCCAATTTGATTATGAGTGTTTAGATGATTTATGACTTCTTGATGCAGTCATCCCTCTTAAAGATCGTTTGTTAATTGAACTAGTCAGAGGGGCAGTTCTTTGGTCTGTCTGGTTAGAAAGGAATAGAGTTTGTTTTAACGTTACTAGTCCTGTCTCTCATAAAGTCCTTGGGGCTAAGATTATCTCCTTAGCCTCATACTGGTGCAAGGCCAAAGCAAATAATTCATTTTTAAAACTCAATCTTTTACTTCCTTCTGATGTTAAGGATCTACCAGATCAGCTCTTGGAGGAACCAGTCAGCGGTATGGATACGAGGCAGGTAGTGGGGCTCCTGTTGTCCCTAGCGCAGGAAGGGGACAGCGAGGAAATCCAGGGTTCTGGAAATGACAGTCCAACGTCTGGCGCAGACCAAGTTGAGGATGATGCATCTATGGATTGGGATTTACTGGATTATTAGGTTGTGCTGCTTATCAGCTTAATATATTTCTATCTTTTTGGTTTTTTAGTTGGTTATGCTTTGATGTTAAAAGCTGTAGGGGCTGTGGCATGTTCTTTGCTTATATGCTATGTTATACTGTCAATTTAGTAGTTTTTGTTATTTTGGTCCCTCTGTAATGGGAGGGTACTTATTTTAAGTACCCCATCCAATAAACTCTTTAGTTTCAATAAGAAATCAGTGGATTCATTCCACTACTTATAAAAAAAAAAACAATAACAACACAGTTACAAATAGCAACAAACACCTGTGACCATATCTAAGTTGTTTGTTGCTATTTGTAACCATTAATTGTGGGATGAAGTATATTCACAACAAATTGATATAACAGTTATTAAAATAAAATATGTAAAATTACACAAATGTTCTCTCAATTCTAGATATCATGTATTAAGTTTGGCATAAATTAAGAACTGATCGATTTATTCATCCAGAATTTAATAACGGTTAAAATCTGTCTATATCTCTAGTGGATCCAATTCTGGTCTAAACCACTACCAAAACCTTGATTATGGTATCAATTCTGAAATCATACCGCGCCAAATTTTTTTCACAGAATACATCAACCAACCAAAAAACATTCCATATTTTCAAAATAACAAAAAAGTATTTCAAAATAGTATACTTTAAATAAATGCACGTTTTTATTAGTATTTTACCACATCAGCGGCACGTTTTTCTAAATATTTGTTAATTACTTTCTAAAAATTAAAGTCTTTAAAATTTCTAATTCTCACATCTCTGAAATTAATTTTGGAGTTTTTATTAAGCCATATCAACAGTAAATTAAAAAGGAGAATGAATCTTAGCCAATCATTTGATCTGCATAGAGTTTAGAAACAGTTTCATAATAAGAAACTCTACTGCATAGTTTCTAAATAAAAAAACTCTCCCACATTCCTGAAATTGAATTATAAATTGCCACATCATATTTGAAACTCTAATAATTTCAGGAATGTGGATGCTCAAGCAAAACTAATTACAGTATAGCAAATCAAATTAACAAAAAAAAAAAAAAGTAATTTAACTATTTTTGCAAGGATCATTTTGTGCAAGGATCAATTCCTGCACCTTTTCTATTTTAATATTCATAGAACAATGTGGAATTGAGAAAAGTTCATCAGCTTTTGTATGAAAATCAAAACAACAGCAAGTGATGATGATTCCCGCATCAATCAATTTGTATTAGGAAAAAAATTATATGATAATAGCAATTAGGGGATACAATTTACCATCGTAAGATAAAAAAAAAGTTATTCCATGTAATGAATTAATTTTGTAATGAAATACAACATCAAAAAACACCCCAGTGCATGCAATCAAATAATCAATCAATCAATCAGAGAATTAATCAAGCTCCCGTGGATACTCTGCCCACCTCTACACTAGTTGCCGCATCCCGTCCGACACGT
Source organism: Carex cristatella (assembly GCA_024447775.1). Classification (NCBI taxonomy): domain Eukaryota; kingdom Viridiplantae; phylum Streptophyta; class Magnoliopsida; order Poales; family Cyperaceae; genus Carex; species Carex cristatella. Next base: position 8,492,259 of record JAJHPF010000002.1, read on the forward strand.
CGTCCTCTCGATTAAACAGGGGAGTAGGATGGGGGCATGGGAAGCCCGACAACCTTGCCGCACCTCATAGAGATCTCCGGCATGTTGTACTCATCCCTGAGTGACCTGTTAGGCGACACGACACTGATATAGAGCTGCTGCCCGAGGTAGTTACGGTCCCAGCTGCCCGAGCGCAGGTTCCACATGCCGGCATTGTCAAAGGTCAGCAGGATCGCGGTCCACGAGTTCTGGTACACCTGCACTGTGTGCCTGCTCACTGCGTCAAGATTGTTGTATGTCTTCCTGCTCTCCGGGGTCCACTTCCCGGGTCCCATACCTGCCGGGAAAAACGAGTAACCGTCCAAATGGTACACCTGGATGCTCTTCTCAGGGTTCTCGAAAACAATCTCGATGAAGGTCCTGAACTCTACCGAGATCACGTTAGGAGCGATCTTCCCTGCCTTGGTATTCTTCGGTGGCTCATCCCCGATCAAGTTGTACTCGAAGACTTTTGACACGTTAAAGTACTCAGCAAGCTTGAGTGGGGTGTCAGGGTCTGTGTGAGAAACACCGTTCAGAGAGTACCGGTCCTTACCGCCGACGACCACGCGCGAGTTGACGAGCTTGATGGTACGGGTGATGTTGATCTGGCCATAGTGGAACGAGCCTTGTGGATTGGGGCGGGCCGCACTGGCAGTGAGATTCCAGCGGAAGGAGCGCCATTGGTTGAGGGACCAGGCCCAACCTGAAGGTGCACCGGGCAGGACACTGGAAGCAGGCGTGCCTTTGGAGCCCTTGTAACGCATTAATACGGTAGCGGTTTGCACTTCCTTGAGGAAGCGGGTCGAGGCGACCAGAAAGTAGTCGGATGGGTCTTGGTTGGCATTGACCATGACAGTGAAGCATTGGCCTACATGCACATCGATAGAGTCGTATGTGTTTTGCACGGTGTGGGACCCTTCCACCTCAACGAGTGTCATGTTGTGCGACTGGATGCGGATGTTGAGGGAAGCCTTCAAACCGACATTGCAAACACGGAAAATGTAGGTCTTACCAGCTTCGACATTGAACATCGGTTTTATATCAGCTTCGTCGCCGGTCTTGCCATTAATCAGGAGAGCATCTGGACGGGTAATGGCCCGGCCCCCATCTAGTGTTTTCTGAAGTTCCTTGTGGCTATCAGCGTACCTGTCACCCAAAAGTCAACAACTGTTAACCACGTACCATACATAAGAATAAAGTGTGGGAATGTGATACGGTCGGTACGTACCAGTCATGAACAACAACATCGAACTCCTCAGCAGCAGGGAAGTAAGGCACGGGGATGAGGTTACGGCTGTGGATGCGAATGGGGCCAAAACCACCAGCGGCCTTTTGCATACCGATGGAAGGGAAGTAGAAGTAAGTGCCGACCTGGTCCTTGGGTTGCCAGTGGTACGTCCAGTTCTTTCCAGGTAGGATCGGACAGTTTGTACCCGGCATGCCATCCATCCAACTGTTCTTCCTGTGCTGGATACCGTTCCTGTTAAAAAGGAATAAACAAATAGTCTGTCACGAAAAACTGTCAGAAATTAACACTACACAATTTTCAGATTTCTAATTTTTGTATAATAATCTGACCAAGTGAAGAGTAAGGGTTCATCAAGATTGTTGAACACATTGACGACGATGTTGTTGTTACTGGAACAGTTGATGACAGGTCCTGGGAACTGATTGTTGATCATGATCACCTTCTGCGGCTTTCCGAGAGGACTTATAGTACCGTAGGACACACGCCATGTGAAGAAATGATATGGGTCCTCAGCAAAAACTGCCGAGAAACCGACAAATGATACGAGAAGGATAAGGGTGGTACTGAGATATGACATTATTTTTTATTTATTTTCGACAGAGATTGAAGAGGAGATACCTGCACAGAAATCATGTTTTGAAATACCAGTAATATGTACATGCCACCTAATACCTCCTCATTTATGCATTTATTAATCTGGTACCAATATATAGCAATTCCATTTTGCTGGAATTGACAATACTGGTTTGATGCCTTATTCCAGCCTTATTCTTGGCCTATCTGTCTATGCTACCATTAAATACATATCCAAGAAGAGATCTTGATGCTAAAGAAAGAAAGAATTGAAGAAATGGAGCAACCTGTTCAATTTTAAACCAAACAAGGCTACGAAGAAGATAAATTAAAAGGAGAAGAGAAGGTATTTAGTGCTAACCTTGGAAATGATAAACCTCTGAGTCCAAGAGTTGGTTCTGTAGGATCCTTTATAGGAGCTTCCAATTACTTAATTATAGAAAAATTGGGGTCTTTGCTTTCACAAAAAGGCTGTTCACAGTTGTCTCCGTTTTCAATTCCAGTTCCTAATTTAAGCAAACAATTGAATTCAGTGGTCGGGTGCAAATTTAGGTTCTCAAATGGGAGAGCGTTTGTAAAGCGATGATGTGCTGTCCTTTCTTTGACCCTTTCTATAATTTCTTTTTTGAAGAAATCTTTAATTAACCTTTGGCGCCCAGGTTCGAAAGCAGGGTTGGTAACGGGTTGGATCCATTGAACCCGAATCAAATTTACAGTGAATTTTAAAGTTAAAGATATCCTTTGTTAAATCCAACCAATTGTGTGATAAAAAGAAAATCCAACCAATTCTTATTCAAAACAGAGAAAATAGAAGTCTACTATCTGTATCCTCCTCCCATTTTTTTTTTCCTAAAATACACAAATTTCTCTCTTTTTTCCTTTCTATATGGTTTTCAGTTTTCACATCTCTCTGTTAGTGAACGAGTGCCAATCTTGAGAATTTATTCCGTTTCAAATGAAATTTCAATTAATAATATAAAATAAAATAAAATATTAGTCTAATATAAGATTTATTAAAGATAGAAGAAAAAATTAGTTTACATTTTTAATTGGATGAAAATAAAAAAAAGAGTTATTAAATATGCTGTGTATATTTTTTTTATATTATTTCCTACTGTATGAAAATTTTGTGGAACACATTAACCTTATGTGCACCGTATTGTAAAACACTGTCCATTTTAGATTTTGTGTTCAGTCGTTCTCACTGAAACAAAAATGAAATTATAATTCTGACAAGAGCAGATATGCTTGCAGCTTGATGCAGAATTTGATAAACGAACCTTTGTCACATACGGTGAGAGGACGGTTCGATTAGCATCAAATTTGATCCGTCGTGGTTCGATCTATATTAATTGTGTCAAGACTTAGGTGTACTTAACCCGTAAAGTGATCTTGATTCACATCAAGACTCCGATCTAGAGGAGGAAATATATGACCAGAGGCGAATGTAATTGACTCTTATTCATTTTTAAAAACTAATTATTATATATACAATTTTTTTTGTATATTTTGTTAAAAGTTAAGGGTATCTAATAAATGACAGTCATTGATTTTTTGAAAATTTTATATAGTTGATCCCATTTATTTTTCAAAAAAAAAATAGACTATTAAATATATACAACTTGGAGACATAATATTTTATGTTTTTGACCCCATTACTCAAAATTTTACCTCCGCCCCTGTATATGACACGCCGTAACGTAACGTGACATGACAAATACATCCTGATTTGGTCACGTGACGTGATCAAAATAATGGCGGATGGTCATGTCACGTGTAGTCACGCCGTGACCACACGTAACGTCAGAGGCGGATCTAGGATTTTTGTCAGGGTAGGGCAAGATAATATCTATGCAGGTCCAATATCTAATCGGATTTAAACTTATTAACTAATTGGGTACTAAATAAAAAATAATTAACATGCCAAAAAAAAATTCAAATCTAAAATATGACATATAAATAAGAAGTTCGGTAATAGTATCTGTGTAACCATGTGTTAACCTCTAATATAAAATATAAATATATATAATACATAAAATGAAAAAAGTGAGAGAAGAAAATGAAAAATCACTAACAAACTCAGAATATCAAAGAAAATGGAGGCATCCAATAACTAGGGAATGGTGAAGAAGAAATAGCAAATGAAAAGAGAAAAAAAAAGTGGAAGGCGCTGGTTGACTTCCACTCATATCATTCAAAATATTATGTTGGACAATGTGCATCATTTGTTATCTCTCATTTAATCTTACTAAGAGGTCCGCTAATCCAAGCCAACCAACACCATTCATTAATTTTTTTTTTTGCTACATGTGGTTTATGAAAATCAAGTAGTGTTAATATCTTGGTTTATGAGCTCCACATCTATGCGGATGGAGGATCTCTTCTCCAAAAAAATCATTCGAAAATCAACATAAAATTGCAATAAAAGAAAATTTGCAGAGGACAAAGAGGAGAGGGCAAAATTAATTGTTAAAACTTTTTTTTTTTTTTTTTGTATATAGAGAACTAGGAATATAAACTCAGCAGGGTAGAGCATTTGTTTTTTTTTCAGGGTGGGGCAAGATCCAAGAACCTGTACTTGGAAACTAATTTTGAAATTCCAGGATAGGAAAACTCCCCTACCTTGCAGTATGCTGGATCCGCCCCTATGTGATATGACGTAACGTAAATTAGCTGCGTTAATTTTTTTTATATATTTTAATTTAAATTATTGAAAATTCAGAAGAAGAAAAAATATAAAAAAAAAATGACAAATTCTAAAAATTCTAAAATAATTAAATAATGTTGCAAAGCCATTTATTATTTTGAGAAAAGATTATTGGACATTTGATACTAAATTTAAATTACAAATATTCATCAGACTAAATTAGTGAAAATAAATATCAGTACTACATGAGTATAATACTGAACCTATACTAAAAGAAAACCTGAATACTCTATACACACCAAAAAAATTAGATACTCTATGTTTCATACTGTGATATGAGGTGATGTGATGTATAATTCTTGCTCAAATACAATCACGTCACACGAATCACGTAATCAACACACATGACGTGACCTGACATTACGGGGACGTGAGTCAGAGCGTTACTAATTTTCTTCTCTGCTCCGATCATACAACCGACGGAATTTGATTATATGCTAGTCAGACCGGTCTCGATTCGGTCGTGGACTATCAATCTTGTAAATTTCTCATTGCGCATTGGGTCGTAACCAGCCTAGACCAGCCCAACCCAACCCAGACTAGGGCTACAAACGAATCGAATCGAATCGAAGTTACCCTAGTTTGAGTTTGGTTTGAATTAATTTTGAATTAGATTTGGTTTGAATAATTTTGAACCGAATTTTTTACGAACTCAATTTCGAATCTTTTACGAACTTTTTTACGACAAGGAAGAATGATCGTAGTTGCTGAGAACGAGAGGTAGAAGTCATCTAGAATTTCAAAACTGAGAATGAAAGTTACGACTTACAAGTTATAAGTTATAGCTGACCAATCTTATGTTTTAACTTTTAAGTCATCCGCGAACATAAATTATTAGTGAAAATTAACGGTTCATGTTACTTTTAATTTCGAACTAGAATAGTTTGTGAACCTATTTCGAACGAACCAGGTCCAGTTTGAATTTGGTTTGAATTAATTTTGAACTCTTTCGAATCGAATTTTTTACCAACTTTTTCGAATTAAAGTCGAATCGTATCGCGAAGTACGAATTTTTTTGTGCAGCGCTAACCCAGACCAGACCGAAAGAGCTCCTCTATCAATATCCATATCCACTGACGAAAACAAAAGGCGGATTAAAAACGAAAGGGTCTCCTTCCTCTCCTCTCTCTCTCTCTCTCTTTCTTCTCTAAGCGGTGACTCTGCAATGGCTACTTCTCTACTCGCCTGCTCAGCTTCACCTTCGGTCTCTCTTCCATCCCCGTGGAATCTCTCATCCCTCCGAAACGCGCTTCCCTCCCCACGCCTCCGCTCCAATTCACTCTCTCGCGTTTCAGCTAGGCTCAGTCTCAGCTCGTCTCGTCAACCAGCGCCAAAGTGCTTAGCCACTCCATTCTTTGGTCTAGAATCCATGGTCTCATTTCCTGATCTTCCGAGAGGTCAGAAATTATTAGCTTGACCTGTGTTTGTTTCTTATCTTGGAGAATTTGGTTTAGTTTTTACTGTGGAATTGTTCCCGCTCAAAGCATTGTGGTAACCGATAGGTCTAGAATTGTTAGTGGGATGTAAATGAGGTAAGAAATTTTAGAACTATTTGGAACAGGAAAATTCAATTTTATTATTTTGTTAAAATGCTCAGTATTTAAATAGCTTACATGGCTTGACTTATATAATTGGAAATAGCATAATTAACATCCTTCTGTGATAGACTAATCACAAAATTTTAAATATTAGTTAATTGGCGTTGTTATGGTATTTCGCTCAAACTTGATATTTAAGCTGCAGTCTACACTTCAAGTGTTCAGCAAACAAATAACAAAGAAGGAGAAACAATGAACTAGATAAATTTAATCAAACTGAGATCTGACAGTATCATCTGGTAAAAGACGAGGTAGCTGCCAGTACATTTGGTATATGACCTCACTGTACCAGGTGGAAGAATCACAATTCTTTATGAATTATTAACAGTTTCTTTTATCCAGAAAACAGATATTAACTTTCTAATGAGATTCTATCTAATCGGTCAGACTTCCTATAAAATTCACAACCGTTATGTCAAGTAATGGTTGTCATGTGTTGGATTTGTATATTATCTAATTGTGTCTGATTAGTTTAAGTTTAATTTCTCCCCCCAAACCCTAAAAATAAAGAGAAAAATGCTTGAAGCCCAATCACAGACAGTACACGCCCTTTGAAATTTGATCTGTATGCATTGCCTGTACCTGTACCTCTCTCTTTATAAGAGGAGTATGCCTTTTCTAACATACAGAGATCACGAGTTTTGGCCACATGGTCAGCCGCACAGTCAGGGGCTTCAAAATCTATGCAATGCGGCACGGGAAGCGCATTTCAAGACTGAACCGGCCGCCGGACCAGCGCAAGGCACTGATCCGCAGCCTGACAACACAGCTGCTTCGGTACGGTCGCATCAAGACGACACTACCCCGCGCCAGGGCCATACGGCGCTTCGTGGATAAGATGATAACGCTGGCCAAGGACGGGTCACTGCACAAAAGGCGGCAGGCTCTTGGGTTCATTTACGATAAAATAGTCGTGCATTGCATGTTTGCAGAGGCGCCAAAGAGATATGCCGATAGAAACGGAGGCTATACGAGGATCATGAAGACATTTAGCCGCCGCGGCGACAATGCGCCAATGGCATATATTGAGCTTGTTTAGATGGGTACTGCTTCTGTTCCCTTTTTAATTTTATCATTTGCACCATTTTATTTGGAGCACATGTGCTACTATGGTACCCATCAAACCGGTAATACGCTTATTTTTTTTTTATTTATAAACATTCTTTGAGAATGTTTATGTAATGGTGTTCATCCCCCCCCCCCACTTTGAATTTGTATGTACACCGATTGATGTAAATTTCCCTGGTTTGGAATTTCAGAAAGACATCTTTATGCACAAAATCATTTCATGTTTAGACTGCATCTTATATTATAGAGAGTAGAGACCAATTTGTATTTATTACTATGCAATGCCTGGTCCCATAATCCCGTTTGTTTTACATGTGCAGATTGTTCTGACAAGCTTTTTTCACATGCTGGTAATGACAGAACATGCAGCACATCCTTTCTCCATTAGTTTGGTAACAGCTGTATGACAGAACCCTGAAATTATGTGCTTGTTTTTTGGCTTGCCTTTTTTTTTTTTTTTTTTTTCTATTGATTTTTTCCTGAGAGAATGATGGAAAATATGCAAGTAATTCAAAGATGAGATCGAATTTTAGCTTAACAAGGATTGCACTTCTATACTGTAAAATTGCAACCACATTCTAGCCTTCTCGAAGTTATTGAATGCGAAACTATAAAATAAAAAGATAAAATTATGACCGGAGGAAATTCTTATTGCTAGGAGTACTGTGTTTAGTCCCACAGTTTTTGTGTACACTCCATCTGTTGTTTCATTAACCGAGTAGAACTAGGGTGCTCTTAGGAGTACCGAACCCCTTTGTACTCTTAACTCTAAAATTTATTGTATTAACTTCGAACAATGAATCTAAATCGTTGAAATCCTTCTACCTTACGAGTGATGTATCTACATGTGAAAATTTTTAACTTTCGAATTAATTTAGTATAAATTCAAGTAGTCAAAATTAGAAAGTTTTTAAATTAATTTTAATGCATTCATTTTTTGGAAGTATTTTGATCACTTAACTTTATACTAAATTAATTCGAAATTTTGAATTTTTTATATGTAGATGCATCATTTGTAAGATAGAAGGATTTTAACGGTTTGAATCCGTCGTTCTAAGTTAATCCGATAGATTTTAGAGTTAAGAGTACAAAGAGACTTGGTACTTCTAGAAGTATCCTAGTTCTACTCTCATTAACAAATGTGAATTTAGAATATAACTTGAGCTGAAGTTAAAGATACGGTTGTTTACTTTTAGTAAAAAAAAGAAAAGAAAGAAAAGATACGACCAATGCTGACGATATTTGTCAATCACCAGACGACACCGTATTTTTGTTGTGCTAGCAAGACTTTATCATTATTTGATTTGAATAGTAAGAGCACAATATAAAGGCCCGAACAAACACCTTGAAATTTGAAGTATTGATGTAAACTATCCAATTAAGATCGTACGGCTCGTTACCCTCGGCAAGGTTATAAAACAATTACCACTTCGGCCGTCTAATTGAGGAGGATGAGGAGGGCATGCCCTATTGCTTCGTGGTCCAATCGTATCTTAATATCTTCATCTTTAATTTTAAAATTCAAGTTATTCAACATGATATTCACGTTAAAATATCATTGAGGACTAAATTTTTATATTTTTGAAATTTTTTTACTATATTTTAAGATAGTACAAAATTATTGTTTTTAGATGACCCGTAATTTCAAAACAGTGATTTTGTACTATTTTAAAAAAATAGTAAAAAAAATTTCAAAAAGTATAAAATTTGATCTCCAATTATATTTTAACGTGAATATTATGTTTAGTGGTTCGAAATTTTGAAATTGAAGATAAAGATATTGGAGTACAATTGGAGCATGAAGCAACAGGCATTTGAGCCCTCCTCTTAACGGATACTGCAACTTTCGTTATTTTTGTTTTTGGTAAAGGAATTTGGATTAATTTTGTTCTCGTAAGGAATTCTTGATTCTGTTTTTCGTAATGCATATTTCATTAATTTTGCTTTTAGTAATGTCATTTTTCGAATTTTTTTTTTCCACAAGGTAACGTTGGTTATTTTTGTTTTTGTTAAGGAACCTTGTGTTTATTTCGTTTCTAGTAAACGTCCCGTGTTAGTTTACTTTTACATAAGGCAACTTTGGTTGGTTTTGTGTTTGGTAACTCAACTTTCTTTATTTTTTTAACAAGGCATTTACGTTTTTTGTATTTTTGGTAATTCTACTTTCCTGAATTTGTTTTTGGTAATGTTGCTTTTGTTAATGTTTTTTTTTTTTTGCAATTCTCTAATTCACCTTAATTTTTTTTTTAGAATTGCAACTGATGTTATTTATATCATGGCTCTAAAAATCAGAATTAAAATCAGAATCAGTTGACTATGGAATCAAATTCAGATGAATTGGTGAGAATTGGCCAAATCGTATTGAAAACTTGATTTTTTTTTTTTTTAAAAAGGTTGTTATGTACTAACAAAGATTGCAAGAAATAAAATTAAAAAAAGTTGTTTTTTTTTACTAATATGATTCTTATTATAGGTGCATGCAAGAAGCATGCATCAATATAAATTATTTAATTAATTAATTAGAGGATAAATTTTAGGTGAGACTTGCACGTGATGTCAGAATCGGTCCAACTAGGAGAGAATCAACCCGATTTGGACAAAAAATTTGTGGAGTTCGTTTGATTTCATTGATTTTCATGGTAAAACTCACCGTTTACATAACTTGGTTTTCAGAATCAGCTAGTTTTCAGAGCCAAGAATTTTTTTTATATGCAATACTTGTTTCGTTATTTTCGTTATGGAAAGCATCGTCTGTTAATTTTGTGTTTTGCAATTCCAATTTCATTTATTATATTGTTGGTACTGCTAATTTCGTTAATTTTGTTTTTGGTAATGAAGCTTTCGTTATTTTTATTTTTGTTAATAATGCTTAATTTAGTATTTTTGCTTCTGGGCGGCACCTTACTTTAAGTTTGTTTTGCGTAATGAAAATTTCGTTAAATATAGTTTTGATAATGGAATTTTGGTTAATTTTTCTTTTCGTAATGCCACTTTCATCTAATTCTCAATTTCGTAATGTATCTTTTTGTTAATATTGTTTTTTGCATTTAATATTTTCTTGATTTCGTTTTTAATAATGCAACTTCCGTTAATTTTGTCTTGGTAATGCACCTTTAAATTTTTTTTTATATTAATACCACTTCCGTTCATTTTGTTTTTTATATTGCAACTTCCATTTATTTTGCTTTTGAGAATTCGAAGTCATTTAGTTTTGTTTTTCCTAATGCAACTTCGGTTAGCTCCATCATCATTATCGAGGAGAGAACCTCAAATAGCTGTACAAATCCTTGACCACATTTTACAAATTCCCTGACAAGCACCACCACCATTTTTCTCGGAGGAACTCCTGATTTAATTAAATAGAAACAAATAAAATAATAATGAATAACACAATGTCAAGTCGAATACAAGTATACAACGCAAATGAATTTCTAATTGCCCGCAAGTTAATTACAATGGCAAGCATTGAAATACAGACCCAAAAAGAAACAAAAAGATGCTCTAAGCTGGAAATATTTCAGTCCTAATTTAAAAATCAGAAACTAACAAAAAAACCAAAAGAATCATTTGTAAACTTAATCACTGGCTCACTGCTTTTTAAGGAACAATGAGAAATGAAATAGCAGGGAGAAGAAAAGAATTAGAATTTAAAACGCTCAGCGGAGCCAATACAAAACTGGAATAAATAAGTCCTTATCCTGATCCTCGTTCCGAAAAGGCACCGATTAAAAAGAAGAGAGCAACAACAACAAATCAGCAGTAAAAAAGGGCTGAAATGCATATCAGTACATCCGTAAGAAGCAAGCCAATTGCATCAAATACGTACTTCGGGGCAAATAACCCCCAGACCTGAAAAATTCATGTAAACACAAATAAATTAACAAGCAACCGGGAGGCTATTTTATCAAAGCATCCATTCTGTCGCACGATCGGCAAAATGTCAACACATGGATATCATATGAAATATCCTCTTTGTACACAACCAACCGCTCCTTATGTATATACACACTACGTATTTTCAAGATTTGCAAAGCACACATGAAATACTTCTCGTGTAACAGAAAAAAAATAAAAAACAGATCAAGGGCAATATACATTAATAAAATTCAAGAGATACTTGAAAAGGTTCAGTGGGTATACCATTAGATGTCTTCTTTGAATGGCAACACAGAGAATTGTTAATGTGGTCGTGATTGCTGTAATAAGGCCATAAAGTAGATATACCTGGTTTTTAGAGAAAAAACAAATTAAAATTGTCAAATTACAAGTGCTACAAACAGACTGAAGAAAACAATCTTTCAAAGTCGCAGGTACACAGTAATTTGGTAAAGACAACCAGTAAAGTACCACCGGTAAATTTTTCTTATAGGTTCTCTTAGATGTTTTAGCTGACATTAATTCATTAATACTCGAAAAAAGAAGTCAAAATGTACAATACGAGAGAATTACCTGAGTGAGGTTAAGGACAATGACATTTTTGTCCCTCTTCTTACTGGAGCTGGAAGCGGGAAGAGCAACAAGAAAAGGGAGGCTAAAAATGGGTAAAATGTGGGATATACCAAATGTATCTATGAAGAGCAGTATCGCCTGTCTTACTATTTTGAACTCATCAAACCTGGTATAATTCAAAAAATCAAAACATAAAATAAGAAATTTCGAAGTAAAATAATTACTATGCTGCATGACACTGTATGCATAAAAGTTTAGATTGGAACTTCTCACATCTTGAATTAATAACATGCAATAATTATACAAGTAGAAATAAATAAATAAAAGGGTAGAGAATGAGAGACTTACCCAATAAATGCAGCACCATAACGAAGACCATCAAAAGTACACCTGTGACAGTGCTTATGTAAGAAAGGCTTCTATTAAAACTTAACCTAGGCTCAAATACACAAGCAAAAGAGCAAAAGGGCAAATAGTAAAAGATAATGTACCAGTGTCCAGTCTGATAAAACAGACATACGGCGAGCAGGCTCCACTGCGTCACAGATATTGGGTCCATCTCGCACTCATCCAATAACCCTTTATTCTTTGAACTTATAATGCTCCATCCTGTCACCCCAAAATAAGTACTAAGAGTGCGAAAATGTTATTACCCTAGTGTACCAGTACAGAACAGTAAAAGTAGAATACAGTAAATAATAAATGGCTAACGGACCATCTTTACTGTAAATTCTGGAAATTGAGAGGTCAATAGAATATCAAGGCATTTCTATAAAATTTAAACCAAACCAGTGCCATAACGAGTTGATATAGTACCAGAACTAATGTGAAAAGGAGATAGGGTACCTGCAAATACACAGACTACGACAGCAAAGGAGCCTTGCTTCCCAAGCAGAATCAAAATAGTTGGGATCCATGCAGCAACCATGACTAATGCTAAATTTCTAAGCCTTTGTAAAGCATCTCCCCTCTCCAATATTCCTGTGCTCCGGATCACAAAATTCAGAACCAACAACCCAAACCCAATACCGTACACCATTCTTGGTGCAAAGCTCCTTTCTGACAACCAGAAAGTTGCTATAAGTGCATAGCTTAGCATAGCTCCAATAGTGACTATGCATTTAATGCCGCTTGAATCAACTATACATGTTATGAGTCTGTACGAGACAAATGCCAGTAGAAAGAGGAAAATCATTGGAGAAACCTCTGAGAACAGGGTGGCAAAATCATGGCCTTGAAATAAACTGGGAAGCCATTTGGAATCGAAATTTGAACCAGAATCATATTTTAAGAATGGATTTGTCACTGCCTGCTTCGTCATGCCCGTCTCAATTCCAAACCTTATGAATATAATTAGAATGAGAAACACCAGATCCTGTAATTTGGAAACCAAAAAACAGGTTGGCATATTTTGCAATAAATTGATTTTACTTCCAAAACCTTATTTCATGCCTACAGTACAAAATATTCGCAAAAAAATATATAACCCTCAAAACTGAGAAAAACCTCTTTATCTCCACCAAGAAAACTTACCATATACCCAAATTACCCTCAACCACAATTTGGAGAGGAAAGTAAGCAAGAGTAGCTTAAGCACAAGAAATTTAAAGGAAAGTGTGTGTGGGATCAGGGATGATACTATTGTCTTCCAGGAGTAAATTAGACTTTCAATTTCGTCAAGGGCATGCATGGTACTTTGAAATTCTGGCATGTTTTAGGGAGTAAACAATACCAATTGAAGAAAATTCTCATAAGATTACAATTCTTACGTGTTTCTTGAATTTTCCATAGACCAACGAGCTTCGGGTACTCGCAATAGCAGTTGTAGCCAAAAGAAAGTTTGCCACTCTACCTTCTGCCACTAAATTAGAAAAGGATAAAAAGGAAGTTTATAGGCGTCTTCCTTAAAGAAATTAAATCATATACTCATAAACTACTTGAGTGTGAACAGTTCGTGATAAAATTCACTTTGTTTAAGAATTCCAGCTAAAAGTCCTGCCATTAGCTGGTCTTAAACACCATCCAGCATTACATATAGAAAAAGTTAGTACACTGATGAAAATAAAAAAATATAATTAATATCCACAACCTCCGTCCACTAGAAAAAAAAAATAGATTGGATGTATCATCCACCAGGACTCCATAACATTGCTCAACGGACCACAATTATGGCTTTATTTATTTATTTTCATAAAAAATCAATATCATGATTTTCTCAATTAACTCAATTTCTAAGTGATTCTTAGCAAAATTGAATAATTTCTTTTGAAATAAATCATAGTAGGGCAAAGTACAGAACTCACATATGTAACTATTTGACAGGAAGCTGACTGCACGAACTGCTACCAAAAAGAATGCAACATAAATTTGCAAATGGTCGCTTGATTTCTCGGTTTTGTTGCCATAAACATTACTCTGAGAATGCACTCTTACAAACACGAGAATGTGGCAAATGATAGAAATTATTATAATACCCAGACCAACTCCCATAAGCTTCAAGTCAAACTCTGTCCATGCAGAGCGTGCAAGTGCTGCAAAACTCAGTAAGAAATTGGAAAACCCATTGATTGTGCCATTTTCAGGCATGCAAGGGCTATTTTTGGAACCCGACCAGCTTGATTGTGCTTTATTGTAAAGATCTGTGATGTGGCGCAGGTCATCAGTTGGAAATCCCATGACTGATGTGGCAGAGTAGCTGTCAATGTACCTCTTTACCTAAATTAAATGAATGAGACAAAAAATAAAGGGAAAGAAAAAATAGGAGAGAAATGCCTTTAAAGAATGAAAACCAACTGTGGTTTACAAATTTCCCTATTTTTGAAACTGAAATTCAGTATTCTCTAAATAAAAGGTTGAGGGCAGCATAGTCATTTTACAAGAAAGTTCCCGACCTGCCCATGGTGTATGTCCAACTGGTACTTGAGAGTAATAAGCAGTGTACTGATCCTTGACAAAATTACAAACAGCTAACGGTCTTTACCGTTATCCCATTTAATTTATATAATTAGTAGTTTATTACCAGACAACCATGTCAAGTACAAGAACTATCCTTCTTTCTTAAAAGGACGAATAATAACGTATGGAGATGCTTTGGAGCTAAACTGTTGAATTATGGCCATGCCTTAAATTTTGCAACTTTTTCCCATTTATCCTTTTCGTAGATAGATCCTTGTATATGTTATTATTTTTTTCAATGAAATTAAATAGTAGGTAATTGTCTACTACCTTCAAAAAATCTGTAATTATCTTAATTTGTTGCACCAATACCTGCCAGCTGTTTATACATAAAACATGAGCATAATTGTGTTTCCACGTCTCCAAATCTGACCTCGAATCCTCACAAAAAGCTGCGAGATGCCATTGTGGGTCCCACGAGCCAGGACTTAGTGCATATAATTCTGGATTAACACGGCCAATGCTTCAGAAGGGACAATAAGAACTTCTCAGAATTAACCAGGAATTCTGTTTTTTAGCTTATACAAAAGGAGAAGGTCAAGAGAGGGAACAAACCTTCCAAAAGGAAAAGGAACACCGAGGAGTGCTGATATGCTCACTGCAAAGTCAAGCTGCACCCAACACCACAATTCATCATAATAAAAGGGCTTACACACACGCCACACACCCATGCATGCACACACTGAGAGAGAGAGAGGTATACCTGCTGCATGGTACTCGTACAGATGTTTTCACCATTCTGACAAAACAAAGCATCGCAAAGATTGTAAACACAGGAGTGTAGTAATAAATAACAACATTAAGCACAAACATATAAGCCAAATACACACAAACAAAAATACATAATAACAAGCCAAAAGTTGTGAGTTCAATGAACAAATGCAGAACCAAATGGAATATTTAAAACTAGGATTATAAAAGTATATCAAAGAGAAATAAATGGACATACCAAATCTAGGCTGCAGGTGCTTTGATCAAAGATAGAAGAAATAGAGCTGGGAAGGCTCCTCGGCATCCATGCAAAAAGGCAAGTTTCAACCTAGAAAACATACTGTCATTGAATTGTATCACTTGGGGACTCTTGAGAACGTAGCAAAGATTAATGTGTGCCCCTGCAAAACCTCACAAATTATACATCTCCTATGCGCCTACAAAAAGTAGGATATACCAAAGAGGGGGTACCTTCAGCATATTTTAACAATAACAAAGCAATGAGTCTGTTTTTTAATGCGATGAAGGATAATACCCAATGTTTCTACTTGGGCATGCATGATAATTCATTTAAGAATAGTTTGACATCATATCATCCCTAACATAGAAATAGGATCAGAGATACCAACTAACCTCCTCGGATGTGCCGCCACCATGATCTCCATTTAGGGTTTGAGCATGGTCCCCCATCACTATAAGCATTGTATTTTCAAGATGCTTCTGGCTCTTCATTACATCAGTAACATTCTGCAAAAATTTAGCGCAAGAAAAATGTTTCTGTCATATTTTAATAGCCTTTGAAGAAAGGAAAGAGTATTAAGAAATCCGTTGACCTTTAGATGTTTAGCATTTCATTATGTTTTCCACAAGTTATTTGACAACATCTCAACATTGCTAGCACTAACTATCTGTATATATTCATGGACAACAAATTAACCCAAACCAATTCAAAAAAGGAAGTACTGGTCAGAAAAGTTGGTATTTACCAGACTGGGCTCCATTTTTTTCGCCCCATAAAATTACTTTAAACTGTGCTTGTCAGATTTCAAATTGGCAAAACACACAAAGGTATATTTTTGTTGCCATATATAGCCTCTTATTAACAATATATTACCAGCTTCTATAAACTTCTTGATTTCAAAACGTTAAAGGAGTTGATCATTTTACCTGAATAATGGCATTAATCTGTTCAAGCTTTTGAATCATGGGGAGAGAATCAACTCCATATATATGTCCGGCATGATCCTGTTGCAGCACACCACCTCAATATAACCACTTTATTGAAAAATTCTCGCATCATACCACTCCCGCTTTACTTGAAAAATAAGCTCCTTGATATCACAAATTTGACCTTATGATGTGACATTAAACCGATTATGGTTCCAAAACAAACTAAACTCGAACTTCACCCTCAATTGTGCAACTAAACTACTAGGCGGATAGGAATCCGTGCTGATGCCTATTGGTTTAGATGTCTCCAAGGGAAAAGATATAACCAAGATAAATTAGCATCAAAATTAGAAAAAGAAAAAAAGCAACCTACCACCAGCAAATCAACATTTTACAGGAAAAAAACTATTATGATAAATAGCATGAAATGACACTCACAACACCGAGGAAATGACCAATAAGAACATCCCAGTCTTCTCTATGAAGCCAAGGCTCAAGATGTTGCACAACACCATTGTCTACCTGTCATAAATTTTCATGATCAACAGAACTAAATTTCTTTACGAAAAGAAGAGGAAAAAAAAGGTTCAACAGATATAAAAGAAAAACATATGCGCCAAATTACAAGAACTAATAACAATTCCCTGAACCTTAACTGACTATGTAGGAGCCTTAAAGGGATGACAAAGTGCCAAAAAATAACAACAGGTCTGCAACTAGTAAAGTAATATTTCAGTTTGGAAAGATCCTTAAATTTTCACTATCAACATATAAGGGCATTTTAGTCTTTTAAGGCAGTAAATTGATGTGAATTTGAAACAATATGTGATAGGATTTAGTTCCCAGCCAAATATTACATGTATATGGCATATATTATTACAATTAGAGCCAGTGCAATGTCCCTGCTCAGTACTTGGAGAGCTGCTCTCTGCTAATCATTTAGGAAAATATTTAAATATAAAAACATACTGTGTCAAGATCCTTAACATTGAAGGACGGGTATGGATAGGACTCGTCGAAATGCTCAGGAAATAGCTGGGTCCACGTGTCATCCCCCATCATCACCACTCGTCTCCCATTTTTTACCAGCTAATTTCAAATCACAAGAACAAACAACATTAAGTGCATATACATTCAGGATGTTGTGCATACCTTTACAAAAGTTTTAAAAATTATGAAACTAAACCTGATGTATCCAATTGTCTTCTTTGATTGCTGGAGCACCGAAGCTGTTCCCCACATCAATAAATGTTGGGAGGCCTCCAGTGGTCAGCGCCTGACAAAATATTGGAAGGCAAGATTAACAAATTAGATTAGATGCCTTCAAAAGTATAATCTTCTTTACCTAGTTGAGATCTAGCTGATCACAACTCTGGCCTCTTGCAAAGTCTCCGTTGATATAAACAATCAGCTGAGAAGATGGTTTGTACTGGTACCAATCAATAATGCAAATCATTCAAAGAGAAAGAAACCTTGAGGCGCTGAAGGCTAGTAGTTGGGGGATCGGCAATGGCTTTAAATATTCGTGAAGAATTTGGCTGAGTTGAGGCAAGATGCTGTAATAAGCTTAGTCTATCCATCCAAGGCTTTTTCTCTGTCACAACCCCACAAAAGCACCCGAGTCAAATCCAACTCCTTTTCTACTTTCCATGTGGTGAAATTTCATTTGTGCCCCTGTAAAACCTCCTAAAACCAAACATGCATCCCTGCTGCCATACAAGAAATACCTCAGCCTTTGTATGAGTAACAAGTAAGAAGTCCTACATTGTGTACATATGAAATTGATAGATACATATCAAATTTGAAATGTGGTTGTTCCATCTATGTAGAGGCACAAATGAAATTGCTCCTTTTCCTTGTAGAGATTCTATAAAGAGAGAGTTGAACTACCTTGGAAATATGTACTTGGAGCTACAAAATCGAACCTGCGTATGAGTGCAAAAGTTGCATCAGAATTGAGCATCCGCAATTACAAACCGGCGACCTTTGTGCTATTTTTTTTTTTTCAATTTTACCTAAGAGCGTCCACAATGAGGATGAGAATGCGGTCTACAGTAGGCCGGGTCCATCCAGGGCGGGAGGGATGGAGGTGGTGTGGGACTGGATCAGGGACGGAGGAGGAAGAGCAAGGGGAGAGGCGGAGGTCGGAGGGGAGGGAGGAGGCGGAGAGCTCGGTGCGGGTGAGTAGGAAGCCCCGCGTGAAGAGGTAGATTCCCGCGCAGTGGAGACCCAACAGCACCACCAGCCATGGCACACCCATCACCTTCGGGGTGGGGCCCCACCTGTCAGTCAACCGATTCTTTCCCCTCATACCTGTTTCCCGATCCGATACCACCACGATTCCTAGAAATGATTTGATCGGCTTAACAGACACTAACAAGAAGGAGATTTTTCACTGATTAAATTTCTGTTGCTGATTGCTGAAAATAGTTTAATCAGTAGGCTAGGCTGCTGGAATTCGCATCCTCTGAGATATCTCAAACTTTGCGTGACTTTTTGGAATATCTCAATCGTTCAAATACATTCTGCACGAATCTCAAAGCTCAAATAATACGGGCCCCCTACGGTTACCCGAATAGGCACCGGACACGTCAGTCACGCAAAAATTGAGATATCTCAGAGGATACGGACCCAGGCTGCTGCCTACTAGGAGATGAAAACAATTTTCTTGGGCCGGGCCAGACATTTAGTCTCAGTAGTCATGTTTGATTGCTAGAGAATTAAATTATTTATTTTAAGGTAAGAAATTTTGAGTTATTTTTATTTTGGAGTTTGTCACGTTTTATTTTTTCCTTTTTTGAGATGAAATTGGTCACGATTTGTAAAATTGATAAATTAGTAGAGAAAAATACAAAAATAAATATGTCTCTTACATAGAGAGTTTGTCATGGTTTGTATTATTAACTAATTAGGAGAGGAAAATGGAAAATAAGTCTCTTATACTGAGTTTGTCTTGATTTGTATCATTGACTCATGAAAAGAGAAAAAATAAAAAATGAATGGTTCTCTTGCATAGAGCTCTTAGAGAAAGTAAATGTGAAGTTAGTTAACTTGTTTGGAAAAATTATCTAGTGACTTCATTTTACTCATTCTGTTTTAATCTTCATTTAAGTTAAAAAAATTTAATAGCTTAATTTGAGAAGTTCTTTACTCTACTTCTTATTTCACAATTAAATATCACAAATAGGACCAACAATTATTTTTACATTTTTTTTCCTTTTAAAACATAAAATGTCATCATGTGAATTGAAATTTGAAAGAGTTGACTACCTGGTACTGGCTGTACACGAGATAATTAAATGTTGTATTAATGAGAAACAGACATAAATGTACATCTTTTATCTAGTTTGATTACACCCATACTCGTTGCATTTCCATCAACTTTGTCTTAATTTCTTTACTAACTTCTTTACAATTTTTTAAAAAAGTTGACACAATTAATTGAGGAGAAATATCACATCGTATCGGTTTTTACAGGAAATAAAACTTTATATATTTTTTTATAAATCGTTTTTTATATGACACAACCAGATTACTTTACAATGATCAATGAACACTAGAAAATTTTGCATATTTGGTATTTTTTTTATCCATAATGACCAGGCATTACTTTATTTATGTGCTCAATATAACTTTCTTTATGATCTAATTTTCAATAAATTTATATCATTGCATGCTAACTACTCAAATATAAATTAGATATTTGTAGCAACTATATATTGTAGTAATTGTTTCTTTTGATCTTTATAGTTTACAATTAACTCTCAGCTTTTTTTTATATTCACATTGTATTAAACTAATATTTTATATGGATGAAATTTTGTGTTTTAACATAATTTTAACAACACTACTTTTTTTTTTTGAAAATATAATGAATTTGCCAGAGAGAGAGACATGAGATTGCCTTCTCGTACTGAAAAACAGCTATTTGTTTTGTTACTCATGAACACTACGATCTTTGCTTTTCTAAATCCGACTGTTGAATTATTTCGAGATTAAAATCAGCTGCTTTGAGATACGTGCACAAAATTATTAAACGACCAGATTTGAAAAAACAGAAATCTTAGAGTTACTGTTCATCTCTTAGTATCGCAGCAGATGTGAATCCATTTATTTTGCACTTGAAGCGAGCACAATGTTCAAGTTGCTGACTGATATGATAAATTAAAGTCAATGGGGATACTATGTCTATCATGTATGCCTCTATTTGTTTATTTATGGAGAACAGAGAACGTTCAACCTTCAACAACACTACTGTATTTTATTTAATGCCAAATACTACTTGGATTAAGAATATATAATTTTTAACAAACATTGCTTTTTAAATATGGTATATGAAGTTTACAATAACAACTTCTTAATTAATTAATGATGACATTGACTGGTCTGGTCTTACAATTTCTATTTGTTTTTTTCTGTATCACAAAATATTTCAAGTCCTGCTGAGACTGGGTCAAAGATATAATTATGAACATATTAATTATTCAACATGAATTTTATATATGAGATGTATCATTTACCAGTATCCATCCAAGAGCTCTAGTTAACTGTGGGAAACATCTACAGAAGTCGTATCTTTCCAAAATTCTCAAATTCAATATACATTTCTCATTTTTCACAAAATTTTCAATAACTGCTTCACTTTAAGCAATCAGATTAATTAATTCATCACCTCTGGTGTTGATGCAAGTGCCGACGGTGTGGATGTACGAGACAGAGATGACAACTCCTCCGTGGAAGGCTCAGATGTCATCGACGTATCACCCTCCCTTGCCTCGAGATCTGCAAGTGCTGATCTCAGCACTGCAAGAACCTCAGTCATCATGGGCCGTTCGTTCTTGTAAGGCCGCACGCACCGATATGCCACTCCGAAGACGACACCTAATGCAGGCCGGTCCCAATGTGGACCCAGCCTCGGGTCCACAATAGACTCAACGGCTGTGGAGCCGTCCCCGACTCCACCCTGATCTGTCATGGCACATTGCGCAGTGTGCACAATCGACTCTGCACCACCAGACGGAGTGGGGACCACGGCACGCAGTCCAGTCACAAGCTCAAGAAGGACAACGCCGAAACTGTACACGTCAGTAGATTCTGACACTTGGCCCAGAGCGAAGCTCTCTGGGTCCATGTAACCCATGGTGCCTCGGACCTGAATATATATATAATTGCATGATTGTTTGTGTGATTAGCATTAGCTCCTGAAAAATGTACTAATTTAATTAGGAGATTGCCATGATATATAACATGACATAATTAAAGTAGCATGACAATTAATTGGTGCAATTCTAGTATTTCGGTGGGCTGCTTGTGATGTCAGCCTCTTAAAATACTGAATAGAAGATTTGATCAGTCAGTTGATCCGATCTAAAATTTTAATTTATGATCATGCTTCCCAACTAAGAAAAATGCACCATAAATGATTTTCTATTTCCATTACCTCAGTAGACAAGTGTGTTGCGTCGCTGGACATGATCCTTGACACGCCGAAGTCTGACAGCTTTGCCACGCCCGACTCAGATAGTAAAACATTTGTCGGCTTCACGTCCCGATGCACCACTGCACCGCCAGGGAACTCATGGAGGTACACCAACCCCTCCGCCACATCAACCGCAATCTGAAGCCGCCTGTGCCACGTCAGTTCGCAATGAAACAAAGCATGGGACAGGTTCCCTCCCGGCATGTACTCATATATCAATGCATGGTTATCATGGTCATCAAGGCAATACCCAATGAGTGTCGTCAGATTCTTATGCCGGAGCTTCGCTAAGACCTCAACCTCACTGTAAAACTCGGCAATCTTTTTTTCTCTATAGATTCGTTTTATCGCGACATGCTGCCCACTAGGTAGTTTTCCTAGATACACCTTGCCGGCTCCACCTTGTCCCAAGAGGAGACTGTTACGAAGCCATTGGTTGCCTGTTTCAACTCTGCTTTTGTGAAAATGTACAACCCCTCGGTTGGGAGCGGGGAAGATGCTGACCCAGGGAAAGCCGTGTTGGATTTCTCTCCATCAGAGGTCGTAACAATTCCATCCGACAAGCGGCGGCTCTTCCAATTTCGGTGCCTTGAACGGTAAATGGCAAGAGCAAGAATAACAATCAGGACAATTGAAACTAACCCGGCTGCAGCAGATCCTGCTGCAATTTTGACAGTTTGGGAGTGACTCGATTTCGCCGAGCTCGAACCTGACATAGAAACGGGTTCTGCCCTGAGAGGCGGAGGTGAGTTAGACGGTATACCTAGAGCATTCACATCCTCTAGCACTTGAACCACACAAAGGACAAACGAACGAAACCGGGACAGAGACGGGTAAGACCGTGACCATACCCCGATCGTCGCAGCCATGCCGCAAGCAACATAATCCTTACTCCTTGATGAATTCAGAAGCGCAAATGTCGCAGATATAACAGTGTTCTGACATGTTGAGCAAGCTGACTGATTAGATAAGAGGTCCGGCACAGAACTCGAAGAGCAAAATCGTGTGGCATTGGAGAGCTGAGATGGTGCAGAGGAGAGGACGGATGAGAGAGGGCCGAAGAGGCAAGGGCGCTGCCCCTCAGCAATTGAGGAGGAGTCGGAGGAAAGAGAGCAGGAGCCGTTGGATAGCAGGAGGGAAGGGCGAGCGAGGCCTCGCCGAAGGAGAGTGGCGGTGAAGCTGGAGGAGCTGGAGGAGCAGGAGGCGGCAGCAGAGGGGGGCAGGAAAGCAATACCGGTGAGGTTGGCGTGCACGGCTGCAGCATAAATGTAAGCGGCAGTGACAAACCAGCAGCAACTAGTGGTCGTGGGGTCAGTGGCGTTTGCGTAGCATTGCGGGGGGATCATGCGAGAGGCACCGTTGATGTCGTAGGGGCATGCTGCAGTACCGGAGCTGTTCATTGCTACTGCCGTAGATGCGGTTAGTGATGCCGGTGCAACGAGGAAGAGGGAGAAAAACAGAGCAAGTGATGTCATTTGTACCGGGGAAAATTATGGGTTAATAAGGTTTGAGAGGTGAGGGGAGCGAATGATGGGTTATGTCATGAGCGGTACCGGTCACTTAATTAATTTATTAGGATGGTGATTTCACTGGTGCCGGGTTTAATTGCGAGGATAATGAGAGGCAATTATTACTATAGGAAGAAGAAAGGAGAAGAGTAGTGAGATTGTGTTGCACGTAGAGTTTGGTCTTCTCCAGTCACTCAGTGGTTGCTGTTTTCATTCTATTTTGGAGAGAACATGGCATGACTTCAGTTGGAGAGACTGGAGAGGAATCGGTCATGTTGTTCCGGGGTAACAGTGTGATGGTGAGACTGAGAGGGTAGTTGTAAGTTGTTGACTGATAGGGTCAGCATTTGACAGTTCGGCTGGGACGATTGAAAAGGACTCCAAATAAAAAAAAAATTCCAATTGTTAATCGGCTTTTTTTATGCCTACGGGCTTCAAATAAAAATAAAAATCGTCTTTTTTTTTTTCTTTCTTTTCTAAGTAACAACTAACAAATAAGCTAATCAGATTGAAATCTCTCTCCGTACAACCTGAATTGCTCCGAGAGAGTAACAAATAAAATGAAATCCAAGATAAAATAAAGGTGTCAGATAAATAAAAAAATCATGGTACTAGCCTCTGTCAAACTGCAATTAAATTTTTGACTTTTTGACTTTCTCATAGGAATTAATGAAGGAATCTAATGAAAACAAGTTTATTTTATTTGTTTTCTTAACGAACAAGTACCATTTTCCATTTCTGTTATTTCTGCGCCAGAGTTGAAATCAGGGGGATCCTTACAAGTCACCCAATTGTACACCAAAACTGCTCAACTTCAATATTTACATGCTGTATATTTCCAAAAGGGATGTATAACTGACGCACCGAAATTTTTATTAATATACAAATTAATAAATTAATTTAATAATCTATACAATTTTTATGAAGAATTTGAAAAGTATCCAAACCGAGTGTAATCGGTTTCGGAAGATCAAACCGATCACAAACTCGTCGGTCATAGAAAATTGAAACCGCTGACAATGTCACCCATCCCAGAACCGATGACTCCGATGACAAAGTTATCGGTTTTAGAAGCTAGAACCGATGAAAATGTCATCAGTTTCATCCAAATTTAATTTAAAATAATTTTTCATTTAATTATTTTATTTAATTAGAAATATTATAATTTTTTTTATTAAAATATTAGAAATATTTTTTTTTTAAATTAGATAGAATACCATATAATTTGATTTATTAGAAAGACTTAAACAAATAACTCGGATCAATATTTTTCAGATCAGATTTTTCGTGGTTGTACGAAAAATTAAAATATTTTTTTGTGTGTTATTGGAAAAAAAATAAAAAATGCTTTGAATCTGAATTATTGATCCCGGTTCAAAAGTCACTTCTAGGTAAATACAGAAAATATTATGTTCTTTCTATTTTTGAAAAAAAATTTAGGAAAACTTTTCCGCGCATCAAAAAGTGTGCATTATGCTTCAAAATTCGTGCATAAATATATTATCTAAATTTTTTGCGCGGAATTGGCTGAAACCGATGACATTGTCATCGGTTCTAGCTTCTGAAACCAATGACATTGTCATCGGTTTCGATTGATTTCGAATTTCATCATAATATTGTATAGATTGTTAAATTAATAAAAATTTCGGACTGACACATATATTTATGGATTATTGAGAGAAACCACAATTCTTATAAATTTCAATTTAAATGCTAAAACAAAGTCATCTGCTTTTTAATTTTTGTTCTGAGAGCAATAAACTAAGGATTGTTACATGACGTAAAAAAAATTACCTGAATCATTTTTTTTGTTGGTTCCTCTAGATTTTATTGTGTGAATAATAGACGAGCAAACGAAAACTTCTAGAAATGTTTTAATTTGCAAGCGTGCCTGTAAATAATGCCTACAAATTAAAATAAGAGTTCATTAACATAAATGTGTAAAAGGAAAATTCGTGAATAATGCCTACAAATTATAATAAGAGTTCGTCTACAGTATATATGGGAGCTTCTTAAATTTAAAAAATTAAAAATTACAGATTATTGTTTTTCTTCAGATCTCCTTATCATTATCAGGAAAAAAAAAAAATGGGGTCTCTTTGTTTGGTGCGTGCTTATTTGAGTGATACCATAAGTTCATATAGAGTGGGAAAAATAGCACTGCGGAGCTGGCTTCGTCATGAAACAGCACGGCATGTGTGACTATTACGTGTTGTAACTTTCGTGTCGCATGCTGTAGCTATTTTTTTGAAAATTTGGCACGGGACGTCACGGTACAACATGTGGTCACGAGAGTCATGTGTAATTAGGACCATTAGATCTTGATTAAATGATGAATCTTGAATAAACTACTCTAAATTATGAGGAAAAAAAATATGACCAAACATGATAAATATGACTAATCACGTTTGGACACATCGTGACTTACTTGCCGTGACCACCTTCGACATTTTGATCACAGCACAACACTTGTAACTGTTTATTTAATCAGAATACGATGCGGCACAATGTCAAAATAACAACATGTTAATAATGACATGACACCTTTTTACCGTTCTAGATCCATATCATAACAACAAGCCAACAACCAACAAAAAAATGGGCCCTGGAGATAGAACATAAAAGCGTCCCCCTCAAATGAAAATACTTTTATACTTTAATTGCCATATATCCACTTATTCATCCAGGAGAGATAAATTCAAGTGCTTGCCGACCTTAATGTTGACTAGACTCCAAATTATCATGAAGTCAACAAATCCATTGACTTGGAAAAACTTGCCACCGAGTGCCAAATATGTGTATATTTTGGCACATGTTGAACAAATAATTTGCATATTTTTGGCTATATATTATTCAGCTCCGAATTTATGCAGGACAACAAAAATTGAAATTGTTTGAAATCAAAACAATGCCCCACTATTAGTCTATTACTACCATCATCATCTAATATATTCTTCATTTCTCATATTCTCCCTAGCAAGGAAGTGCAACAGGAGGGAGGCCCGCAATAAATTAAAAAAAAAAAAAAAAAAAACAGAGCAAACAAGATGAAAGCCCAGGTACAACAGAAGGGAAGGCCTGCAATAAATAAATAATAAAAACAGAGCGAAAAAAAAAGCCCAGGTGCAACAGAAGGGAAGGCCCGCAATAAATTATAAAAATAAGAAGAAAAAAAAAGATAGAAAAAATAAATGTCAGAAGTGGGATTTGAACCCACGCCCTCTCACGAGGACCAGAACTTGAGTCTGGCGCCTTAGACCACTCGGCCATCCTGACTACATGTCATTTAGTTTGTAGTTTATATCTATATTAAGAATCCTATATGCTACCGTCGTTTTTGTTAATAAATTACTAGTAAATTCTGCTATGATTGCAGTATGAACCATTCCTTTTCTATAAATCAGATGGTCGAGATAATATAGTAAATTTTTTTGTATTCTTCGTTATATTTAATAAAACATTATGACAGAAGGGTAAAATAGTTTTTTCACAAGGAACTATCTTTTGTGTGGATACATTAAGATTCATTAACAAAAAAAAACAAAAACATATAATCTCTAATTTGTGTCCTTACGTACGTAAAAATTTATTTGTGCCGAATAACAAAGATATATCGAATTTTACGCACAGAATTCTGCTAGAATAAATTTACCGTGCATTAGTATGTTTCTGATCAAATTTGACCACATCTAAGATCCTAACATCACCAAGTCTAAAATGGATAGGTCGCCTCGAAATTATCCAAGTGCCGAAACTTATTTGTGCTGAACTGCTGATTGCAAATAGATATGCAACCTTGAGTAGAGAATTATCTACTTTACAAACATACTATGGCTGAATAAAAAATTACATTATATAGATTTGTACTTTGGACATTAATATAGAAAAATGGACTAGAGATCCTTACATTCAAAATGTTAGAAATGTCATAATATTATTGAACGCATACATTAAAACCAAGAATATTGTTATAATACATTTTAAAAATCACGATTACTAGAGGAAAAAATTCACCATAATACTAAATCAAATACAATACAAAAATTAATACTGGATACAATGATACAATCCCAGCCCATACTCGAGAGTCTCCCTTTAATCTCATTAGATTCTTTAATCATATCAGTATTTTAGTTAAGTTAATCCAAATTAAATTTTTAATAAATTTACCATGCCTCAGATATAAAAAAAAAATCATTATCAAAGATTGATTGATAAGTTTCCAATTGTAGATGTTTTAATAGGTATAAACCCAACTTCGCCTTGTATTTAATCGGTATCACTGATAACTGATAAGTAAAAAAAATTGCGTAGTTGACACTGGAAACTTTTTAGCTGCATGATTATTGTTCTTTCCTTTTATTGTTGATTGTTGACATTGATTTTGTGTTACTCTTAATTATTATTATTGACTTTACAGAATTAAAATACTCACAAATTCAATACACAGAAAGGGGAAAAAAAAACAGAGAAATCACATGGCCAATACCAGTATACCAGTACCGACCTATAAGCGACCAAAGAATTTGAATGGGAGAAGTGGGTTTGAGAAGAACATGTCAGGTTTTCTTGTATATACATGCATGGAAGTAAAATTAACTATATTCGAAAATCAAACACTATGTATGGATGCTGTTTTGCTCTTGATTTGAATTTTTTTTTCTTCCTCTTGTTTGGGTGATTTGATTCCCTCATGCATGTTGTGTTGTACTCACTTGCAATTCTTGCTCCGGCGTTACACCCGCAATTTTTTTAAGCGGTTTCCAGACAAACTTCCTCCTGTACAAATAAAATTATCTAATTACTGCCAGTATGTTTTACAGTAGGAATCCCAACAATGTCATGGTTAAGTTAATTGTTTTTGTTTTTTATTTCAGAAATTTTATTGTTGTTGCTCTAATCAGAAAGCTATTTTCATTTGTAACACATTTAACAGGGACAAGGAAGCATGTTTAATGTATCTGAAAGGGTTTAACATAGTAAAAGAAGGCATACTGGTAAAAGGTTATATTTGGATAGAAAAATGAAATTTTTAAATGAAACTTGATCTCTGTAGCTAAAATAATACATTGTAACATCTATTATCTATATACCATGTTAAGTTCTCAGTTTCTCATAATATCATGCACCGGTATGTACTGGAGCATATAGGCAAGGTTTTAAATTTGTACATGAAAAATAATCATCAATCACATTTTCAAGTTTTCAATTTCTTCTTCTTCTTGTCTTTTTTTTTTTGTTGAAGTCAATAATTTGTAACAGCTGGGGCATTACAGTAAGTAGCAATTTTATATTACCAGTTGCCACATTCATCAAGTACTTGGACTTTGGGCCGAAGGCTGGGTAGCAATGCCAGAAATTGCAACTCGGCCTTCAAAAGAACCTTTCAGTACAAAACAATAAAAAAAGTTACAACAATCAGAATGAATCAGGATTGCACAAGGGAAAACACAAATATATGTTTATTCGGGATTATACATTTATACTCAGGAGGCAGCAAATTGAGCCGATAATCAACTTCTGGCGGGAAATACCATCTTGCTATCGGCTGCCTTCCCAACTCCCAAGTGAGGATGTATTAATTCATGCCATCAACACAATTATGACCAATCTAAAGTTGGTACCGAAATAATTAATCCTAGTACTATAATTATTTATCTTTACTCAAAAAAAAGTACTATAATTATTTATGAAAAATTTGTGAGGGTAAATTTCTGATAAGCTTACAGGGCAAACAGGATGGATCTTTGTCAAGGTGGTCTTAGGATCTCCCAAACCACGAGCCGACAGATCTAAAAACACGTACTCCTGGTACCGGAGTTGGGTTAGGTACTTGCCCTCGTACCCACCTTAGTGTGGCGAGTACACAGCTAGTGCCTTATGATTTTCCACGTCATCTAGCCATAACAGATCCCCTCCAATGAAATCCGATAAGCCGGGACAATGCACTGTCCTAAACTGTAAGCGCATATTGTATCTTCCTCCTTTGGTCAATGCCGGTTGCACCGGTGAAATTATGTGTGGTGTCACTAGAGAGTGTAGCAATTTTTTTTACCTTCTCTCTCTGTGTTTTTTTGGGGTTAATTTTGTTTTCTGGTAAGGAGGAAAGAGGTTTGTGTGGTGGCGGGAGAGTGTGGTATGTGGCTGGAAGTTGGAATAGGATAATAAAAAAATAAAATAGAAAGTTCTTCGATAAAGAATCCAGTTCGGACTATACTGGACCAATTCATACGAAACAAGGAAATGTAAAACAGGGACATAATATGAGGGGGTGTTGCGAGAATCGAACTCGCGACCTCTTGCACCCAAAGCAAGAATCATACCACTAGACCAAACACCCTATATTATATAATTTTTGGGTTTATTTACCTGACCTTGGTTTTTCTTTTTTTGGTAGTAACCAGCTCTTGTTGACTCATATTAAAATGTGTGAGAGAAAGCAAATGAGCTCGCATATATAATTTTGTTTACTGCTGACAAGAGATTTACAGACTTCATACTGTGAGGGGGGGGGTTATGTTACTTTTTAGGCAGGGGAAAAAAATATTTAAGTATATGAATGTGCTTTTTTATTATGTACAGTTTCCGCATGGGTACATAGTGCACCACATTAAACAAGAGAAACGATTAGAATTTACTGTTTGTAGTTCAAAATTTTAAATTATTGAAATCAAATTAGAGAAAAAAAAACTGTTCTAAAAAATGATAAATAACTTTTTGTAGCAAATCAGGTCTAACTGTAGTAAGTAATCAGGATCAGGAACCACAATGCACCCAAAAAAAATTAAATATGACAGAGAAAGGTTGGACCAGGATTTTCTTAAATTTTGGACCAAAGTGGGCCCACTTTTAAGCCCAACTCGTTAATTTTAACATATCTGTGTACCATAAAAGAGAAAAATGAATTATACTGACAGGGGCATTTTTGTGCTAGTAACATACTGGTTCAATATATATATATATATATGCAAACAAAATCAATGTCCAAATAGATATCACTATCAGAGAAACTTAAAACAAAAAAAAAAAATATTCTTTGTGATATAATTTATTTTTGTAGGAGTTTGTTAATTATGACAGAATCTAATGTTAATTAGTATACACGGTAACAATAGTTGAGATTTTGTAATTTAATAAACATGACAACGTATTATCTGTTACTAAAGAAGCAACAAAATTTGGTCATGAATGTGTCAACATGGCAATGCATATTGAATCCATGTGTAAATAAATATAGACAGTATAACATCTATGATGGTTACAACAGTAGATAAAATACATTGTTATAAAAAAAATTGTTAGAGATTTCTGATGTTTTTCCGCTAGTTTTGGGGGCAAAACTTTCTTTTTTGAGCAAAACATGATGGCACCCAATACAGCTCAAAAGATGCATATCCAGGAGGGGAACATGAATTATAAGCTGGACCAATCTTTGCTTTGTGTAGGAATCCTAGGCTAGCTTGAATTTAATTTAAAAACAAATAGAAAAAATAACTACAGATGATGCCTTCAACTACAAATCATAATTGCACTTGAATAGGATTTAGCATTGCACCAATAAAATGCTCTGCAAGTTGTCTTGCAAATCAGCTATCAGCGAAAGAGATGTTTTCCCACTTGAAACTAGCCATCCTAATATTTTCCTTAAATTTATTTTTATCATTATATCATTATTATTCTTACGTCATATGCAATGCTTTTTTTTTTTTTGTGTTGTATCATGTACAATATATATTTTTTCCCTTACCCCAGCCCTCAGGGGTGCGTGCTTATTCAAGTGAAAGGAGCTAAGCCACCTTTATAATTGAACTTTTTTATTTTATTTTTGTCCCTTAAATTTTTTAGTTTTTATAAAAAAAAAATTACTACTACGCTTTCTCATAAATAAAATTACATTACATGTACATATTAATCTAGCTCTCCTATCTCAATTTTCTAATTTCACTCTTGGCGTCCAGAAACAATTTAAGTTGCTCTATAGTTCAAGAAAATTATAATTTTTTGTGTAATTTTTGTTATTTTAAAGAAAATATATAATTCCTCACTCTACTGATGTAGTATCTGTTTAATTAAAACAACAAATATATTTATCTTATTGAAATATTACTATATATTGAACAATCATCACTATAATAAATTTCGAGTTCCATCCATGTATATACTCTTATACTTTTCTTTTTATTTTGGATGTAGTTCAGATACTTACATGACCAATCAGAATTATAATAATTAAAAAAGGATTAGAAAAAAAAAAGAGAGGAGAAAGCAAGTTGTGAGGAATAGATTGCTAAGCACATGAGAGGGTTATTAAAAGCAACCAAGCAAAGAACAGGTCAAGAAAGAGTACAACTACAATATAAAAATTTATGATAAAATGAGATTTTATGTTTATGAAATTAAGTACAGATGGAGCATGAGAATCGTGCAAAATTAGTATAGTAATATAAGAGCAGTGTAATTGCAACATGTAATTGTCGCTAAGTATGGTGGGGGTGTCAGATGCTGCGCACGTGTGCTTCAAATTAATTATTAATTAAATAAATCAGGCAGCATCCCACACCCCTCCTCTGTACCATTGCCCCCTCCATTGTACCGTTCAAGGAATCCTATGCCTCTCTATTTTATCTATGCGTACATAGGGATTATAAAAAAAAAATTGTAAATTTATATATTTGTTATGAATAAATAGATATAGCCTAACAATAAAATTTCATACAATTTAAATATGTATTTGATAGTATATCAAAAGGTATTCCTAAAAAAACAAACCTTACTTTAATCACACAAAAAGTTCTCTCAAAAACAAATCACACAAAAAAAAAAATGAATGCACATACCATTTTTTATATGAGTGGGGTTAAAATGCACCATTAGTTGTGCCACAATCATACTCCCATGTCTTTATCTTTATTCTCAAAATTCAAACAGTCGATTCGAACGGCTCAACATGATCTCCATATTAAAATATGCTTAGATACCCAATTTTATATTTTTTGAAATTTTTGTACTATTTTTTTTAGATAGTTACAAAATCACTGATTCTGGACCATACAAACAGTGATTTTGTACCTATCTAAAAAAATATTAAAAAATTTCCAAAAAAAATATGAAATTTGGTCTATAAACATATTTTAATATGGATATCATTTTGAGCGGTTCGGATCAACTGTTTGAACTTCAAAAACAAAGATAAAGACGTAAGGTATGGTTGAAGCACAAAACCAATGGTGCATTTTAACCCCACTCTTTTTTTATATAGAAAAAAAAACTACATTATTTTTGGTGAGCTAGGCGCAGGTAACAAGAAATGATAAAATTTATATGTGAGTGTATAAATGCAAAAAAGGGTTTCACTTAATTTGTTCTTTCATTAGGAAGCCAATATTTATTTATTTTAATCATACAAATAAATACACAGAAAGCCTTTACTATTTGTCTACTGCAAGAGGGACAAAAAATGTGGTCCTAAAATTGGCTGAAATATGCTCTCAACATTACTGAAATGCATATCTTGATATCCCAAATACATACATTTTTGGTTTTATGTTGTTGTCGGGTATAATAAATTCATGACCTAAAAAAAGATCCAAGCAATGGATTCATTCAATGTTGTTTTGTTTTTGTATCCTAAAATGTTGTAGAGCGCAAATTGTACATTATAACAATATAACGTATATCACAACAAAATTGTGAGACGGGTGTGGAATTAAGATTTTTAAATTTGATTTTTATTAACATAAACTACGTATATGAGAAGGAAAATTGATTTTTAAATTTGATGTAAGAGTTTCTTATAAATTATTTAATTATGTGGAAAAGGGTAGACGTACGTGCGCCATCAAATTACCACAAATATATAAAATAAAAAAAATAAGAGAAGGGAAATTGAGATTGCCACAGTCGTACCTTAGGCCTTTCATCATTATTATTTGGAATTATTTGGAACTCATGTAATCATTTTGTTTTTTTTTTTCATAAAAAAATCTTGGGTGCGGTAACTAGGAATTTAAACGAATTGGATTAATTAGATTTCGTTTAAATCATCGATTTTAATTTACTATAATCAATTAAAAAATAATAATTCATAACTAATTAATTCGAAGATAAGAAAAATCCATACAATCCCATGTAACTTGTATGGATTTTTTTTAATCTTCTAAATGAAAAGTATCATTTCATAATTTCCTTAATTCTCCCGGCAGTATTTTTGCATCCAATGCACCATAAGAGCAGGGGCGGAAGATAACAGACTGAAAATTTGTAATTTTGTCCATTGAATTTTATAAATTTTATATGTATCAATACTTTGAGCCTCCTCTATAAAATAAAATTACATTACAATTTATTTTCTAGCTCTTTTTGTCTCAATTTCTAGTTCCGCCTCTGCATAAGAGGAGTTTGAATGCAAAAAAAAAAAATGGTGTTAAGACAAAAAAAGAAAAAAAAAAGGTTCGACGTAATTCTAAAGAAAATGAAATTCCGTAATTTAATTGAAGTCTTATTGTATTCGTCAGCTGTTTTAACTTGATTCACTTTCTTTTAATTCTAAAGCACCGAATCAGGGCATGCGTCATAGATAATTAGATAGAGCTGAATTATGAACTATTCGAGGCTATGGTACGTACTAGGTATATCGTACTTAATTTAGTCTGTATTACGGTTTTATATTTTTATTTTCAAAATTTACACATTTTATCCGAATCATTTATTAATCTCTATATAAAAATATACTTAAATGCTAAAATTTATATTTTTACTCTTGATCTTGATCATTAAAAAGTGGTGATTTTCTACCTATATAAAAAATATGAAATTTGATCTTACAGTTTTATACGAAAATCACGGTGAACTGTTCGAGTCGACTAATTCAAATAAATAAATAAAGATATAAATAATGTACAGCTTATGTACAACATTAAAAAATATATATATAAATGATCACATGTTTCAAATTACCAATGCTTCTTAAGTTAACGAAAAAATTCATCTTATTGAATATGATACGGATTTAATAAACGGATAAGAAATAATCCACTGACATCTCTAACCATGCTTAGAAAAAATTTAAAAGAAAAATTGAAATAAGAAAACCCATAAAAAAAAAAAAAAAAAAAAACCAGCTCCAACCTACTAAGCAAGAAGGGACAAAAGGGAAAACAAGGATGATTGCTTTATGAGATATATATTAGGTCGGTGCAGCCTTCCTCAAATCTTTCATGTGACACCAATTAATGCTTCCCCTTCTCCCCCTCCCTTGTGCCTTCTCTCATTATTATTTCTCAATTTCATTTCATCTACTTAAATAAACTCAAAATCTCAACCATCCCTTTGTTTTACATCCAATCGGACGATTCAAATGATACCAACAAATTTTATTTATTTTAAGTCCATGCAAATAATGAGGGAGAATTGTTATATAATTAAAAAGAAGAATATAACAAGCAAAACAATGATATGTTACAAATATTGTTAGGTAGACCATACACATCATAGGATTCATAGCTCTAATTAAATATATATCGTCCTCTTATGTTTTAATAAAATAAAATTAAGGATAATTGCAGATTTTAAAAGTGACTTTAGTTGGTTTAGGTGGGCTCAATATTTGCCTTTTTGTTAAATTTTACATGGCCGGAGCTACGAGAACTTTTAATTTTAAAAAAATGGATGGCAATATGATTTCAATTCACGAGTTAAAAACTTAGAAAGAAACTGTGTTATAGAAAGAAAAAAAACATAGGAAAAATTAACATAATTAATTGGCTTTGAAAAGAAGAAGAAATAAATCGGTGGAGACTTGAGAGCACGAACAAGAAAGCATCTTTGTATTGTCAGGTAACTGATTCTGATTTCTGAGTCAAAACACCTGTCTAAAAAACCCCAAATTTTATATATCAATATCATCTCCAGTCTCGACGCAATGGAGAGATCCTGTCACAATCCAAGAAAAAAAATGGGTGATTTGATGCTCAAATTCTCGTAAATCCATACTTCATAATTCATATGAGCATTTAAGTTTCTCAACACTCCTTTCTATAACTGTTCACCACCATATGAATTACACTAAAATATGCATATTATATCAATTAAACAGCTAAGATTTATCTTATTTTTATGACAAAAATATCAGGTAATGTTCCTTAAAACATATAATAACAAAATAGCATTTAACAAATAAAAATGTTAAAATATTCTATTTGAATGATCTCATTTTTTTTATTCAAATTGTCATACAATTTCTTGCAAAAAAAAAATCACCAATTTTTAATCAAACGGCTGTAGATTATTGTATTGTGCAAACTTTGTCAAATAATAACACGATTTGTGTAACTGTTCATCATTTTTTCTATATTAATTTTATGAGGAGGGTCCCAATACCTCATACTTTTCATACCTTATCATGTCTCACATTTTATATCTTTATTTTCAAAGTCCAGACTGTCGATCTGAACCACTCAATATTATATCCATATTAAAATATGCTTAGAGACCAAATTTTATAATTTTCGAAAAATAATTTACTATCTTAGATAGATACAAAATCATTGTTTATGGACCGTTTGAAAATGGTGATTTTGTACATATCTTAAATAGTAAATAAAATTCAAAAATTATAAAATTTCATCCCAAACATATTTTAGTATGGATATCATGTTGAGCGGTTCGGATCAATAGTTTTGATTTTGAAAAGGAAGATATAAAATATGAATATATTGAGATATGAAAATCATGAGGTATTGGAACCATCTTCTAATTTCATTAATCACTGATAATCTCAATATATCATGTTTCTAATGTTACAAATGTATATATAATCAATTTTAAATTTTTGATCCACTTCAATCGATTCTTTAAATATTTATCAAGTAGAGAAAAACAAACCCAACTTCGAATATATTTCAAGGCCTTATAAATAATCATTTAATTTTTTGAGATTGATTAAATAAAATATAAAATATAAAAAGTTTCTTTCCGAAGGAAACAAATTCAAAAAATTTCCAATACAAATTTCTTCCCATAACTGTTGACAAAAAATACTTATCAAGGTAGTAGTTCTATTCAGCGTAAAAAAAATACATACTTCATTATCTACTTTATAATGTAATAAGAAAATTACATATGTTATTCAGAAAATATTAATTTGTAGAATTATATGATCAGTTTACTATATAATATAATCGAATTTGCATCTGTATTTTCTTATCATGTTTCATCTGTCTGCAATTTTATTAATTCATATAAAAGTTCACAGTGCACGAAACACTGACAGCTTACGTAATAAGGACAAATAGATACTCTGTAAAGGCAGTTGAGCTTCAAATTCTGCAAGGCATCTCTATTCTCTAGTCATCGAACATCTTTAGTTATCGGATTGATAATTAATTATCATTAAAAATTTAATAGATCTTCATTTTTAAAATTCAAATAATTAATTTGAACCGCTCAACATGATCTCTGTACTACAATGTGTTTGGAGACTAAATTATATATTTTTTAAACGTTTTACTATCTTTTTAGATGGGTACAAATTTATTATTTTTTAGAAATTATGAACTATTATTTTGTACCTATCTAATAATAATAGAAAATATAAAATTTGGTCTTTAAGCACGGTTAATACGGAGATCATGTTTAGGTATGAATTGACTGAAAATAAAAGTAAGTACATGAAGTACAAATGAGGGTGGAGTATATATAATTTAGTGTACAAAATTAATTACTTGTCTTTTAAAGTTCTATATATACTTTGATTTTGATTTTACGTTCTGTATGATGGGTAATCCGTCACAATTAAAAAAAAAAACAAATTTATCTAAACATATATATATTTTTATGGGTAAACAAACAAACCTATTTTTCATAAAATTAAGTTCATAATTTTAAATTCAAATTATACAAGAATCAGTATTTAGTCTAATGACAAAATGCAACATTTTCAGTATAGAAGATCGTGAGTTCAAGTGTTAGAACTTGAGTTTTAAAAACTCAAAATTGTTAATCACTATTTGTAATATTAATTAGCTTGAGGGCTAAACTGAAAAACCTCATATTTATTTCATAGAATATAAGTAAGTGAAGCACAATAAAGTTTGAATTATGTTCTCCATAATTGATATCGGAAAATAAATTTAATTTAATAATTAAACGTTACATAGAGCCACCTTTATATCAGTCTCTCTTTAAAATTATTTTATTTTAATACACCCCTGTAAGATATACTCTCATTTTGTAGATATAT
Source organism: Carex cristatella (assembly GCA_024447775.1). NCBI lineage: Eukaryota > Viridiplantae > Streptophyta > Magnoliopsida > Poales > Cyperaceae > Carex > Carex cristatella. Next base: position 8,529,986 of record JAJHPF010000002.1, read on the forward strand.
CTTATACCCCCTCCGATTAACAAACAATGAATCTGCTCTCCATCTTTCCATTCGAAAAGAAAAAGACAAAAATATATTTTCTTTACTCCCACATAATCTTTTACCATTTTATCTAGATTAATCAAATTTTGTTTCTGAATATTGCGGAGTTATAGTTAGTTGCTTTTATGACGTATTTAAGGAATAACAATCTCAGATTATCTTAATTGCGGTTCTATTTTGCATAATAAGACAGAATATGCTTAAAAACAATGTCACATACATAATCTGAGTAACTTTGTTTCAACTTAATTTATTTTATTTTTATTTATTTATTTAACAATCTAAGTAATTCTGAAAATTTATTCCAACACAAAATTTAAATCGAGGATCCTTATGAACATTAAAATTTGAAAGATTGATCCTTTATTGTTTTCTAAAATCAAAAATTTAAATCTGGTATATAGAAAGCTAGTTGTGCGATTTTTTTTTTTTTTTTTGGTTCTTACAAAACCCGTAGTTCAATTACAACAATTTATTATAACTGAAATGCAGATTTGAAAAACCCTCTTATCCCATTCATATAATCTACCCTGATCTACCAACATATGCACTATCCTTATATCATGTTTCTACCTGGTACAGAGATCTGTATCCTCTCAAACAAGAGTGGAGTTAGACTTTCGGATAACAGAAGTCAAATATATATAGAGACAATCATATAAAAAAAATTGTAAATAATGAAGGTCAATTTTGTAATGTCATGCTATTTTACACTAAATTATATATAGTTAATTATGTATAATTATAAAAATTCTGAAAAAAAGGGGCTATTTGTAATACCATGCTATTTAACAACAATTGGCCCCAATTGTTCCTTCCTCATTCTGAATCAGCTCTCAAGTATTTGAGGATACAATTAGAAAACAATGGTACAGATTTCAGGACAAAAAAACCGGTATCAATTGTAGATACAAAGGTCCATTTTAAGATTCGTGCAAGATTAAAGAACAGTTTGAATTTTCTAGCACTATGTTTGATTGACGTGAGGTTAAAGGAAAAGGAGATGAAGAACATAAGGTGAGGGTAAAGAACAAAATAGATTATTATTATGTTTAAAATCATCTTGTTTATCTCCGTCACACATCAATTTGATGATTAACAAAATAAATGTTTTATAGAGTTACTAGAGGTTAAAATAATACAACAACAACCACAACCAAGCCTTAAGTTCCAAACAAATTGGGATATGCTAGAAATGAAACTAATGATAATCACATGGCGAAGTATATAATAATAAAATAATAATAATATTAGTACTACAAATAGTAATAATGGTACCACTAATAATAGTAATAATACTAACAATATACTAACTATATCATACCTACACTATAGATCGTAGGGATCAAAGTCCTAAGCTCTACGTGCTTAACCCCAAATCTCTAGTGATATGGCATAAAGCCTATAATACTACTTCTAAACATGCCTAAACAATATTACCTAAGTCACGGTTCTGGTATGTGAATCGCTAACTTTCACGCACTCCTTTCCAAAGCCAACTCTTTAGATACATTCCATTTCTTCAAGTCCCGTTTTACCGTTTTCTCCTATGTCAATCTCGACCGACCTCTATCTCTCCTTGTGTTTTGATACAACGTATAATTTCAGTATGCACCAGTGCCTCGAGAGGCCTCCGTTAGAGATGTCCAAAACATCTCAAGCGGTGTTGAACAAACTTTTCTTCAATCAATGCATGTAGCATTGTTTCTAATTCTTTCACACCTTGTATGTCCACAAATTCACTGCAAGAATTAAACAACGTATAGGCATGTTTAGAAGTAGTATTATAGGCTTAATTTCACATGTATTTTATTTCATATTATATAAAACAATATACATCATACAAATAAAATATCCTTCTTGTTTTTTGTTCAGTTGGTGTGACCTATATTGAGGATCTATGTTATGTTAGCAATGACATAATAATATTTTATTACCATAAACTATAAAATGTATTCTAGCTATACATTATAGTTATTCAAATAACATAGATGTAAATTATCCATTTACAATACCTTTACAATACACGACCCTTTAAAGTAGTGTTACTTGTGCTTATTTCTTGGCACATAATATTATGAATAATATGCTAAGTAGGACTATGTCACATTTGTATTATATTCATTCATTGGTCTCTTGAGTAAATTATTAATATATAAGTGCATTTCAGTTATATTGTATGTATTATAATTCTACTTTACCAAGGATCTCATAAAATATCATTACTCATTATAAATGATGGACAATGATATTATTGACATATGACTTTCTCATGCACAAGTTATATGCAAAAAAAAAACTAATATTTTTATCACTATAACTTTTAATATTAATTATATTATATACTTATGTGAAAAATAAATACATTTCATATCTAAGAACTTTGAGACACAATGAAAATATTAATGACACTAACATAATCCATATAATATTTTCATTAGTTAAGCATGTTCAATATATGAAACTTTTCATATACTCGTGTTATTAAACGATAAATCTTTTATCAACATTTATAGAATTACAAAGTATTTTAATCAACATGACAAACTTATCATGGTATATTAGTGTTTCATGTTATTAACCAAATTTATGAACATTTTAGAAATTTATGTTTGTCATCATATAGGATTCTATGATTCAAGACTAAAAGCATCTTTTTCAACACTTCTAAAGATAAATATAAAAATCATGAACAAAATACATATAACATTCAATTCATAAACATAATATGTAAAATAATCAATATATGATAACTAATACAAAGTGACTTAATTTTTTGTGTATATATTAAATATTAATTTTTTGTATATATATTAAATATTAATTTTTTAATGACAAGAAATTTGAATTCTAAGTAATAATATAAACAAGTCAATAAACTAATGTATTATACAGTATTTCATCCTTGTAAAAAAACTTGGGGGCATTTCACTCTTGTTTTGATTGGCATTGAGATGAAAAGTCAACAAAGAATTTAGCCACATCAAGTGATATTTACATACGTGTAAAAGAAAGCGAAATAGATTATATTTGATGATTTATTTTTTATTTTGTTTTAAAATATTCTTTATCAAGGAATGAAACGTGGAGGTAAATATAGATATAAAAATATGAAGGCATTTAAATTCTCTTCGTAATAAGATATATTACTTTTTGACTATTATTTGCGAATTATTTTGTGTGTCGACGAGAAAATCAATTCTATTTGATGATTCAAGATGTCAGAATATGGGAAATTAAAAAACTAAAACTTTATATACATGCCTTTATCATTTGACATGTATCATATTTAAATTTGTTGTTGCAATTTACCATTCATTAGATTAATAATTAAATGTCGATAAAATTAAATCATTTACATTCAAGTAACTTGTTGCATGACAAAATATTAAGTTACACTAAAATTCATACACAAACCCTCTATCTCTATGTCTTAACAATCATATCTAAAATTCTACCCTCTTCATTTTTTACCGAGCATTGTGTTATATATCTTTTGTCGATAAGAAAGATGGAGGTTTAGATTTTTATGTATTTGATACAGTTGTCAATATAATCCAAGCCATTTTATGGAATTGGGGAAGAGTATCTCTTGTGTTGGTACAAATGGAGAAGATGGTTTGAAATATTGAAACATACACCAAACAAAAAGGTGTGGAAACTAAAGACGCAAGTGTTAAAAACGACATGGATTTATTAGGTTAATTGTTGGCGCTTTCCTACACCGGGTACCAAATTATTCAATCCACATATTTTTCATACCATTTAATTGTTGTGTATTTTCCTTCTTCTTTCTTCTAGAAAACAAAGCGCCAAATATTTCTTTCTTTATATTTATATCTATATTTATTGATTGTGAAATGCTTAAGAAACTTTTATCCTCTTTTTGCAATTTATGAGAAAAACACACAAAAAAATGTTTATAGCACTGTTCGTTTTACTTAAGATTGCACGTTTGATTATAATGCGCCTTTTTTTTAAGGTTACATGTTGAAGAATATTTTTTTTGTGGTTGTTAGTTTTGTCATCAGATGTTAATTAAATATTTTTTTTTTGCAGAGGTTGCGAAATTGTCAGAGGAGCTTGAATTCTCGACCTCTAACTTTTTATTCTAGCTAACTGTGCTACCATTCACCTCGACGTTAATAAAATATTCATGACTTGATCGACTAAAAATTAAGTTCGACCAATTATTCGCTTGTATAATAAAACCTGAATAAGATTTTAAATTGTATAGCATATCATGAGGAAAGGGACCTAAAATAATATGATAGCTTTGATGGAAAGCTCTCTTTTGTTTCGAGTTTCAGATAAAAATGAATATAATTTATTTAATAATAATAATTAGATTATATTTTTCTCATTATCACTAACATCAACAACTCTGAAAAATCATGTTTACTCGTTGACCATAATTCCTCCATCATAAAAAACCATTATGCAATTTAACTTTACATAAAAATTGATATATCTATAAAATAATTTTAAAAATAAGTCGAAACAACATGAGATTTTGATCCTAAATTCAAACAAAACTATAAAGGTCAAATCTACAAAATCTGATCATTTTGATGTTAGTTCATAATATTACCATAATTCAGGTAATGAACTTCAATAACTAAATGGTACAAGTAATAGTTTACAACTAGAAGAGCAGATAATAATTATTGATTAATCTTTAAAAAAGATGAACAACTTTACATAGCATCGTTAACATAGAATGAAATTAAATAAAGATTTCGTAGAAATTGTTTAAATTATTTAAATAAAGGAGTTAAATTTTATTTTAATAAACCTACTCTTTATGATCTTTCCATTTAGGTCCTCTATATGATGTCAATTGCGAGTACAGTTACAATTCATGACCAGCAAATGTTTCGACAAATCCAGTTGTTGTCCAATATTTTTTTGTTTTTGTTTGGACCGCCGCTCTTTTATAAAACAAAACAAAAACAAAAACAAAAACAAAAACCAAAGTAATATCTCCAGTAAATATCTCAATTTTTGACACACAGGCAGCCAACCAAGCACAAGAGAATCCTATATCTTCTGACTATGTCAAACCGAAACCCTAGATTTTGTAATAATTAAATAATATTTCACTTAGTTTGAAAAAATTAAATATTTTTATTATAATTTACTGCATATTTTCTCAAACACCCTGCCGCTCTCTGTACCTCTCTCTCTCTCTCTCTCTCTCTCTCTCTAGTGTTGACAAAATTTTATGGGCTTGCAGGGTTTGCTCTCCTAGCCTACTCAGAGAGAGAGAGAGGGGCCTCCACCTCACCAGTCTCACCTCCTCTTCTCTTCTCTTCTTCCCGAGATAAGCGCCACCTTTACACATACCAATAACACACAAACACCTCTTATCTCTTTGCTATCTTTGTTGATTTCTCTCTCTCTCTCTAGAATAGAATAAAAGAATATAAAGAAGATTACTATGTCGGGCTTATACGCCCGGAGCTTCTCTCCAGCGAGAGCCATCTCGCCTCAAATTAGAAATACCCCTGATATAGAGAGGTATATCACATAATAAGATAACAATCACACGCTATAAATTTCATTTTTCCTCACTGGGAAATTTTTTTTTTTAGCATCGATTTAACTAAATTTATGCTATTTGTATCCTCATATACATGTTATAAGTTTCCCTTCTCTTCAATCGTTATCCGGTTTTGCATCTCTATCCTATTGATTCTTCATATTTGCATTCTACTAGTCATGGTTTGTTTTTTCTTTTTCTGTCAAGATATAAGGTCATTGCTCGGTGTAAATCCACCTCCTAATTCCGATGTTTAAATACATATTTATCCTTTTCAAAACCAATTTCCATCAAAAAAATTGCAGATCAGTTTTAATTTTTCTTTTTCTTTTCATTTTTCCGTGCGTATAGTCTCTTTATACAAGTATTTCCCCTTTTTCTAGTATAATTGAAATTTGGATTCTGTTATGTATTACTTGTTATGCTACTGAGTTTTATAATATGGATTTGGTCTATATTAAAGTTGCTTTATAATTGAATAGCAAATTCAAACAAGCGCTTATTCTTAGACATTCATGTATAAACTCTTACTTATTGCTCTTTGTTATTCTTGATATAAAAAAATATTAATCTTCATGTATTTTCGTTTGAATTAGTGAATTGGCATAACAAATTTTGGGTTTTTGTAAACATATTTATACTTAAGTTATTCAAATGCCACCTCTTAATTTCTAGCAATGTCAGGATACTTGACAAATGGATTTTAATTTAATTTGCAGTTATAGCCATTATCTAGCAGAGTTAGTAGAGGAGCACCGGAAGCTCGGACCTTTTGTGCAAGTTCTTCCGGTTTGTAGCCGATTATTAAATCAAGGTCTGCTATACTTTCTTATTTTGTTATGCATTGGTTTCTTCATTTTGAGTTGTTCTTTATGTTGTGCATTTTTAATTTATATTGTCATCCACAATCTACAATTTAATGCAGGTTTGATCATTATAATTGATGCTCAATTACATGGCCTATGATGTATTAATTGAGCACCGCATAATTACTTTCCGTAAATTAGTATGTTTATTCCGCGTTTATGACTTGGTTGAGATTGTACTTGTGTTCTTTGATTCTTTGTTTGACTTTTGAAACTAGAAACTTTATCATAATTATTTCTTGATTTTATAGGTGACTTACTCCTAAAAAGTTTCTAAATGGGACTTCTATGTGGATCACAATATCTCTACCTTTTTCTTGTGCTAATTTTTTTGCTGAATTGGATTTATCTGTCAGAAATATTGAGAATCTCAGGGCTGGTACCGAATCATGGGTTTGGGGATTATGACAGACTGCATCATCGAAGCCCGAGTCCCATGTCTTCGCCAAATATTCGATCTAACCTAGGTGGGCCCGTTCTAGGACCTTGGAATACTCTTCAACAAGAGGTATGAGCCCTTGTTTCTCTCTCTGAATAACAAACAAATTTTTTGGTGAGGATAAGTTGTTCAACAATTAATATTACCATTTAAGGATTGTACACTTACTGGCAATACTGGTACTTGCTCATACCAGGTTGACTTATAAAATACACATCGCATGAATCCCCACCTCCAAATCCAAAAAAGAAAAAGAAACAATGATAAAATTAGAAATAAATAATAAATATATAAAAAGAAGTGAAACCAGTACCGTGCTGGTATGGATCTTTTCTTTTCGTGATACCTGGCTGACCTGTAGTATATCCGGTTTTGGCACCTGACCTTGTTTTCTCAATCCTCTCATTGAACTAGTACACATATTTCAATCTATCCCCTGAATTATTTATTCTTTCCAATCAGGCTTCTTAACCTTTTTTTTTGTTCTATTAATATAGGCAGATAAATGTCTAAAGTACAGGATCAAAATATTAAGTCCAGTACTCTCAAACAATTTGAGGTTTGATCAATTAGTATAGGCAAACAAATCTACCACTTGACGCATCATCTCTAAGTCTAGCGGCATTATCAGAATTAGAACTTAGAGATGATCAACTGACTTCCCAATTTAACAAAATGGAAAATCATATAATCCAACTGAAAGTAATTAGGAGGCCATGTTGAGCAAAATATGTACATGGTATATTTGTCAGCTACTGTAACTGTTGTTAATTTATAAGTGACATAATTTGGCTGGATTTTTTTTTCCGATAAAAACAGAGGTTGGGGATTCCACAAGGAATGACAATGGATTGGCAGGGGCCTCCGCCAAGCCCGAACTCTTACATAGTGAAGAAAATTCTGCGTTTAGAGATTCCAGTTGATGATTATCCTAATGTATGCTTATTTTATTGTACTTTCTATTTTTTCTAGTTCTATTTTCGGGCAGCAACACCAACCAGATCCAATGGATATAAATGTAGGAACTGACAGTGATCCCGTGAATTTTTTTGCTCAAGCTGGTTTTCCTTAAAGAATAAAAAGAAAATGTTTGTTCCGTTCTCTCTCTCTGTTTATTTTTTGCCTTTTGATTCTAGAAGAGAAGTTTATATAATTATTTTTTCCAGTTCAATTTTGTTGGAAGGATACTTGGACCGAGAGGGAACTCTTTGAAAAGGGTCGAGGCATCAACCGGATGTCGGGTTTTTATTCGAGGAAAGGGCTCTATTAAAGATCCAGAAAAGGTAATTGAGTTTGGTTGCAATAAAGTTGTATCGGGCTATTCCAGACTTGCCAAAATCTACCAAATCGCAATCTTACTAGTTTAAAGAGATGTTTTCTCTGTACCAGTCAAGTCTGGTATAATTACAATGATTAATTGAGAATTTATTGAAGCCAGACCCATTAAAAGGCAATGAAAAGGAGTTGTTGCAAATTGCATCCGGTGAAAATTGCTTTCTGTTTGATAGACGTGGTTTGATTTAAGTTGAATATATGATTCAAACGTTAAAGCGAAGAGATTTCTCTTCTGGTATTGGAGATAATGTCAGAGTTTAACTCTGAATGCATTATGCATGTTCAATCACATTATTTGACAATGAATTTTTCTTGCAAATACACAGAAATTTTTATGGGGTATAATTTGCAAAGAAAAGCAAATGAAAGACAGGTGCAACTTTAAAATTTCAGGGACAGGATTTTGTCCAGCTAATTTTTTACTCTCATTCTAAATTTTCCTTATTTATTTTTTTTGTCAAGGAGGAGAAATTAAAGGGGAGGATGGGGTATGAGCACTTGACTGACCCATTGCACATCTTGATCGAGGCTGAGTTACCTGCTAATATAATTGATGCAAGATTGAAACAAGCGCAAGAGATCATTGAAGAACTGCTAAAACCTGTGGTGAGTGAATTTATTTGTAACTTAATTAGCTGAGTTACAATATCACAGTGTTATTGTGAGGTTACTTTTCTTTCTTTTCATGGACACAAATTACAAAGTGTTGTTTTGTAAAAAGTCAAATATTTTGAAGGATTGAATTCTGATTATTTCATATATCTTTGGGCAGGATGAGTCACAAGATTTTTACAAGAAGCAACAACTAAGAGAACTTGCAATGCTGAACTCTTCTTCTATGAGAGAGGAGAGCCCCCTCCCTGGCGGAAGTGATTCCCCTTTTGGTAACAGTGTACCGAAACGTGCCAAGACCGATATTTAGATTATCGAAAAGTTTCAACTTGAGTCCGTCTCCTTCTTTGTTGGTTCTCCCTTGTAGCAGAGTCGGTGCAAGTGTAGGGTATTCATTTTATTCGTTATCTAGAATTAAATAACTTAACAGTGATATATGATGAGAGGGAATGAGGTTTTTAACTGTGAGAGCTGTTATTGTGACTGTGTGTGTGTGTCTGAGAGAAAGAAGGGTGGTTGTTCATTGAAAACTTTAAATTGTAGGATTTGCTTTTAGGTGTCAATTTCATGAGCTTGTAGTGTGATAATAAATCTTGGATGAATGGTGCTGTACTGGTACTGTTTATGTAATGCATTGGCTTCTGGCTAAGATTAATTAGCATGAATTTTGAACCAGCAGTAATATCAGTGGTTCCTTTTTTTGCTTTTCTGTTCTTCATGTTTTCCTTTTAGCAGGGTCGTCGTCATCATGTAGAATGGCCACTATTGTTATTGCTGTTATTCTAACTATTATTATTACTATACGGTGAGGTGAGTTGTGAAGTAAGAGTTCTGTGTTATTTTACATCTATATTTTTAAATTTAAAAGTCAAAATAGTTGATCAAAACCATTCAACGTGATTTTTATATAGAAATTTTCCAGGACATCAAAATATATATATTTTTAAATATTTTTACCGTTTTATTAGATAGGTACACAATTGTGTAAATTGTCTTCCTAAAATATGGTAAAAATGTTTAAAAATATAAAATTTGATTTTCAAGTACATTTTGATATGTAGATCATATTGAACCATTTAGATTGATTATTTGTATTTTGAAATTAAAAAAGATGAATGTAAAATAAAATAAAATTCTTATTTTATAAAGCCTTGTAGACTCACTCTGTTATTATTATTATTGTTATTAGTATTATTATTATTATTATTATTTGCTATTGTTCGCCATGTGTGTTTCCAAACATGTACGATTGGTTGTCATTAATAAAATAATTAGAAAGACCCCTTTGCCGACAGGAGCAATCAATCTTATTTCTTATGTGATCTGAACCTTTCTATCTATCTATCTATATTTGCACAAGATAATACGGATATAAATAATTTTATGGGCATCTTATTTATTTTAAATATCATAATATTGTATGTTTACTATCAATCTTGTTTTTTTAAAACTTTTTATTATAATATTGTTGAATTAATTATCTTTGTTATATATTTATATATTTTTTAGTACTTGTAGTTAATTATACTTGGTATCTGTGTGTGATTAATTAGAGACATATTCAATATACTATACGTATTTATATCAGTGTTCTAAATAGCTAGCTATAGCGTATTCAATATACTATACATATTTATAGTTTATATTCGCTCTGTATAATCCATATTAGCTCAATAATTTATGAATATGAACGTAATTTCATACCTATTTATTTGATTTAGAGTCTTATACCAGAACTTGGATCGATTTGCACGGAACTTTTCTTGTTCTTCGCCACCTCCGTTTGTTCAACACATACAATTTATAAGTTCAAAATTGTTGATAATGGATTATCTTGATAATTCAACAATATTTCTCAAACAAAAGTAAAAAGGTTTAGAGAAATTAATAGCAAGAAGAAATTATAAAAATTATAAAAAATAATGTTAGTTTTATATATGAATTGTGTCAAATTTCTTGTTATTATCATAGTCATTTAGTTTTTGTGCACCTTACTTCTATCATGTCATTAGCATTGTCGTTCATAAGTTAAGATTTATTGATAACGGTTTACCTGGATGATTCAACAATATTTCTCAAATTAAATAAAAAATATTTAAAGAGTATGAAATGAAATTATAAAATGTTGTTAGTTCTATATATTAGTCGGGACAAATTTCATGCTATTATCAATGTCATTCACAAAGCAGGTTATAAAATTGTTTTGATATATCAGGTTATTTAGTAAATTACAAAACTTGAATTAAATTATATCATTTTTATGTGTTGACATTCACAAAGCATAAATCACATTAACTAATGAATTTCATTATCAGTAGTTATTTTGACGGTAAGTAAATATTGTCAAAACAATTTGTTCAATGGATCTAGACCCAATTTTTTTCTAATGATTTCAAGAGTGATATAATTAATGTCTAATCTTAGTAATTTCCGAGTAACATGTATCGAATTAATTATATGGTGCATTCCGACATAGCTAAGTATGAATTTTTAATATCTTTAAGTATGAATTTTTAATATCTTAGTAAATTTTTAATTATATACAAGCACAGAGTTTACCAATGCAGATACATACAAAAAAATTATTGGCTGTTAGATATTAACCGTATTATCTACAGAAGTAAGGTATGGATGCAAATTAATTTGGTCATTTGATATTTACGAGACACTAAAAATTAAAAAAATTAAAATATATGAAAATCATTAAGAATATGTATATTCGTTAATTTTTTAAAGGATTAATTTTTCTAATAAATTTTAACTTTCTAAAGATTTTCATCTGAATTTCGAACTTGTCACTTTCTACATAGCGAGTATTATCTTTTATCACTAAATCAAAAGGCTGATTTTTATCAATTAGCACAGTTTAATCAAGCTTTATATTGATGAAATTTATATCCATAGTCCAGTATCTGAATTCACAATATAGCTCATTTTTTGTACTAACAATCAAGATATCCATACAATTATGACTAAAGAATTCACACACGTCTTTGATGTTTGTCGACATATCATCAATAATCCTTTTTTTTTTTTTTTCAATTCGTAATTAGAGAGATTTAAGAAAATACATAAGTAAACTAATTCGCTTCGCACTTCAGACGTCTACGTCGACGAAAGATAATTCAAAACTTTTTTGTTTAATTTACACTCCGATTTCTTTTAAATTGTGTTGAAAGTACCATATTTGATTTTTCTTTTCCCTCAATCTGTAGATAGGTTATCACATCAATTTCTGATACTGGACTATGGATATAAATTTCATCAATAAAAAAGCATTAAACTGTGCTAGGAGATAGAGATCAATCTTTTGATTTAGTGACAAAAACAATACTCTCTACGTAGAAAGTAATAAGTTTGAAATTCAGATGAAAATCTTTAGAAAGTTAAAAAAATTTCTCTAATAAAAGGAAAAAAAAATTGTGTTCGCTATCTAAATCAAGATTCACGTATAAAAATTAAACCCAAGATAGAAATTACCTCTAAATTGGAGAAACAGCGCATCGAAAACACTTCTCGACTCCCGCAACAAATCTTGTGTGACATTCATTCACCTACTCATGTATCAAGTGTGCACGACAATAGCAACTCCGTCTCTATCAGTATCTACACGGACATTTTGAAAATCTCCGTGCACAAGATTGACACCCTCATTGTCTCTTTCTCATGGTTTATTTATGAAATTATGCGTATATGCAAAAATTGGTGAACCGCAGATTAAATTTGTTGCATGCTTAATTATATAACCCCTTTATGTCGATTTTATAATATTGCAACTTTCCAAATAATCGAATGAATACAGAGAGAGCAGAGAAAGTAGACTCTATTAATAGATCAATCAACTGCCAAATTTGGCTCATTATTCAAGATTCCAAATGATCTACAATGCTTATAACTTTTAACCATATTTAGTTTCAGAATTTAGCATATTAATTTCGGCCCATATAATTGATCCGAAGATTCCGAACATTTCTGTGCAATGACTGTGTTTTGGAGACAAGTCATTATCTTTTTTTCCAATGTACCAATGTTTCAACAGTGTGGGCTTTAGCTGTAAGCGTTATGCAACCATGTGATACAGTGTGGGGTACTTGGGAAAAATCAAGAGAGGCTTATCGTACCAGTGCAGGTAGATCGAAGAGGGTTTGGCTTGTTCAATTCATGGCAATGTTGTGGTCGCTGTGGAGACAACGAAATGAAGTTATTTTCTGGGGTAAACAACTTCCTCCTCGGTTAGTTGCTACTCGAGCGGTTGAAGATGCTAAATTGTGGCTGAGATTTTGTAGTAAAAAGAAGTTCAATGAAGGTGTTGTTGGGGTACAAATATATAACATAAAACTTGTAATAATTTGTTTGTAGGACCTGAAGTTGTAAACAAATTTATTAATATAGTCTTGGTAGTTCCTACCAAGTTTTCAAAAAAAACTACCACAATTTTTGGGACTCTGTGCATAACCAATGAAAACAAAGTATTTTTAAGCACAAATAACAAGAAGTAAAGAATAAGACATGAAAATTTGGGGAAGTTTTTTATCCGTAGAAATTAAAGAAAAAGAAGAGAGAAATAGAGTACATCAAAATTTTGATGGGTAGTCAGATCGGTAAAACTCCTACCGATTTTAAAACCAGTTTGTTTTTTTCCTTCCATTTTTTTCTAGTAAAATATTTATTTTTATGAAAATAGATAGAATATCTTAAAATTTAGATATAATAGAAATATTGCATCTATTGTTTGAAAAACTTTTCATATTTTACTAAAAATCTAATAAAAGAATTCCCTCCATCTATACATCAGCTTTAAAAAAAAAAAAAACTAAGTTTGGATCGGTAGAACTCCTACCGATCCAAATTTTTTTAATTTTAGGATCAGTAGGAATTTTACCGTTCTTACTACCCATCAAAATTTTAATGTACTCTTTTTGTTTCTCTCACTTCTTTTTATTTGATTTCTACGGATAAAAAATTTCTCTTCGTCAAGTTCTCTCAATCGTCAAGTCCTTGAGAGAAATGATGCACTCATTTTATATAATTGTTTGGACATTGTACGTTCCAATTCAGAAGAAACCCAAAACTGCAAATTGATTTTTTTTTGGTTGAAATTGCCCTTATGCTTCTTCATTTAAAACAATAGGGATTACATACATAACCAATTACATTGTTGAACTTCAGTTATCCCTATTACAAACTACAAACTACAAACTACTACTCTCCTTTGAATTACTGGTACAACAGAATGGTAAGTAGGTGTATGTAGTGTCAGAAGTTGGAGAATAGCGGGTAAGTGAATCCTTGATACGCAAATTGTCCTGATCGTGCCAAATTGGCTAGAAGGAGAGAGGGGGATGTCCGACGCCCATTGGATCAGAACAGTGTTCGATGGGTGTCCGATACCGTCCGATTTACTTCAAGATCTATGCAAACGTATATTAAAGCAAACAGCACGGATATTAAAGTGATGTGCACAGATCTTGAAGTGAATCGGACGGTATCGGACACCCATTAAACAGACTCTGGTCCGATGAGCATCGGACACCCTCCTCTCCCGGCTAGAAGATGGGTCCTGTGATTCTGTGTATGAGCGCCAGTCCACCGCATTTATAGTCTGATATCCTGCCTTAGGTTGTATCGCTTTAGCCAACAACTCTGAGTCCGTGAAGAAGGTGCAATTATCAATTTGCAGCAACTTTGCTGTCCGAATTGCCATGAGCAATGCTTCCGTCTCCATGTGAAAGGGTGATCCTTTGCCCCTCCTTTGCATGCAAAACATATTACGATTTACGGCCTGCAAACAGGTGCAAACAGGAGCAGATCCAGTGTAGACCAGAGGGGCAGCTGCTTTTCTGGATTTTGAGTTTTAGTGGAGATTTATCGGTTCCGACTGGTTTTGCCTCTTCTGAAATTTTTTTTGTCCCCCCTCTGAATGTTTAATTGATAATTCAGGTTAAATTTATAGTTAAAATTAAAATAATTTTTTTGAATTTTGATTGATAATTATAATTATAAGTCAGAATATAAGAAATTACAAATTAGAGCATTATAAAGTATAAGTTAAAATATTATTTTTTATCAAATATCCAATTAGTTAATGAGTTTAAATCTGATTAGCTATTTAAATCTGATTCGATATTTTTTGTCCCTCTCTACCAAAAATTCTGAATCTGCCTCTGCCCGCATCCACACAAGAGAAAAATCAATCTGTTGGTTGGGTTTTCAAGCTGCAAAATCCTTGGTAGCATGAACGGCTAGGTGCAGATTTAAATTTTCAGACATTTTCTTCACTTCTCATTTCTCAACCTCCTGAAACTTCTTCAAATAACTTCCTGTGATCCCAGACATGCAACACATGTCTCTATCTCTCCAAAAAAAAAAGCTATAAAAAGTAGGAATTCAACAGAATTAAATAAAAATAAGGAGGAGTTAGAGGCGAGTTAAGGTAGCACATCTCGCGCGAAGAAAACTTCGGACAGTCCACGGGTTTTATGTCTCTGTTCTTAGTTTAATTGTTTTATTTTGTGAGCTTATGAGATGCTAAGTTTACTTTTACTTGAAAACCCGATACTTGATTTAGTTTGAATTAATTTTACTTAAATTTTATTTTCAGTTGTGATTTAATGTATCTTTGTGTTTTTATTGTGCGTATTTGATTTATATGGGAAATAGTTAACTCGTTAGGTGATGCTCACATCTAGATGTTTGGTATAAATATTGACTAATTAGGTTAAATATACATAAAATTTAGATTCTAAACTAGGTACCGAAAGGAAACGGCGACAAGTCCGAATTACAAAGGTAAGCTTAGAAAAAATAGGCGAGGTATAGACAGGAATTGGTAAAAAACCTAATTATCTACATAGAGCATAAATTTCCAAGTTTCATTATTAGAGAAAGGTAAATACTAAATACTAACTTAGAATTTGACTGATCACAGAGAATAATGTGTCTAGGATAACAAATTACAAAAGGAATCTCTCTTGGATAGAAGAACTTGTTTTTAGTCTAGTGGCAAAGACACATGACTTTCATGTGAGA
This sequence comes from Carex cristatella, assembly GCA_024447775.1. Classification (NCBI taxonomy): domain Eukaryota; kingdom Viridiplantae; phylum Streptophyta; class Magnoliopsida; order Poales; family Cyperaceae; genus Carex; species Carex cristatella. Next base: position 8,545,851 of record JAJHPF010000002.1, read on the forward strand.
AGTCATGAGTTCGAAATTCACAAAGTAAAAAAATCTTTTATAATATATACATAGGAGCTTGAAAGTGTGTTAAGTGGTTTGACCCCCAATCCATGATTCAAAAAAAAAAAAATCTCTCTTGGATAGTGTAGTAGATCATAGACAAAGACGGATTTAAGACTTAGACAAAGGTGGCTAAGTCAACCCTATGATTTCAAAATTTAATTAGACGTATAGAAATTTAATTAAATTTTATCTTTTTTTTTTAACTATTTATATAGTCTAGCCTGCCTCAATATAAAACAAATGCTTAGTTGTAGCATAGTGGTTAAAAGCTCTATTTTGTGGTTGATAAGTTTTGAGTTCAAATTCCACTCACCATAGTTGTGCATTTTAATTTTTAGACACCTCTATCAAAATTTTATAGTTCCGCCCCTAATCATGGAAGTGGATAGTGCTAAACAATGATTATAATCTCTCAAAAACATCAATAGAAAATCTTGTTTCGATAAATTAATTTTAGTTATAATTAAAAATTGTGGTAAGAATTTAATCACTTTCTTATATGTTTGGTTGCAAAATAAGAATAGCTAGAATAGTCAAATTAAGAATAGCTATTATTTGTCTTATTAGAATAGCTAAATCTCAAAACCCTTATGAATAGACTATTCTAATAAGACAAAAATTTGGATACACTATTCTAGCTATTCTAACTCAATCAAACACCGAATAGACTATTCCGAATAGTCTAATTCTAAAAATAGTCTATTTTCAATCCAACCAAATATACTTTGGACTTAAAACTTACCTTCTGGATCGACATCTCAAAATTATACTATTGTAGTAGTAGTAGGTTTGTGCACACTTGTAAACTGATCATTTTAGTTATTTTTAAGATATTGACACACATCGGCCATTTAATTACTTTGAGAATGCACTGAACATATTTTCTTTTTGTGCATGGCATAGTTTCTTAAGAACAAGTAATGAGATTTGGTTGTTAATATATTTTGAGGCTATGAAGGATATGATGTGGAATAAGAATATTTAGTAATGTATTTTATGGCAATGATTACATTCTTAAATTATTTAACCAAGAACTCTTAAATTAAACATCAATTTTACCTTCCAATTAAATGTTGGTATTATAATTATTTGGATTCTTTTTTGTCAAATATTAAAAAAAATGATTTTCATTATTATGAAACTTTGAACATATGACAAAGATACATACACACACACACCATACCAAAGTACATGTCAAGAATAAATAACTCATTGAAACCAGATGACGGATTTATGATTTTCTTTTATCAGCAGTGGTATCAACTAAGAGAAACTTCTTAAGATTTTTTTTGAGTAAAATTAGAAATTTGTATATTTTAGAAGTGTTTTTTAGTAATTCATGGGCTAACTTGTATTTCCTCCTATATGATGCATTAACCGAAATGTACACTGGGTATAATTAAAACAAAAATTTGAAGAAAAGTATGACATGCAAACAAAAACGGGCTGAGGCCTGAGAAGGAGGTGAAGAATTAGAAGCAAAATATAAACGCAATGTAAAACGGCCCAACTTTGATCCAACACGTACCAAACCAGCTGAGCTGGCGTCATTTCTTACCTCCATTTCACGGTTTCTTTTATTTTTATATTTCAGATATCCATTTCACAGTTTCACTTGAAAAAAAAATTCATTAAAAATATGAAATTGTATGAATAAAAGCTATTCTAAAATTAATACGACGAAAATCATTAATTTAACGATATGGCAATAATTAAAAATATTATTTTATAATTACAGGTATGGAAATGTCCTAGGGCATGTTCGGCCGCTCCATTGTTCTCGTGGGAAAAAAAGAATTCAGTTTAACTGAATTTTTTTTCCACATGAACAGTAATTTTTAGTTCAATTCTCATGCCCATGTCCATTCCCAATGGTCCGCCGAACAGGCCCTAAATGTTTTTTGTTTTTAGAGGATTCGTTGGTTAAATTTTGTTTTATTTGGAGATCAACACTTAGTTAGTAAGGTTAAATGCCAATATAAAGCTGTTAAATTGGTAATTTTACTTTAAAAAAAAGTTTCCCATTATTATTTACAATTAATTTAATTATTAACTTCTGAAAGGTAGTAAAAAATATATGAAACTATTCAATATATCTAAGATATTGAAATTAGAATATTATGTCAGCATACATTGCATGGACGAAGATGATTTGAAGGTTACTGATGAATAATTACTATAGTTATCTGTTTATGTGACAGAAAAAAAATAATTATAATTTTAATGATAGAGAAGTTATAACCCTGAATTAATGAAGATGTAATATTTAAATATTGATCTACTGTTTATAATATATAGAGAAGATTCTCAGCGTCAAATTCCAAATTGACGCCAAATTTGAAACTCTGATTTATTGACTTATCTTAAAACAAGCCACTGAGTAATTGTGCTACAAAATCAACAAGAAGGAATGCAAATAGCCACCAAGGCTAGTTGGATAATGACATATGTCAAATGTTAGCGAACAAGCATCTATGTGACTATGTCAAATGTTGTTAGCATTGTCATTTAGTTTTTGTTAAAAAATTGATCGATCAAAGAAAGATCTGAAACCCAATCTCTAACTCTTCTATAAATTGTAACAAAAACCTACACTCACATCTATTTAAATTTTGCTTTTCATATTTTACTTGTTTACCACCAAGCACTTAATTATCCATATAATTTAACGTTATATATACTAGCTCAGTCAAATCTGCCATGCAATTCAATAGAACCTTTAAAATTGCATGTTGTTGAGTTGAACTTAAATATATGGTAAATTGGGACTGACGAGATTCTATGTATTGGATTGAGCAGCCATGAGACGAGACCTTGTTGAAAATAACAGATGATAGAAAATTCGAAATATGTATGTGATTGTGTTGTACTAGCTCTCATATAAATAAACTTCAATTTCCACCCAGCTCAACAGCATCGGTCATTTACCAATTTACCAGTAAAACCAGTACATGGATAAGCTATACCGCTGCCAGGGGCAAAACTAAGGCAGGGCCAGCCTAGGCCCCTGCCTCCCTTGGCCCAGAAAATATACATAAATTTTCAGAAAATATACATAATTTTTTTTTGCTTATGAGCCCTTGGGACCCCCTAAATTTTTTTGAATCACATCCTCTGCGGAGCTTTTACCTGTGGAGGTCGTGCGGTTCTTTTAATCTGGTCCGTTCGTTTTGATCGGACGGACCAAATAAGATTATGACACGAATCTCAAAGCAAAATTAATATTGCCCCCTCCATCATCCCGAGCACTCACCGGCTGAGAGTAAATCTGGACCGTCCGATCAGCTCCGCACCGCAAACCTCCGCAGAGGATATTGGTTCAAATTTTTTTTGCTTATATTTATGGCCTCTCTAGTTTTCATTCTTAGTTTCGCCACTGACCACTGCAATGCCCGGCAATGGTGGGACCAACAATTGCAGGGGACTGAATTATTCCTTAACAGTATTTTATGGTGATAAACAGAACTCAATGATTTGGACCAGATATCGACCGTTAAACATTAGATGTCTTCTGATTGTTTGATCAGATCGGATCCTATATAATCAGACTCGATTATATATGAATTTCGGTTGAATATATGCAGACTTTCGCTCTCATAATGTAGAAGCTTGGTACACATTTAAAAATTAAACACTGATTAAATTTCTCTTTTTTCTTATTAAAACTGATTAAATTCCTTGTTAACATTAATTATACATAGTATGGACTACGGTACTTAGACCAACTTGTTCTCTCTCTTTAGACTTGATAAAAACTTTTGTTCTTCTTGATTGTCCCAAATAATTTCTTTTAAGTATATATAGAGTTGACATTGAAGTTGTGCTCTCTTTAGTCTTTATAGAACTCCGTACTTCTTGGATCTACCAAATAGTTTACCCTTTTTTTTTCTCTAGTTTAGAGTTGACATTGAGCATTGTAAATTTATTTCAAAATCTCTTAGGTTGATCTTATGGTAGGTAAATCTATAACAGAAATAACATGTATTCAGTAAAATCTTCTCAACTCAAAAAAATAAAAATAAAATAAAACAGAACTACTTCAATCTTTATTTGTCTTTTCATCCATTCTATATATATTATTTCATCTATTAAGATTTAAGAAAGATACGGATACTGACGGCACTGTTAGGCTTGATCAAGTGAAAAAAATAACAGAATTAAACGGCACAATTATATATACAATATGGAAGGTCTATGTACGTAATATTATAAAGCACATAAGGATCGATCCATATCAAGTTCATTAAGTCGGCTTTTCACATAAAATATCTCTGTTTGGATTTCCCTAGTTATAACAGATTGAGGGTCTATTCGGCGGGCCATTGGAAATGGACATGAACACAGAAATTGAACTAAAAATTATTATTCATGTGGAAAAAAAAAATTCAATTGACCCGCGGGAACAATGGAGTGGCTAAACACGCTCTATAGCTGTTGCTTTTACTAATAACTTGTTAAATACCGCATCCATCGATCTTCACTCAAATTAACGTTAAATTGTATCACACATCAATTCAAATACAACTGCATTAATTGTCCGAAAGTTGTCTCATCACTCTTTTTTGAAAACAAAAATTGGCTGAGGAGATCAACAAGTGCATTAATTTCTATTTTGTTTTTCCTTGTTGATCTCCTCAGCCCGTTTTTGTTTGCATCTCATATTTTTCTTCATATTTGGTTCTTAATTATGATCAAATCAAACGGTTTGAGAATTTAATGGAGTCAATTGAATCCATGAAAGTATGTTACGATAAGCGAAATGTATATATAGTTGGGTATAATTAATCAAAACAACAGAAATTAAAAAAAAAAATATATATATATATATATATGAGAGGAAAACAAAAACGGTGTGAAGGGGCCTAAATAGAAATGACATGTAAAATGACTCAACTTTGCACCAACACCTCAGCCCAAATCCTGCTGACCTGGCGTCATCTCCATTCCATAGTATCACTTGAGAATCTCATTAATTACTAGTTTCTTTTATTATTCTTTCATGAAATGGCAAATTAGGTGCTATTCCAGTCTTATTTCTACTTACCACCCTTATATTTCTATTTATCTTCTATAATGTGAATTCGTTAATATCTCCTATCTAATATCTCCCGAAATTATCTCCCGAAATTTTTATTAATATACAAATTAATAAATTAATTTAACAATCTATACAATTTTTATAAAGAATTTGAAAAGTATCCAAACCGATGACAGGGTAATCGGTTTCTGAAGATCAAACCAATCACAAACTCGTCGGTCATAGAAAATTGAAACTGCTGACAATGTCACCATCCCAGAGCCGATGACTTTGTCATCGGTTTCAAAAGCTAGAACCGATGACAATGTTATTGGTTTAAATTTAAAATAATTTTTCATTTAATTATAAATATTATAATTTATTTATTTTTTATTAAAAAAATAGAAATATTTTTATATTTTTTTTAAATTAGAAAGAATACCATATAATTTGATTTATTAGAAAGACTTAAACAAATAACCCGGATCAATATTTTTCAGATCGGACTTTTCGTAGCTGTAAAAAAAATTAAAATATTTCTTTGTGTATTATTGAAAAAAATAAAAATGCTTTGAATCTGAACTATTGATCCCGGTTCAAAAGTCACTTCTAGGTAAATATAGAAAATATTATGGTCTTTCTATTTTTGAAATAATAAAAAAAATTCCGCAACTTTGTAATCATTACAAAAAGTGTTTTAATCTAAGTCATTCGTTGTTTTAATCTGATATAATTCTCGCATTAAAAATCATGCATTATGTATAAAAAATCGCGCATAAATATATTATGCAAATTTTTTTGGCGGAATTTAGCTAAAACCGATAACATTGCTATCGGTTATAGTTTCTGAAATTGATGACATTGTCATCGGTTCGAGCTTTTGAAACCGATGACAATGTCATCGGTTTCGATAGATTTCGAATTTCATCAGAATATTGTATAGATTGTTAAATTTATTATTTCTTTTGTATATTAATAAAAATTTCGGTAATATCTCTATTACACTTCCTTGCAGTATATACTTGTCAAGCAATCAAACAATACTAATATAACAATTAACGAATAGAAATATTCTGAAATTAGATGGTGAAAATTGCTAACTTAATGATATGACAAGATAAGTATAAATTATAGTGATGAAAATGCTTTTAGGGCTTTCATTTGTTAATTTTTGTTTAATTTTTTATGTATATCCCCGCCATGAACAATATGTACACGTCAAAGTTTTTGTTATTTTTTGTATTTGTTATGTTCCATACTGATAGGACCAAAATTAAAATGTAGTTAAATCAACATAGACAATTAATGTTGACTTCAGTTAATTTAAGACTTCTCTTTATTATAGTTATGTATGAAACTAAATCAAATAATAAAAAAAAATCGATAACGTCAATCTTTATTTTGAAATAACAGTCTAATATTAATATGAAATTGTAGTTATTCGGTGCTAATGTAAATAACTCAACAATTAATAAACAGTGGTAATGTATATAATATTGGATCAGAGTTCAATTAAGAGTATCTCCACGTCACTTTTTAAATTAGTAATTTTATTAAAAATGTCTCATCATTATTTAAGTATCAATTTTAAATGTAACAAAAATAATTGTAAAAAATATTAAAATAATTAATATGTCTTACATATTGAAATTATAATATATCGCAGAGATGAATATGATTTGAAGGGAATTGAGAAATAATTACTAGAGTTTTTCATTTATGTGACAGAAAAGATATTTTTATATTAATTATAATGATAGAGATGCTATAATAACATGTTGGATTTATTAATTGGTACATCTATTATGGAAAACCCGAATTCAAAAGATGACCCGTATGAATAGTAACAGCCACAATTAGAGAGAAAAGATAGAGAGCACCAAGAAACACTCTGTTAAGACTTGAAGGTTTTGGGCTGTGGAAAACGCAGGGCTTCCGGCTTTTCAGCTTGTGATTCCTTGCAGAACCAGTAATACTGTTACGCTCGCAAGATCTGCTTCCGCACGAAAATTAACAGAATAATTTGTAAGTTATATCGGATAATTAACATAACACTAAATTAATAATGATGATATACTTAAATGTTGACCGACTGTTATAATATACAGAGAAGATTCTCAGCGTCAAAACACAAATGGACGCCATATTTGAACTTTGATTAATTGACCTTTCTTACTTTGCATATCTGTTTCTTTCTTTTTCTTTTTCTTTTTCTTTATTTATTCTCTGACCTGTTGGTAGCAATGATAAGCATAGTAACACGGTACGGGTTTAATTCGCAAATTATTTGCGAATTAATCATTTCCGAGACTTCAGCGGATCAATCGCGTTTAATAAGGTGATTTGCGAATTAAACGCTCCGTTCGCGAATTATTCACGAATTCTACAAATTTTACGAATTAATCGCGTTATGTTCGTAAAAATTCGTCGCTTCGTTGTTTATCATCTTAAATCATTTTTTTTTCTGACTTCGTTGAATTCTTTCCCTCCGTCATTTCTCTCTCTCAAAACCCTAGATTGCGATTGTGACAACGAGAATAAATCGAGTAAGTACTAACTACTAAGTAGTTTAATTTCTCTCTAACTTTGATTGAAAATCATGCTAAGCGGTAACATCTGTCCCTTTTCCTTTGATTCTTTCTATTTGAGCTCCGTCTAAGATTGATCAATTGATTTTGATTAAAACCGATTAGTAGCTGCCAAGTATATTTGTCTTTTTCTTTGTACCCGCTTAGCATGAAGCCATAAAGTCTTTGCTAAAATAGCAACAAATTTGCTTATTATCAAAGTGTCAAATTTTCTTTGGTGCTTGTGGGTTTCGCTCAAACCGACAAATTATCAAAGTGTCAAATTTTAAATGCTACGTTATTTTGAATACTAGTATACTTTGATTTTAAATTTTTAGTGTTGTACCTGATCCAAATTGTACTAATATGTAGCATCTAATTTGTGTCCGATTTTGTAGAAATGCCAAGAGAGAAAGATAAACTATGGGAGTATATTTCAAAAGAGACCGACAAGGTGGTACGGTGCACCTTCTGTGATATAAAGTTCTCGGGTGGAGTAACTAGAATGCGATATCATTTTGCAAAGATAGTTTGTAAAGATGTCAAGGCATGTACAAAGGTACCTCAAACAGTTACAGAATTGGCCTTGAAGGGAATACATGAATTAGAAGCCAGCAATAAGAGAAAGGTTGCTGAGTTTTTGACCCAATCTGGTCATGTCAGGCCTGAACGACAATCTGAAAATGGGGCTTGTAATGGACAACAGGTAAATGGCTTAGCTCAAAGAACCATCTTGTCTATGGTAAAAAAAGTTGAGAGTAAAGAAGCACACAAGAAAATTGCTCTCTCGATTGTGAATGATAATTTGTCTTTCAATTTGTTAAGGTCTCCTGACTTTCGAGAAGCTGTTAGGGCCATTGCTCGAGCTGGACCTGGTTATGAACCACCTAGTAGTGAGTTAGCTAGAACTAAATTGTTGGCAGAATTAAAAGATGAAGTCACCCTCTATGTTCGGTCTATTAAAGAGTCTTGGAGTATATCCGGGGTCACTATCATGTCTGATTCATGGACTGACTCTAAGAATAGGCCGTACTTGAATTTATTGGCGAGTTCTCCCAAAGGGGTTGTGTTTCTCAAGTCTCTTTGTACTGTTGGGAATAAAAAAGATGCTCTATATATTTTCAAGTTCATATCAGAAGTGATAGACGACATTGGAGCTGAAAAGGTATTGTAGTTTGTCTCCGATAATGCTTCAAACTATATATCTGCTAGTAGGATGATTGAGGAGAAATATCCTACCATATTTCGGGTAAATTGTGCTGCGCACTGTCTTAATCTCATTTTCAAGGAGATTGATGGGATTAGTGGAGTATGTTCAGTGTTAGAGTGTGCAAGAAAAGTTGTTCGGTTTGTTTATAAGCACCAACATGTTACAGACATGTTTAGAGCAAAGACCGATGGTAGAGAGTTGAAAAAACCTGGGGTAACTAGATTTGCAACAAACTTTTTGTGTTTGCAGTCTATATTGAGAGAAGAGGAAGCACTTCGATACATGGTCGTTTCACCCGAGTGGCGGGGTTTAGCTCCATGTAAAAGCAAAGAAGGTATTGATATTAAAGCGATCAGAGAACAAGAGTCATTTTGGGAATTTGGGAGAGACCTTCTTCGTGCCATGGAGCCTCTTGTGAAGGTTTTAAGGTTGGCTGACGGTGATGGTTCATCTTCAGGTTATATTTATTTTGCAATTAAACTTGCAAAAGAAGGAATTAAGGAGTTCTTTAACCATGAAGCTGAGAACTATTCACCTTTCCTTAATGCCATAGAAGATAGGTACAAGAAATCTCTCAAATGTGATTTGTATGCAGCAGCAGCCTATTTAAACCCTCATTTGTTCTATGATGGATTAGTAAAAATGAATAAAGAGATCCAAGAAGGTTTAGAAAATGTAGTAAAAAAGCTTCTACCTTCAGAAGAGGCACAAGCTACAATAATGAAAGAGTTGAAGGATTATCATTCTTTGGATGCTAGTATTTTCAGTCCCATGGCAATCAATTCTCTTCACATATCTCATCCAAGTAAGTTTTTTAATGTGTTGTTCCAGCTTACAAGTTCATGTGCATTGTACATCTTGTTTCTGTTTATTCTAATTATTTTGTTTATGAATATTTTGGGGCAGGGATATGGTGGGATATGTGGGGTGGTGCAGTTCCTATACTACAAAACATGGCCATCAAAGTACTGAGTCAGCCTACAAGTTCTTCTGCATGTGAGAGGAATTGGAGTGCTTTTGAGGCAGCTCATACTAAAAAGCGGAAACGGATGGAACCAGAAAAAGTACAAGATCTTGTTTATGTGAGGATGAACAATCACTTTAAACGTGTTATGGTTGCTAAATAGAAAGCTGACTCAGTTCCAATTAACCTTGCAAAAATTCATGCGTATGAAGGTGATTTGAAATTGCAAGAGAGAAAAATGAAGGAGACAGTGGATCTGAGGCTGAAGAAGGTTCCAATGATGCAAGCTTGAATGAATCAACATTTAATTTAGATGATTTAGTGTAATATTTAGAAGATTTTAATTATGATTATGAAAGTTTAGAATTACTTTTGGGAAGATGATAGTTATATAACTATTTTTTGGACTTCTAGCTTTTGTAATTAATTAGATGTAATGAATCAGTGGTACCAGTGGGTGTAGTGGTACTGGTACAGTGGTACCACTAGTACCAGTGGGGTTATGGACATATTGAGTTTTGCTTCATCTTTTGTATTTTTGTGTTGTGAGTTTAAGCATTTGCAAAAGTATACTTGGTTCTGAATTTTTCTTCAGGATTTTGTGTTTTTTATGAGGTGCTACCAATTATGAACAAAAAAGCAAAATATATCTTGCTACTGTCTAGCTCCAATTAGAATCAGTAACTAGTACATGATTTATAAAGGGAGACATATTGATAGGTCTGAGGCAAATGTGCAAATACAAGCACCCCAGGGGATTTTAGATTGGTATAGTTTGGTATGCTGGATTGTACCAGTTAAATAAACATGTCTATGTAAAAATTTCTATTTTTATACTAACAAAAAAAATTAAACTGAATAAAACAATCTCATTTTTTTTACAACTTTAGTATTTTAGTATAATATTTGTTGTGTACAAAAACGAATTATTCCCGAATTATTTCCGAATTATACCTGAATTGGTGTTTACAAAAACGAATTATTTCCGAATCATACCCGAATTATACTCGAATCACGAATTTTTGACTCTGCCGAATCTTTCCCGAAATATTAAGTTGTCACTATGATGATAAGCACCATTACACCTATATAGAGTTCTCTCTAATTATTATATGAATCCAATCCAGGGTCCCATTCTCTTTGTTTCCACCCGTGCCTTATTCTAACGAGACTTGATTTTTTGTGGCATTAATGAAAAAAAAAAAAAGAGGTGAGATTATACAAATCAATGAAAAAAAAAAAGAGGTGAGATTATACAAATCAAAAGTTCGGGTTCGGTTCGGCATGGTCAAAAATTTGTGATTCGGATATAATTCGGGAATAATTCGGTACAACAAGAAAGGAAAAAAAATTCTGAAAAGAAAACCCTTAAAAAATAAAATAAAGAAAATTTGGCGTTGTTTTTGCATTTTTATCATGAATAATTCGTGATTCGCGTTTTATTCGCGAATTATTCGGTCAAACATTCGGTCAATATTTTATACGCGGTTCGGTGCGGCAAACTCAGAAAAACGTATTAAACCCGAATAAAACGTATTTTATATCTTAACATTGTTACTATGGGTGAGATGACATGACGTGATGTGATTAATATGTTGTAACATTATATCACATCATGTGATTAATTTTTTTTACGTAAAATATCGTGACTAAAATGAAAAAAATATATTTACAAGTGGTCATGTCGTGATATGACTGATCACGTTTGATTATATTTTTTTAATTTGAAGTCAGTTCATTGATTTTTTTTTTACAATAAATACTAAAATGCGATAAGTTACAAAATAAATTAAAATAATAGATAATATTGGAAAAATAAGACATGTTGTGACAGGACGTGACTAGTTCAGTTTGCACAATGTGATTTGCTATACAAATTTTTTTTTTATCAAAGAGACATACACACAAATGAACGCGTTATACAACACATAAATCACATAACGTGACCAACAAACATGACACAAAGTACAATAATAAAATTCATAACAACATGACTAATTTTTTTCGTTATGTAACACAATTAAGCCACAAAGTAATTGCGCTACAAAATCAACAAAGATATAATGCAAATAACATGGACAAAAATTGATAGCCACCGTGGCCACTTGGAAAATGACTTGCATCAAATGTTAGCGAGCAAGCATCTATGCATGACAAATATGGAGAATATCGCAAAATTATCACCTACGCCTTCAATTTAAATATTACAACAAATTGTTGATTATAATAAGTAGATAGATACATAAGTTGAATGTATTAAATATGTTATGAGTGAGGCTATGGTACTATGCATAGCACGGATGGGTCCGTACTACGATTCAATATCTTTGTTTTCAAAGTTAATCTAATAGTTGATCCAAACCGTTTAACATAAACCATATGAATATGTAATTGCTGACTAAATTTTACATTTTTTACTATTTTTTTAGATATATAGGTATAAAATCACTTGATCTGAAATTTTTTTACCATCCAAAAACAGTGATTTTCTGCCTACCTAAAAAAATAGTAAAAAAATTCTAAAAAATGTAAAATTTGGTCGGCAAATACATATTCATATGGAAAACATGTTGAATGGTTCGGATTGACCGTTAGAATTTTGAAAACAAAGATACTGAACCGTAGCACGGACCCATCCGTGCTATGCATAGTACCATAGGCTCACTCATATGTTATATAGAATTTTGGGTTGCTTTTTCTTGATGTAGAATTTTTCCGAAACGACTTCGGTAGATTGACTCATTGACAGCATCAGAATAATCACAAAGAAAAACTGACAACATGACGACTCTAAAGGAGAGAAAAAAAAATGAATTCTTAAATCTTAGAGCATCTCCATCCCACAAAAAGTTTAAAAATTGTAATTTTGCCACGTCACTGAATATAGCAATTAGATATTCATAATTTCTAAATCACTCCATCCCAACAATTAATTTTGTGAAGAGATGGAGAGTGCTATAATTAATTTCAGCCAATTAATTAGCCACGTGTCATTAAACAATGATTTTCTTTTAAAGCAAATTTGCTAATTTAGAAATTGTGCCACATCCCAACAATTCTATTAGCAATTGACACATCAGATTAGCAATCCAAAAACAATCACCATTGTGGATGCTCTTAATTTTATACTAATCTCCTTCCTTCGCTACCATTTTTCTGTTAAAAAGAATCTCCCTTGGATTTTTCACATTACAGAGAATAAATATTTAAGAAGGACCAATTCATACAAATAAAAATTATATAGTATTAGTTATCATTAGCTATCGTATAATTTAAACATAGCAAAGCATTTGAATCTTGAAGAATTATATAACACAGCTATCTATTTACAATTATAATAAAACTTGACCCTTTATTATATTTATATGTGAGATTTGATACGAGCGTTGTCTTATTTTGTTTACAATTTTCTTGTAGATTCATGGACAATAATTAATAGCTCTCTTTGATTAGGATGTGTTTAATCTTTACTCCTGTTAATTATTCATTACACAAGTAGGCAGGATTTATTTATCCTTCTCTTCAAGGTAAATACATTAACAGAACTTAGTTGGCTTCAGGCAGCACACCAGCTATGTACTTTTTCAGTTTATTTTGCGCTTCATGAAGTGAATCAGCTCTGTCAATATATTTACCCACTCGTTTATCGTAGTGTATCATCTGGCGTATTATAGGCTCCGACATGCGTACATTTGCGACCTTTCACCTAACCGATCTAACACGATAACTAATTAATTATAATCCATGATAAATACATCCGATAACCCAAATAAAACTTTCTCCGGTCTCTGTCTGTTTATTTTAGTCCTTTCTTAAAAAAAAATTCAACTGCTTAGAAAAAGTAAAAGGAAAGCGAATCACATCTTTGATTCGGTACAGCTCCGTGGGCCCGGATCCGATTACAAATATAGAGACCTAAACTTGAGGTCTTCTCTTCTCCTTCCAACCTTCTTTCTACTTTTTTAATTCATCGGTTTCCTCTCCTAAAAATTCCCCACTTCTCTACTTCCCTTCTCTTTCTCCAATCTAATTCAATTGAAGGTCAAATCTCGCAGTTCAGGTTAGATTCTCTCTCAATCGAGCTATTCTCTGGTCTCCGCTTTTCTCGTGGTTAAGTTGGTTTGTTCAATCGTTTCAACGATTTTGGTTTACTGGTAATTAGCCCCTTCGATTGTAGATCTTTGGTGGGTTTTGTCGAATCATGAAATTACTGGACAGATCTGGTATCCTTGATATTTACCACTTCAAAAAAAATTAGAAAAATAAATTGATTCCTGATCTCTACAGAAATTGTGGTCTTCGTTGATGTAGTTATAAATTATTTTAGTTTTGTCTATATAAAATCTGTAGACCCTCACTTCTTTCTCTTTGGGGCTAAGTTTGTAAATTCTGTATTAATTTCAAAATATGAAAACTACAACAGAATGATATAAAAAAACAAATCCTGGACTTATTTCATATTTACTTGGTAACATCTCAAAAATTACTTAGCCAATGGAGATTTACCATACAATATTTCTTTTGGCATGTATGTAGAGATTTACCTTACAATAGTCTTTTGCTTCAGGCAGAGTTTTGCACTGGCAAGTGCCTTATAATAGTCTTTTCTTTTGGCATTTATTGAAGAAGTATTTTATAGAAACTTCTTAAATGCTCGTATAGCTTGTTTTGTTCAAAGATAGTATTACTTTTGTTATTTATACTTGACGGTCTTAATAAACACACTCTCTCTCTCAGCATTGGATCATGGCTTCAAAGCGTATTTTGAAGGAGCTCAAAGACCTCCAGAAAGACCCCCCAACCTCATGCAGTGCTGGTACATTTCAATTAGTTTTATTGTTTTAATTTATTTTAACTATATAGTTTCAGAAAGCATCCATTATAACCCTCAAATCATGGGAACTACCTTGCACAAGATTTACTCCTGTCATGATACAAAATCGTATCCACAGCACTTTGTATTCTCGACAAAGTTCCAAACTACCCCTTCCATTTTATGCCGCCCCTTCTTGACATGTGAGGATAACTCACAGGAGTTTACTTTTGTAGAAGGTTTATGAGATTTATTTTGAGGTCTCAGTGAATGTTAACTGAAATTATATTGTTTTTTTTTCTTGTTGCATGTCAAAACCTTAGAATACTGTACCCGTATCTGTCTGGTACTCTGGTTCGAGCCATGACCAGAATTCTATGTAGTTTTGTCAAATAAGTTGTGTTCAGAAACAAGGCCCAAATGAGACCCAATCAGTCGAGTTAGTTTTGGCTGGGAACTAACTTGGTTAAAATACAGTGCTTTTGCTAAAATAAGATATTTTCTCTTTGGAAGGTCAATATTATGTTATATATGAATAGGTCCCGCTGGGGAGGATATGTTCCACTGGCAAGCAACAATCATGGGCCCACCTGACAGCCCTTATTCAGGCGGTGTTTTCTTGGTTAACATCCATTTTCCTCCGGACTATCCTTTCAAGCCCCCCAAGGTACACCTCAATATTGATATGCAAATGATACTTTCATGACATAGCGGCTTCTGGTTTGGTAGTAGTAGGGTGTAGTACAAAGACATCTAAAACAGGCGTGGTGCTGACACCCGTCAAGACTATAATGCTCGTAGCATTTGTTTACAGTGGTATAAAAAAATATTCTGAGTCGAGTACTCTTCAAATTTATTATTTCCTTTTTGAGTAAGGCTCTGGTAATATGCATATTACGGATCGACTAGTGCTATAGATTCATATTTTTATTTTCAAAGTTTAAACAGGTCAATCCGAAAAGTTAAACATGATCTCCATATGAAATTTAACTTGAAGACCAATTTTACGTTTTTTAGAAACTTTTTCCCTATTTTTTTTATAGGTAAAAAATCACTAGTTTCGGATGGTCCATAATGTTTAATTCAAGTGTCTACATATCGGAAAAATTAGTACAAAAATTATAAACAATATTAAATTTGATTAGCAAGTATATTTTTATATGATGATTGTGTTGAGCAATTCAGATTGATTATTTGGACTTTGAAAATGAATATATGAGTTCATAGCACGGACCATTCTGAAATATGCATATTACCCCTCACGTTTCCTTTTTCTCATTTCTTATGTTCCCTAATTTTTATGGTTAAATTTGCACTTAGTTGCGACTCTAGATAATCTATTTAGTGACAAAACAATTGCAAATAATAAAGGTTGCATTCAAGACGAAGGTGTTCCATCCAAATATAAACAGCAATGGTAGTATCTGCTTGGATATTCTCAAGGAACAATGGAGCCCTGCTCTTACCATCTCCAAGGTATACATATATGCATGCACTTGTATAGATGTAGAATTGTATGTCCACAATTTCATCATATCTAACCTCTAATTTTTATATAAATTTTATTTAAATATATTAAGGTTCTATTTGGTTTAGACAGCCTGTGAGAGAACAGGTTGGTGGCTACTTTAAGATAGATAAAGACCCCTCTCTCTAATTGAGTTGTTCTTCTTATACCCAGTACCAACCTTACAAGCAGTTGTAACAGCCTCTCTTTCTTTTTTCTTTGTCTTTATTTTATTTATTTATTTATTTTGTTTTCGGGGGTTGGAAAGTTGGGGGTGGATGGTGGATGGGATTTGGGGTATTTTCTCAAACTTGCAGTGCTTTTTATGCTGTGAAGGGATTTTTTTCTATCTCAAATTCTCGATGCCAATATGCTACTTCGAATTAACTCTCATATTTGCTTTTTAAAATTTGCTCAAGATGAAAACAAAAGAAAAACTAACTATACTTCAACAGGTCTTGTTGTCAATTTGCTCGCTCCTAACGGATCCAAACCCAGACGACCCCTTAGTGCCTGAAATAGCACACATGTACAAGACCGACCGAGCCAAGTATGAGAATACTGCTCGCAGCTGGACCCAGAAGTATGCCATGGGCTGACATATGGGTCCTGGAAAATTTCCTCAAGAGCAGATTTTAAGTATTATTTAATGGCCTATTCTGTTAACTATGTGATCCAGAAAACTTGTGTTCCTTTTCAATTGTTAGTCATACTGTTGAGTCCTGCGTATTTGTTAATAAGCTAAACTAAAAATTATTGTTTGCTTCTTCTTTTTCAGTAGGTATTGTGACATTGAACTGTGTTGGTGTTTTATTGTTAATAAGCTCATACAAAGTGTCTTCTTGTTTTGTTGCCATGATTCGGTACCGATTCAAACCCCACAGTAGTAAAAACAAATAATATAATTGAGGATAAAGGTATTTGCCATTGAATTTTAGGGCACTGCTAGTAAAGATATTGATCCATAATATAAATGTTGATATGAAACGTTCAAATGGGTACCGAGTCCCTACTACACCCAACTGATAGCTGCCTCTTGATTTAAAGGCTACCAGAGGCCTGATTTCTCTGCAGTCAGTAACTAATATAGGACTAAACAAAATGACAGGAAACAAACCATATTAAAAAAAATATTTTGAATTAGACGCACAAAATTTGAAGAGCCATAAATGATGAGATATATACAATACCTATTACAACGGTTAATCTGATGCTTAAAATTAATATAATAATATTAATTGAAAACTTTCTAAAACAATAACTGTAGCTTCATACTAGTCCATTTTCATTCTTATATATAACTAAGGCTTCTTTGTGATGACTGATGTCCTTGTTTTATTTAAGAAATTTATTATTCTATTTTGGCTGTGATTTGATGAGGCGTAACTTACAAATTACAATAAAGTTTCCCCACCTCTCACTGGATATAGCATTATTGCTGAGTTACTCCCTTGTTATATTATATTCCCCCCAAACACGGCATATCAGTGCAAGGGAAAAAACTATTAACTTGGAACACTTAAGGGTATGTTTGGATGCACAAAAATAGCTACTGTTCTTAGAATAGCATTGCTATTCGCTATTCTTACAAAAATATGGAATATCATTTGTTGCTTTTAATATTAATACTAATCTAATATTTAAAATAATGTTATATTACATTTAATATTTAAATTAATATTATATTGTATTATATTTAATCTAATAATATATTATATTTAATCTAATCTTTTATTTAATACTAATATAATATTGAAAATAATAGTATATTACATTTTAATATTTAAATTAATATTATATTATATTATATTATATTTAATCTAATATTTTATTTAATACTAATATAATATTTAAAATAATATTATATTATATTTAATAATTAAATTAATATTACATTGTATTATATTTAAACTAATATTTTATTCAATACTAATCTAATATTTAAAATAATATTATATTACATTTAATATTTAAACTAATATTTTATTAATACTAATCTAATATTTAAAATAATATTATATTATATTTAATATTTAAACTAATATTATATTACATTAATATAATATTTTATTTAATACTAATATAATATTTAAAATAATATTATATTACATTTAATATTTGAATTAATATTATATTATATTATATTTAATCTTACACATAAATTATTAAACAGTAGCTATTTCATCCAAACTCTATTCCAAATATGCAATCTAAACAATTTTTTCACTATTTTGAATAGCACTGCTTTTAAACAGTAGCTACTCTTATTTACTATTCTAAACAGTAGCTATTCTAAAGTTCATCAAACGTAGCCTAACATAATATAAATACTAAATTTTCTAGAAACATTGTATAAATTTATGCATAAATTTCACCTTTTTAAGACTTAGCAGATATGTGGGAAGGTATAGCCATTGATACCAGACATGACTTCTTTGCCAAATGATGCACATTGCCTCTGCAACAATCAAGACAAAGGATGCGAATAAAACATCCAAATATCCAAATGTTTCTTTACTAAAAATCTCACCTTATTAGGAGCATTAGAAAAATATATCTGATAGTATATCCAAAATTTACAGGAGCAAATATAAAAATCTAATAATCTTTCTAAAGCGATTACAAAGAAGTCGAAAACAATTTTTTTTTTTTTTCTAATTTGCAATGTTTCACAGCAACTAATCTGTTTGAAAGATCATATTGTTCCATATGAAGATGGATTTGTAAATTCATAAACTCTCTAAAAATACAGAGGTACGATTTGAACACATCCAGTAAAAGATTTTCTAATGAAATAAAGAAAATCATTGCGGTTATCAATTTTTTCCTCGGTATTTTCTCGACTTGATGCCTCTCTACATTGTTTTTGGGACGAACTCGCAGAGGCATTTTATGTACGTTCCTTTTTCTTAGGATTGATTTTAAATTATTGTCAGCATCTCTATTTATGCACGTTCCTTTTTCTTAGGATAGATTTTAGATTATCGTTGACATCTCTATCATCATCCATCTTCATTTTGATACTAGCTCTTGTTTTTCCATTTTTTCTCAAAAATGAAGGGAAAAAAAAAATATATGGTGGCTTTGTTTCAATGAATGAAACAGGAGATACAACAAAAATACTACTTTTGTCAAAAAAAAAAAAACACCTTTTGGTCAAACGACTCAATTGAAAATATATAAAAATCCTTATTTTATAAAATCAGACAATGAAGAAATCATGAAATATGTTGAGAAACAATTTGAAGAAGAGTTTGATTATAGATATGTTATGTCTGTTGGACAAAACCAGACAATGAAACAATCATGAAATGCAAATTAACCAGTAGTTTCACAACCCGTCTCTATGGCAATCAATCATGCAATTAATCAATTATTCATACTCAGCAATGTTTGGAAATTAAAATCAAGCACAGAAAAGTACCTTACAGCACCTCATTCTTGCTGTTGATAGGAAAAATTTAAAGGTGCCTGACTGAATTAGCAACAAAGACACAGAGAAAGCAAATATCAGTAAGAGATAATGTGCAATGCTCAAAAGCTTGGGAGGGGTTTCAGTTAAAAATGTATTGTGATTTTAATTCAAGGTTATGGTTGACTTCTTATGAGTATGAGCTGATATGGTAAGGTTACTGATCTGCATTTGGAGGTTTTGCTGTCTATCTTACATAATCAAAATCAACATCAATCCCACCTGTTTTAACATTAATCACAACTCAATACAACAACAAAAAGTTGGTTCTGCGGTACTTAACTTCGTCAAGGTTTTATTTATCACTTTCCTTTAAAAACATTCACTAGATGATGTTACAAAGTGTTTTTTAAGTGCTGACCTTTCCTCTGATAAAGACTGAAGCCCTCTGGGATTAAATAATGCAAATTCATCTAATTTTGTTGCTTTTTTGGGGCTTAACCATTCAAATATTACAATTTATACAAAACGCAAAGTTACAGAAGGGGAAGAGAGCTATGACTTGTAACTTAGGTGCATGTCACAAGCAAAAATTGCCATAAAGGGACCGATATAAACGTTATCAACGCTCCATGAGAAATATCAGTAAACTAGAGAACAATAAAAGGGAGACTAAGTAGTAAATTATTCATGCAATGTACTTAATTATTCTTTTTCCAATTTAATTGCGATCATCCAAAAGAAGGTGAAAGAAGCTAATTAGCATGATAGTCTTTTGAGAGGAATGCAACTGATAAATCTACCAGAAAATCATATATATACAGCAACATGTCAAAGTTAACTCACGCAAATTTATATACTACATGGTTATTACAAGTGTGAGCTACTACATATAATATTTGCCATTGTTGTGTATCTTGAGCTTGATTAGTCAAATTGGTTTGATTGCTTGATTTATGTGTTCAATTCAGGTGTTCGTGTGCTTCACTGCATCAGGGACGCAGCATCAATGTTTGGAGATTAAAATTAAACACAGAAAAGTATATCTTACAAGCACCTTATTCTTGCTGTTGGTAGGAAAAAATTCAAAGGTACCTGACTGAATTAGCAACAGAGACACAGAGAAAGCATATATCAGTAAGAGATAACGTGCTTGGTCCATACTATTGGTGATTGATGGGAGTACTTTTGTTGTTGATTCACCTCACCACTAATTTGAAGCTTAGTAAAGAGAATCCATGGGAGGTGGTAATTTGAAACCTAGTTTTGAAATTTTTTTTATTTTATTTCAAACAGTAACCAGTGAGCATCAAGGTAACAAACAATGGAAGGTTTATTTTATTTATTTTTTGCTTTTAATATGTCCTGTTCATAATTAGAGAGAGAAGGATGTATTTGGTTCTAGCTTATCATTTATTCATTAGTTACTTTTGTAACAGACGAAATCCCCATTCCGGGTTTTAACTAAAATAGCCACGTAAAGTTTCATTAATAAAATTAGCACCATTTTTTCCAATGAGCAACAATAATCAGGATTGGTAGAAGAGAAGTACATAATGTATACTAGTTGATTAGTGCATCTAAATTCATAGACACCAAAAATGGGTTTGGATAGTTGGATAGTTGTTCAATTGAATAATGAGATGTCTCATTATTATAAAGTATAAATGGGCTTTGGCCAATTGCATAGCATAGGCTACGAAGCTAGAAATCGGAAACAAAACAATCATATAAGCAAATCTTACTCAGACCCACCAAGTTTGAAATATTTGTATCCGTATTCGCCTTATAATTTTAAGGTTATAACTTATAAGTTAGCTAATATGAGTACCCGCACTCTAGTAGTTTTTGAGTAAAGTTGAAAGTCAAATCACCCAACTATTTAATACCTTTGTTATTATAACAAATGATTTCTCCCATCTGAGTTTCGAACTCACCCGCACTCTAGTAGTTATGTCTTATCCGCACTTTACTACTATAAGTTTATAACTGTAACGTTGATTTTTTTTTAAAGTATTTACATCTATGTACGTAAGTATGCACATATACACTAAACAATTTTTGCATAAATAATTCTTCCTAATCAAATCATCCAAAACGTACCCACATCATAAAAACCTGTGGAGAACCACTCAAAACTACATGGGAGGGACCATAAACATTTTTAGAGATGTTTTTTTTTTTTTCTTCTTTCAATCTCGTTCATATTTCTGACGATCTGTAAAGAAATTTTGCGAATCTAAAATCACGAACGTCTTCTACACAATTTTCTCTTTCAAATGAGATCCATGATAACGTACTTTCGAATTCATCATCACACAAATATTTATACATCATCATGCAAATATTTATACATATATTTGCAAGTATTGTTTTTTACATATGGTACCAGATTACATCTAAAGTATTAATATCAGGTATTATAAGTATTTATACATATGCACTAAAGTATGTATATCTATAAGACCAACTATTTTTGTTAGAGGAAGGTTGACGCAGGACGATTAGAGATTGATACGAGGATACAGAGTTTTTTTTTCAATACACTGCCCTGAATCCAACATCTTTTCTCAGACAGACAGAAGACAGTTTTTTTTTTTTTTTTTTTGAGAAACTAGCAGATGCTGCCAGTTATATTGATATGAAAATATTTACATACACCATGAAAGTGTTACAGCTTAGCCTACGCCCTGCCTTGGCACTATACACATAATCCTACCGAAAACATTCAACAAATTAAAACCAATTCCTTTTAACAGTGGGACTTCCACAGTCTCCCTTCATACATAATTTTATCCACTAGCCTACTTGGGGATAGCTGACAGTTCCTAAAGAACTTCTCATTCCGCTGCTTTCAAATGTGCCATAGGGCACATGCGAACCATCGGCTCCAGTCCAAGACTGATCTGGTGCCCTGTGCTTGTCTCGAGGCCGCCCATACATCCATCATACAATCACCCTGTTCTCTGAGGTTCAGCCCGCACAGGGAGAGTAAGGACCAAACCTGACAGGCATAGGGGCACCGAACAAGGAGATGAATTGCTGATTCCAGCATGTTATCCTGGCACATGTAACATCCGCTACTGAATGGGATGCCTTTCTTCAGTAACATGATTTGAGTCAGTATCCTTTCATGAAGCAAAAGAAAGGAGAAAATCTTGACTGTGTGAGGGATTTTACTTTTACAAATCTCTCCAAAGTCCCATTTGATTTTCCCACCTCCTTTGAAGGACCTGTAGAAGGAGATGGAGGAATAACATCCTGAATTGTCCCATCGCCATACGAGCACATCTGTGATACCCGGCGTCAGGTAGGAAATCAAATCGCGTAAGCTCAGGGGACAAGGTCCCTAACAGCATATGCTTGTCGAAGGGAGATGTGTGGGTTGGCTTTGATGAATGGGTGAGATTGTATCAGTCCAGTTATCGAACCAGAAGCTAATTGAGTTCCCATCCCCAATGGACCATGTGGTTGACCATGAAAACCACTTTCAGATGCTGTGCAGTTGATGCCAGAAGAAAGAACCACGCACTGTCCATACCAAGACAGTTTAGAATTCAAATCCATGAAACAATTGTGCAATGCTCTTTTGCTTGAGAAGTGTTTTGGTTAAAAATGCAACATGATTTTTGTAAGGGAATGGTTGATTTGTTAACAGCTGGTGTGGTCAGTAGATGCAAAGACTGAACCTTTCAAAAGATTCAAGTTATACAAAACGCCAAATTACCAGGAAGAGGGCTATGACTTTAGGTGCATGTCACAAGCAAAAATTCCCAAAAAGGGAACGATGTGCCCATTATCTCACGATCCATGCAAAATATCAGTAAACTAAAAAAGAGAACAAAGGGAATTAAATTACCAAATTATTCATACATCACTACTTAATTTTGTTTCCCAATTTAACTCATAAGTGAACATCAAAAAGGTGAAAGAGGCTAACATGATAAGCTTTTGAAAAGAAAGCAAAAGATAAATCTGCCAGATAATCATATATATACAGCAACATGTCAAAGTTAAACTCACACAAAATTATATACTACACGGTTATTACAAGTGCAAGCTACTATAATATTCTCCTCACTGATTAATAACTCCATGACAAAAGACATGTAACGGACTCGTGCGCAACAATAAATTGCGCAAAAGTTTAGTAAACTAGATATACCATACCATGTACCATGCACACCAAGCACCTAGGTACCAGCTATGTACCAACTAAATCAAAATAATTTGGCTGAAACCAAACAAATATTGCATCTACAATTCGTCCTGCTTAACATATTATATTAGGAATCAACCAACAACCTAATATGACCACTTAGCTTATCATCCTGATAAAGCACATTACCCCGAATAAATTGCACATAGTTTATAACCAAATCATCCGAATCACTAGGTACATATGGACAGGTACCAAATATTTATCCTAGGCACCGCCACCGACCTCATGCACATACACATTAGCACTGAGCCTTCCCAGCCCAATCTTACATCCCTCACCTTTTACTGCATCCACCTTCTTAGAAACTGCCATCGGGCCCTGCACCCTGACACAAGCCATTTCGTCCTTTTCTACATCCAACCCTTCCTTGTCTGCTCGGGAATTTGGTTTCCGGTCCATCACAACCACATTCGAACCATCCCCCTCCATTATCCTTCTATTATAAGACCCAATAGCCAGACCAACGGGACCTGCCATTTGACCGGTCTCCTGCTTCGGCTCAACCCCACCAGCAGGGACCACAACCAGATCAGTCTCCTCTTTTATACCTCTCAAACCAGTGGGACTAAAAAATTTGGCCTCTGATTTTGGGTTTACCAAAGTATCAAGAGAATTGCTCACCTCTTTCTTCAAATCGAAGGTCTCCTCAGCCTGTCCAGTGGGACCCACCACAAAATTAGTAATTGCTTTCGGACCCCGCAACCTGACCGCAGCTAGATCATAGGCGGCCGCCGCCTCTTCAGCCGTGTCAAAAGTGCCAAGCCAGAGCCTCCGCCTCTGGTTGGGGTCTCTGATCTCTGCCGCATACCGGCCCCACGGTCTCAGTCTCACGCCCCGGTACCTCGGGCGATCTGACGGCCGCACCCTAGAGGCCGTGCCCGTTTCTACCTTGATGATGCTCCTCTTCATCCTCTTTCGTGGCGGCAACAGCACTCGCTCGTCGTCATCTGACGAGTCCGTTGCGTCAGCATCAGATATGAGGATGCGCACAAGGCGAGGTACAGGAGGCGGATTGGTAGAAGGGCTAGGGTTAGGGTTAGAATTGGGATTTGAGGTTAGTATAGCCATGGAGGAGTTTGATTTTATGGCATGGGGATAAAAGGGTCGTGTTCGCTCAGCCCTTGGGTCGGAATGAGGGGGAGAGAGGAGCGCGCAGTGGAGACATGGGAGCAGCGTATTAGGTTTCGTGTAAGGGTTTCTAGGGTTTGATACTTGTTTTCGGGAGAAGCAACCAGGCGGGAAATGGAGGATAGAAAGAGAGAGAGAGATGGGAGGAGAAACGAGAGGAGGGGCCGAGATAAGTACGAGAAAAAGGTATTCGGAATTCCTACGGTAACTCAAATTTAATGTTTCGTCTAACCGTCCGATCTGCTCTGGCACGAATTTTAAATTGGCCTCCTGCATTCCAACTCGGGGCTGATTGGCTCGGATCCAAACTCAAATTATGAGTTACTTTAGGGGATTTATTCCCCAAGAAAAGTCGGTTTTGGAGTACCAGGTGTTGATAAATCTGGTCTAAAATTAAATGCCAGAACCGCCTGCTTTCAAATTCAAACATGGACTGTTTGTCGTTTCCTAAACGCGTCTCCAGAACCTTCTAATATAGTCGGTATCGAATTATTCTGGCCCACGGGTCTGGTACAACAAAAAAAATAACTAAATTCTGTCACTGTACTATAAAAGAATATATTCTTTGAGAAATATGAATATATGATTCATTTAAAAGTATCCGTGTTTTGCAACAGAAAATGAAATATTGTTTTTGTCATTTTTTTGTAAGTCTTTTATTTAAATATGATGTTATACTGTAATAGATGCTTTGTTAAATTTAATTATCTTACTGTGAAATTTGTGTTGTTATAAGTACTTTGCTAATTATCTCACATGTGTGCTGATTTTTCTCACTTATCTCCTTGATTAATCATGACACAAAATTACAATTAAATTTAACAAAGGAGATTAAACAACATTAATCATGTATTAGTCAATAATGAGACCAAACAATAACCTTATAACTTGATAATATACTATTTGTGAAGATAATTAATTGAAAATAACTTCGAAATAAAATATCAAATCTTTTCTACTAATGCATCCGAGCTTTGCGGTAGGAATTGATAGTATTATATTATCGTAATTTTTCGATATATGAAAATTAAAATTACATGTTATCAGTTATGATCTCTTTACTCTCTTTTTTGATACTACATTTTCTTCTTTCTTCAATTTATTAGCTATGGAACAGTTTCATTTATAACCAGATGTGTCTAAATTACAAAAGTGAAAGAAAAAATAAATTGAAAAAAAATTATAAAATATGAATATATATTGCATTGGAAAATGTTCAAATTAGACCCAAATTTAATTTACGAAATTGTTATATTATGCACGTTCTGCACGAAAGTCGCTATGCAAAATAGGATTGATTAGTTCGGTTCTTTCTATAGCCGGTGGCTTTACCAAGCACCAACAACAATCAATTAAAAAAAAAGGTATGTGGTTACATATATGACTAAATAAAAATTTAAATAAATAAGAAAACATATTTACAATAATGTACATGTATCCCTTTACATTTGAAACATTATATTGAAATACACACTTTTAAAAAACGGAAATGTAATTTTAGTCAATCTGAACCGTCCAACATGATCTCATATGAATATATGAAAATGTACTTGTTGATCAAAGTTTACTAATCTAAAGATTCTAGACTATTAAAAAATAGTGATTTTCTATATAGCTAAAAATAGCGAAAAAAATTCTAAAAATATGTAAAAGTAGTGACTTTCATTCAATCTTTGATTTTCTAAAAGAACAATGAACATATAAGGAAATAATTGTTCACACTGATGAAGATATTACTTTTACATAAAAAATATTAATTATGGGTAGAGTGGTTTTCTTTGAAGGTATTGATGACTTTGATTTCTAAAAGAAGAATGAGCATATAAAAAAATAATTACACTAATAAAGATACTACTTTTACATAAAAATTGTTAACGAAGATAAAGTTGTCCACATAATTTAAATTTTATAATTATGCTGTCAGCACCCCTTGTCTTAGTCAAAATATTTTCTTTCTGAGCATAAGATGGAAATGAATCAAATTGTAGAGATTACCGGAGGAGAATTAAAAATTAGGATGATCTCTGTTGCTCAACAATATTCTTTGCGTTCAAATTTATTTAGTTCACTTGATTAGGTATAATTGAAGTACTTGAATACCCTCAAATACTCAAGTTATATAATTATTATCTTTAACCAAAGTCTGAATTATATTTTGTGGACAGCAAATGCTAGTGAACTCCTAAAGCAATATGAGATCCCCTTTGTACTTAGTTATTGCTCTCCAAATATAAAGTTTGCATCAGATAATCATAGTATTATGTGATCATTATATGTTGCAACTAAAGTTCTAAAATTTTATTGTCCAAGTACATATTGATATTTATTTATAATTTTTGCTGAAGACACATAATGGGCAGCAATCCATTATTTCTTTTTGAGAATGTAAAATAAAATTAAATGTTTCCTTTCAAATACAGTGTGCATAGCATAAACAATTCCATGTCATGTCAAGCATGATAACAAAATCAATCAAATGCATTACAAATCTTCGAAATTATAATGGTCTACTTTCATAAAAAAAACAATCAATCTTGATATAAAGGGACCATTTCCATTGGACATCTAACTGTTGCTTAATTATAAACAAAACATCATAAATAAACAAAAGATACTAAATCCGAGTAAAAGCACATATATAAGTTTTCTCCGAGGTTCTTTTCCTTCTTGATTGGTATCCATTATTAACTTGCTATCATGAAAAGCAAAACATATGTACAGTCTATATAGATACAATAATTCAAAAAAGAACGATCAGTAACCTAAAATTCTCTGAACCAAAAGATACTCGGAAATAATAAATAGAATACAATAAAGGTAGATGATCACATGGTGGGTTTTCGAATCAAATTTTTCACCAATAAAGTTCGGTTAAAAGCTCATAATGCTATATAACAAACCTCTTAAAGATACTTCATTCCAATAAAGGGAAAAAAAATATTTTACATAAATAACCCAAGCATCAACCTTCTCTCAAATTTTTCATTTTGGTTAAGATAAATAAAAAA
Organism: Carex cristatella; assembly: GCA_024447775.1. Classification (NCBI taxonomy): domain Eukaryota; kingdom Viridiplantae; phylum Streptophyta; class Magnoliopsida; order Poales; family Cyperaceae; genus Carex; species Carex cristatella. The sequence continues at coordinate 8,573,744 of JAJHPF010000002.1, forward strand.
TTAATCTAAAATAAAGTTCACATTTATCATAAAACTCTCTTATGCTTGCTTTTCTTTTATGAGTTGACATAGTGGCTGTACCATCCACATAAACTGCATAAGATAAATTATTTCTAACAGGATTTTGATACTAACATATGTGCAAAATAAACACATACACCATCATTGACTTGATTAGAGAAGAAAAGAAAAATATCATAGATCAACTAAGTGACTAACCTAATTGGAATTATTTTTTTACTGGTTTCAGAAATTATAATGGTTATATTACTTTTTTACTGATTTCTACATACTGGTAACAAATATAACGCCTATGGTATTTCTACCTGGCCTAAAATATCCTAGGTAGGCAATAGACTTAATAGATGTGAACAAAAATACTTTATACTACTCTGTGCCCACTGGTAAGAAACATAATTTGTGAAGTATTCTGCTTGTCATGATCTTGGGTAGCCTATAGATTTATTTAGTAATAATTTATAATGTAAAATAGATCTCTTCTTCTTCTTGTACCTTGTATGGGTCGTAGTAAAACGTCCTATCGAGTTGTTCGACTTCTTTTGGCCAAGTAGCGCTCCAATATTGTGTCTGACGATCAGGACAGATCTTCATGAAACAAAAGATAGTAAATCATAATTTTTCTTCATAATAAGTAACAAATTTGTGCAAACGAAGAGAAGTGAATTAAAATGGTTGTTACTTGAGAAACAATTTTTCTGATTTGAGGCTCAAATCCCATATCAATCATTCCGTTGGCTTAATCCAAAACACAATTATGGTAACACGTCTCAAGTTTGTCTGGTTTGACTCGAACATATCAACCAATCTGCCATGGATTGCTATTACAATTTCAACACCTACATAAATCCCACTAAAGGTCAAAAATAGATGCCACAGAATAAATGAAGATGATGAAGCTTCTTATGTTTTTCAATACCGTCATTTGTCCTGTTTTAGTACAATTGTATTAAAACTTAACTTAATTCTAATGAAAAAAAACAAAAGAGATTGCTGGCTGCAAACAAAGACCAAGGAGTTTATGTGAGATCTTGTTCTATTTTTAAGAAAATATGGTGTGCGCATGCTAAACTAATACATGTGTCATTGTTGAAGTTCAACTTAACTAAATAATAAGTGAAATGTAAGATGAAAAAGTACAAAGATATCAACCTGGACATAATTATTGTCAAGCTGAAGAGCCCTTCTACAATCATCCTCAACTTTTCTCCATTAACTGCAATAGTAAATAGGTACAAAAATAAGAAAGAAAAATAGTAAACAAACCTCATATTCACTCTTAGCAATAAAAATTTAACAACAAATAAGAATGTTAAGTGAGATGAATTTCTACACACTTTCTCTTCTAGAAACATAAAGTCATGTTGGTTAGTATACCGCTACATTAGGGTACAGAGCTATTGCCTGAAAATAAAACAGCCAAAACTTCCAACATTAAGAAATCGGATCCGCAAAGTACCTTGATTAAATTGAAAAAAAAACCTGAATATTGAGCTATCGCATACAATGACAAATACGTACAAATTTGCAAATAAAAACAATCTCCTAAAAAGCAATTACAAGAAATCTAACCAACTGGGAGGCTACGGTGACCCATTTCCAAAAGCTTGTTACAACACAAACAAAATAACGCAAATAACAAATGAATTGATTGTGCCTAATATAAACAAAACCCTAAATCGGGTGAAAGGGGAGAGAAAGAAAAACAAAGAAGAATACCTCTGAACACACAAAAAACAGCACACGCGATCGATAATCGCGATTCCTTCCGAGATGGCGCTGAAAAAGCTTAACTCTAAATCAGTTTAGAAAAGGAAAAATAAACAAAAAAAAATTGAGGTGGTAGAGGGAGAGAGAGATGGAGACCGATAGATGTTTAGGGTTTTTGTCCTCTAGGCGCTGTTTAGGGTTTTTCTTTTTTGAGCGATCCTAGAGAAAAAGAGAAAAATGAAAATGGTAGCAATTGTAGAGAGAAGGGAAAAAGAGTTGGAGAGGAGAAAAGAGGAGGAGAAAACAGCTGGACAGAAAACTTGTCAAAAAACGCGTCGGTGCGTCGGGATGGAGAAAAGGGCTGGAGAGAGACGCGCAATGCGTCTTCTGATCGTCTTCAATGAAATAATTTCCATATAGCTTTTCGTATGGTGAGTACGTCACTAATTAAATTTAGATTTGTACATACTTGACAATATAAGACGGATTCATAAGACCAAAATTATTTATGAAAGGTTGAGATTGAAATGTATCTTGATAAGTGGCTCAGATTTACTGAATGAATGGTTCAGATTTTGTTTGAGTAGATAGGTGATTGGAGACTAAACTTTTTAACATGCTATTTAGAGTAGTACTGATTTCAACTCAGGACAACATGTAATAGATTTTAAAAGTGTAAATATGAAATATTTTTTGGATATGGAGGAAAAAATATGCCGCACATATTTATTTATGGATAAACGTAATACAATAATCTATTATATGTATTACAATAAATCGGTAAATTTTACTGCATTTGAAAAAATTCAATGTATTTATTGTATCAAATTTTTACATAACCAGTCCACAAAATGCATTATATTCCTTTGGCACAACAAACATAGAATAACCAAATGGATCTGTTATTAAATTCAACTATTTTCGTATTCAAAATTACGTGTAGAATAATCAAATGGATCTGTTATTAAATTCAACTATTTTCGTATTCAAAATTACGTGTGGACTTAATGAATCGAAATCAAAGACGTCACATGTATTGATTATTATTGGATTTATAGTTTAATAAAAATCCATTTTCTGATTTTCAGAATTCATGCATTATTTTTCTCGTTTCACTTTTTCTGGGGACATTAACTATAAATCCATTTTCTGATTTTCAGAATTCATGCATTATTTTTCTCGTTTCACTTTTTCTGGGGACATTTCCACAAATAATTATCAGTGTTAAGGATATTTTAATTATTTCACAAATTATCATGCATTTATATTCAATCCCCGTTATTAAATTTTCCACCTAATGCTTTGAATTAAGTTTTTCCCAACCTATAATGAATGAACGTGTTTTATGACTTAAAAAATGTCAATTTTATTGATTTCTGAATCACGTGTTTTCTTTGCCGAATTTCTAGTTACTTTTATAAATTTTTAAAATTAATTAGGTCAATTCGAGTTAATTATACTATGTGATTTTTTTTTTCCTTTTGGGACAAATTTCATGTATGTGCGTTCGACCGACAATTAGAAAATTTGAAATATATTGAAAAGCGTTTTCAGAAATTTTTATTTCTCTTGACATCAATATAGCAAAGTATTCAGAATTTTATGCATCGTAATAAAATTGTGCATGCATTCAAGTTCATAAGTATTCCATACTTGTCATACAAAAATTAAATATTTGTTAAATTTGTACATGATTCATATGTGACAAGTGGAGGCAAAATTTCCCTTGACTACGGTCAACAAGTCACATTCTTTAAAACTAACATCAAAGAATAAAATGAGACATTCACGATTGTTACACTTACAGGTATGGTGTGCGCAAAAAATGCTTGTGATATGCAGGGGCGGATCCAGAATTTTTGTCAGGAGAGCAAAAAATAATCGAATCGGGTTTAAATAGCTAATTGGATTTAAACTCATTAACTAATTAGGTACTCGATAAAAATCAATGCTTTAATTTATACTTTTCAATACTCTGACTTGTAATTTCTGATATTTTAACCTATAATTCTAATTATCAATCAAAATTCATTAAATTTATTTTAATTTTAACCTGAATTACAAATCAAACATTCAGAGAGGGGCAAAAAAAATTTCAGAGGGAGACAGAGTCAATCGAAACGTCTAAATCTCTACTAAAACTCAAAATCCAAAGAGAGGCAGCTACCCCCCTGTATTAACTTGGGTCCGCCCCTGGATATATGCAAGACTACAAGATAGTCATGGTTTAAATTATTTATATAAAAAATAGGATTTGATGCTTTTACAATTTTTTTTTGAGAATTTTAGTAATGCCTTTCAATTATAAAAGATTGAAATTGTAAACTATATAAATGTATGGTAGATGTATAAATAGTTTTGGCTCCAAAATTTTACATAAATTACGTGATATTTTCTAGTATATCGAAGATTATTAAATTCAAATAATTAATAATTACAGATCACTTGGGAAACAGTATTCAACGTTACAAATTTCATTATTTTTTATTTAATAATATTCAATGCTACAAATTAATTATTTTTATTTTGGTAATATTTAATGTTACGTATCATTTGATAAACAATATTCAATGTTACAGATTTTATTATCAATATTACAAATTTATTTTGTATGTATTGTATGATATGTACATATGAAGAATCGTTGAAAGTATTACATTATTAAACTTTAATTTTTTTATTATTTAAAGTCGACACTATCTCTTTACAACAACTAGAGCTCCTTATTTTAATTATCAGATATTCCCTTGTATTCTACAAAAAAATCAATATCTGTTAGTTTTAAGCCTGAACTGATTTCAATTTTTCAAAAGGGCATCATGAGAGCATATACATCGCTGATATTATAAGAGTTTCTAATTTGATATGATAGTTTCTAATTCAGTTTCAGATATGTGAGAGAATTTCTTATTTAGAAACTATTTAGAAAAGTTTCTTATTAAGTAACTGTTTATAAACTCCACGTTGACTAATAATTAACTCACATTATTTCTCTTTTTTAATTTATTATTGAGGCTGACTTAATAAAAACTCTAAAATAAATTTCAAAGATGTGAGAATTAGAAATTTTAGAGACTTTAATTTAAGTTGTTGGAATGTAAATGCTCGGAAAAAAAAAAATTAAAATAATAGTACTGTACTAATAAATTGAGCTTGGAGGTACATATAAACCGGGTCTACAGTCTGAAACCGAGCAAAGGGTAAATTGGGTACATGCTCTCTCTTCAAGAAACTGAAGAGTCCAGTTCAATCAGTTACAGATACCCGCACCCCGACCCTGATGGAATTCGTATCCTCTGCATTAACTCAAAAGGGAATCTTTTGAGTTAATAAATATCAACTGTCCAATATATTTTAAGATTCGTGCAGACTAGATCTGCACAAATATTGAAAGACCCCTTATGTTATGAGGTAGCCGGATACGGTTAAAATTCATTAACTTAAAAGATTCCCTTTTGAGTTAATGCAGAGGATACGCGTTCGACCCTGAATCCCTGATGAGGATATTCTTTGGCATTATCACCGCGCCATGCAATTAAACTGGAGATCGGATGGGATGGGATCAGAACCGTTGGATGCGGATATTCTGACATCCTGATCCTGGGGATCAAAAGATGAAAGATGCTAAATTCGAATTTGAATCCAGAGACACCAAAAGAACATCAGCATATTCCAGAATATTTTTTTATTGAATAGTATTTTTTTTTTTTTTTAAAAGTTATCGACGGTCCGAAAATGCTCGAACGCATCCAGATCATTACCTTCGCTGACACGTGCAGTGAGCAGGAGGTGAAATATTTAGTAGGACACGAGAAAATTCAGGGATGAAATATAATTTCATAATCAATAAGATTCAAATATTTTGTGTTTTTCATATCTTAGCAGTGTTTTTTATTTTTATCTTTATTTTTGATATTCAAACAATAAATCTGAACTGGTCAACATGATCTATGTATTAAAATATGTTTGGAAATCAAATTTTATAAATTTTTTTAACTATTTTGTTAGATAGATACAAAATTACTGTTTTAAAATATTCTAAACTATAAATAATTTTCAAAAAAAAAAATTTGGTGTCCAAACATTTTAATATAGAAATTATGTTGAGCGGTTCAGATTAACTATTTGTACTTTCAGGCATTAAAGAGACGAGACATTTGAATGCTTCTATTTTACAATATTTCAAAACAATTTTAATATAATTCGGAAAAAAAATTAGGATTTGGAACTTTTTGTATTTTAAGCATATTTTTATAAAAAAAAATTAAAAAATATATATATAAATACAAGTATATTTAAAAAAAAATAAGACGAGCATTCTTCGCTGGCTCTATACGATTGTATCTATTTTCACTTATAACACGATCATCTTTAATATTATGATCTTCTCAATGGTATTTCCGATTTTTTCACGTTTCACAAAGTAAACTTTACAGATTAAACACATACAATCATAGTATAAAAAAAAATTTAGAAGGATAAGATAAAATTTTGAACACGAGCTTTTAGATTCGATTTATTCATTTAATACTTGTAAAAATTGAATTAAGAAACTAATCATGTTTATTATCAAAATACACTCTATTGCATTAAATGTAACACATACATTATCTATGTACCAAAAAATATATATCAATAAACTAATGTTAATATAATTTTTTTTCATAAAATTAGAAAACTAGAGAGTTATCATTTTTGGCAAAAAAAAAAAAAAGTATCTCAATCCAACTCCAATTTATAAAAACTAGCTGTTATGTATAAACTAAGCAGCCGTTATATATTTTTTTTCTTGTATATAGCCCACTATGTAATCTGTAACAACCACCAAATACTGTAATGATTGCCTATCGAAATATAACAATTGCTAGTCAAAATACACTTCATTACACTTAATATCAGAGCATATTTAATAACTTGATTTTTAAACAAATCAAGTGCCGTAAAAACCAACACAAAAACAAGTTAACAACCACATTAAGAGTATTAGACTACCCAAGCCTATCCATAAAAGATTTACCAGCAACTAACATAACATAGTAATAATTTATGTGTCATGAAATAATGAATTATTTTAAGGTTTTAAAATTGCATATCTATTAGATCAAAACATTCTTTTAGTCATCTCCAATAACTCAAAAGAATTCAATAAATATTTTTTATCAAAAAAGGCATTCGATATAGATTGGTTTTGTTGCAAAGCACATCATTTGGAACAAGAGCAAAATGATGTACGAATAAGATTTCAGCCCTTTTTATTTCTTTCGATAATCAAAATTGCATGCATTTCCCTCTATCTCAATTGATTGTCACAAAATTGGAATGACGGTTAAATATTTCAAGCAACAAAACACAGGTTGTCATTATTCAATGTACAAATAGAACTCGAAAGAAGAGACCTCTTTTTTTCTTCTTTAGCGGCTATCTTTATGATCCTATTTTAGGCCTAAATTGTAGCTGGTATGGCCCATCCTCCAATTTTTTCCATGGGCCTTTGGATCTATATTAGGTCCATGAGAGTAGCCGTATCCATTTAGCATTTTGAAACATAAATTTTTGTGTATATTGTATTCTTCGAAATCTAATTAATCAACTTATTTAAAGTTTTATTACGTATGAATTTAGGAGATAGCTTACAAATATGAAGATTTCAGCAAGAATTAGTTATCTGCTTTTATTATATATAGACAACATTGATCTTTTACAAATTTAATTGACAATAATGATAACTCACGTCAAAGCTCACCCGAATTATGTAGTATAAAGTATTAACATCATAATGCTCTTTGGGTTCTGTAATTCATCTATATATTATTAAAATTTTGTATGCACAAAAATTGTAAAAATTATATTTAATTTACAAAATAATTGTAAAAGGCCTATCTCCCACGTAGAACATGGTCCCAATAAAATGCTTGCTTTAGTTTTTTTCATGTCCAAAAGTTAGTCCAATCTTCCACGGGTATACTCAATAAAATGAATAAAATTACAATTTTCTGATCAATTAATAAGCACGTAGCTCATTCTGAAGATTAAGAGTGGAAAATGTATAACTGCCGCTTGATTTATTGATTGCTCAGCATAGATGACTATTGGGGTAAAATTTTGGGGAAGTAGGTGGCGTCTCAATAATATATTAGTTAAGGGAGAGGGGGGGTGTCCGATGACCATCGGACTAAACTCGGTTCGATGGGTAGTTTCTACCGTCCGATCTACTTCAAAATCTGTGCGCACGGATATTTAAGCAAATAGCATGGAATTAAAGTGATGCGCTTAAAATGGATCGGACGGTAGAAACCACCCATGAAACCAAATTTGGTCCGATGGGCATCGGACACCCCCCTCTCCCATTAATTAATTATTTAGAATATGAAGGAAATGGATGCGTGTCCGTGTTTGACGATAGATGATTATTTATTTATTTTTCTTTTAAAAAAATTTGACAGCAGCCGTTAAGTAGCGGTTTAGAGTTTAGAGTTTAGAATTTAGGGTTTAAATGTGTCAGCATGGAAAGGTTAAAAAAAAATATAGTAAATAATGTAGTTAGAGCTAAGTTATTTTAGTGTTTTTAAAAATATATTTATTATATAACTGTATTTATTATATAATTGTATTAATTATCAACATTATCTTAAGTCTCTAACATCAAATTAATTAAAAAATTATAACATTCATAGAACCAGTGCAATATTCTAATTTCTATTAAAAAATAATTCTAGTAATATTATAAATTATTTATCTTTTAATTCAAAATACTAAGTATCATGTCATGAATTAATAATTTTTTCTATTCAAAATAATATTTTTTTATTAAAAGGTGCCGTACACTCCAGCATCTTTTTATATTCTATTCAAATAATCTAAGTATCATGTCATAAACTATTTATATTTTTCTATTTTGAAGCAAAAGTAATATGGGTCTTAAAAAAATTTGTCTTTACAAGAAATTTTCAATTTGGAATTTGAAATAAAAATCTATATTGTATAGCATGCACTATTTGTGCTACATGCTACGCGCTATAGCAGACTGCTATTACTGCTTTAGTGATCGTAGCTGAAATATCACATTTTTATTCCATAGCTTAACATTTAAGGTCCTAAAACGCTATAGCGTACTATTTGAAACACTGATAAATATTGATTGAACACTGAAAATATGAATGTGAATTTAATATTAAACGAATATATATCGGATAAACAGTAATTAGATATTAAAATTAAATTATCATATATTTATAAAAAGATACACATATCATATATTCGAGGGAAAAATTAATCACCTAATATTTTTCATAATATATCAGTTATATATATTAACTAAACAACAACTAATCAGTAAGTTTCATTATATTACTAAGCAAAATCTATAAAATAAAATAAAAATCTTAATAAAAAATTGAGAAATAAGTAGATATAAAACTAATTGAGTTTATAATAAATTTTTATGTTACTTCAAATCCTTCAATTTAAAATAATACATGTAGATTTTTAAAACAGATATTTGAATAATTATTGGAATTCATATTTGCTCTTGAATTAAAAATTATATTCACATTCTATCAGTAAAATACCATACTCGTATAAGTTAAATATTCAAATTCCTCTTCGAATCATTACTCAAAAAAATTCCGTAGCAACTAACTCATAACCCCCATAAAAAAAATTAACTCATAATAGCCTACGCGGCTTTTCTCAAAAAAATAAATAAATAATTAATTCATAACCGACAAACAAATCAGAACCGCTTACCGCTGAAACGGTGATACTCTTGTGGGATGACAGTTGGCTACGTGGCATTTCCCATGGCCGTGGAGTGTACCAGAAAAGATGAGTCTTTAATGAATAACATAAATAAGATCATCCCCTAAATAGCCTGCTAATAGTGTTAAAAAGATTTGCAGAAAAAACAAATGGCCTATACAGGTCTCGAACCTGTGACCTTCGCGTTATTAGCACGACGCTCTAACCAACTGAGCTAATAGGCCTTTTTGTTATATTTTAAATAATGTTTGTAAATAAAACTATTCTTAACTATCCAAAACTAAGTACATCCTAATTCAGCATTAAATATATATTAATTTAAGTAGTGTGGTGTGTGGTAACTCATTAATCTTATGCTTTTATAAATAATATAAATATTTTATAAATAATACTAATTTAATTAACTCTATTATGAAAAAGGAGAACTGAGAGTAGGTGCGATGCCCATCGGACCTACCTTTTTCGATGAGTGAAATGACCATCAGATCTACATCAAGATTTGTGCGAATTCATTAAAATCTGTTTAAGTATTTTTCAGTTTTTGTGCATACAAATATCAATGATAATCGTATAGTGTTAGAGCTAATTGAATCTAAAAGTAGGTCCGATGCCTATCGTACCTACTCCTATCTCAAAAAAGGAAAATAAATGCATGTGTTTGTATTACAATCAAATGAGAACAAAAGGAGACAGTATAAGATGAAGAGAGAAGTGGAAGATTAACATAGAATATATGATATATCGTTGTACGTAAGAGGAATATTGTCCGCTGCTAAACTTAAATTTGATACAAAAACTTATGAAACATCTCAAACCGGTTCATTCCTTACAAAATGAACCATTTATATTACTGATGTGATCAGATAACTCGTCTGTGTAATTTCTACGCAGCCTGTTTCAAACAAGAATAAAAAGAAAGAGTTGTAATAGACATGGCGAGCAAACGTAGAATATAGTCTTTTTTATGGAAATGAAATTCTTTTTTTGTGATCCGGTTGGGTTTTATTAATTTATAGCCTACCTAGCATGTTTGAGACTAAAAGTTTGACAGTTGTTATAATTTTAATTTGATTTGAAAAAGAGGTGGGATCCAATTACATCATTTTATGGAGACCAAATTTTCACTATTTTAAAGACCAAACAATCAATCCGAACAGTTGATCACATGAACTCCATATTAAAATATGCTTGGAGACCAAATTTTACATTTTTTTATTACTAATTTTTTTTAGAATTTTTGAAAATTGTTGTTTTTCAATGGTTCAGAATTATCTGAAAATAACATGTTTGTACACTTCAGAATAAATAGTAAAAAAAATTGAAAAATGTAAAACTTGGTCTCCAAACAATATGGAGATCATGTTGAACGGTTCGGATCAACTATTTTGATATTAAAATTGTAAAAATAGCTGATAAACATATGGTGTTAAGATGTGTTAGCATAAAATGATCTCCTCTTTGAAAAACGTAATAGATATTGATAAAATATAAAATAATCCAATGATGTTGTTTAATGATACTAAAATTTGATTGGAACTTTTGATTTATATATCTAGTGATGTGTGCTTAGATGTATACTAAATTGACCAAGTTGATGGTTTCAGACTGATAGATGTTATAGGTATAGATGACAGATGTTTTTACTGGGCGCGTTTAATTTGATGCCGATTATTTGTTTGAATTTTTACTTAGAAATGTTCAATCATAATCTAACCAGTCGAATATAATTTTCCTTTAAGATAAATATATTGTGAAATCTTTAAAACATAAAAATCTACAAGAAATTTTTCAATCAAATTTTAGTATTCAATCAAAATAATTTTCCTTTATTTATTCAATTTATGCATTTAGTAATCTTACTACATACTTAACAATCCAACACAGAGAGAAAATTCGAGGAAAAAATTACAAGTTGAAAACAGAGTACTAGAATTTCAAAACGATAAAGAAAGAAAAGCAACGAGATGTTGAAAACATATGTATCGGGGTGTGTGCGTGTGTGCGCAATTGTTGAAAATTATAACACTACTTGTTAGTTTAAAGAAAAAGAGAAGAAAATTACACAATTTCTTCAAATAACTAATTAAATAAAAATTATGCGTCGTTTTGACTAAGACGAAGCAAACTCAAAATGCAAACATGGGAAAAAAAATTAAACCCTTCAATTTATAACGAACAAAGCATATATATAATTGATATTGTTAACTGCATATATAATAGATAGAGTGAGGCTATATGTAATTTGCAAATCGTAAAACAGTCCATAGTAAGATCAATATCTCATTTTACAAAGTTTAAAACAATTACTATATTTTACTATTTTTCTAAATAGGTAAAAAATCACCTCATCTAATTTTTTTGAACCATTCAAAAATAATGGTTTATTATCCATCTTAACAAATACTTAAAATAATCGTTTATATCCAATGAACCGATATTTTTTTAGTTACCATCTCAATATGTCCAAATTCTTGATCTTACCATTTCTTTATGCAAAAAAAAAAAAAAAAAAAAAAATACTATGTGCACACTGTGATTCTGCGCAGGAGTTTTCAACTCAAATTTACTCAGATTGAATGAAACAAAGAAAAATTCGTGTGCAGAACAACGGTACGGAAGTGGTAAGTTTTAATTTTTTTATAAATCGATGGTAATGTCAGAATTTTGAAATATTGGACTGGTAATTAAAAAAAATTCCTGTCCAATGGGTTGATGTTTATAATATATGTTCCTTGATATGAAATCCTTTATTACTAGTAATTTTGGGGGAATAAATTAATCAATTAGTTTAGCTAAACTGTTCTGAGTCTTCTGACTAATTCAAAACTAGAAAAGCAATAATGGAGTTTACTATGTTCGTTTGTGTTAGTTCCTAACAACCACACTACCAGAGTCTTTGTTTTTAATCTAACAACCACAGTCGTTACGTACAGAGACCGATAACAAGTAAAAAAGCATGACAACAAACAATTTACCACATGGGAATTAGACTTTGGAATGGGTAGCTAGGTATCTCTCTCTCTTGCAATTTAATCAACAAATCATTTGATAATCAATTAACTAAACCTTTGATAATTATATCCAGAATAATATGATATCTTTATATATAGAATCTACAGTATCATTTTTATTGCAATCTATAGAAAAAGAAGTTTAGCTCAATTAATTGGAAACTGAGACAGTAAATTGGAAGGTTTAGGTAAAAACAATTTTTCTTTAAGTGAGAAGTTGGTGGCAACAGGAGCTAGAGGTCGACTTGTGCCTCTGATTCTCTTCACATTTCTAGGATAAGAAAATTTTATAATGAGAAATTAATTTCTGGTACCTAACAAGTCTAAGTTTGAACATCCCACCAGTTTCTTCAAAACTGTCATACTAGCTATCCGTCTATCATGCACCTTTCCTTCCTCTTCTCTATCCTATAAATTCTCTCCTTCATCACAAATCATAACACAAACCTTTCACCTCTTTAATTGCTCTCTCCTCTCTTCAGTCTTTAATTCTTCAAGTTCAACTACTTAACAAGTGGTAAGCCATGGCTAAAGTAGAGGAGATCAGGCAAGCACAACGTGCACAAGGTCCGGCTTCCATTTTGGCGATCGGTACAGCCACTCCGAAAAACTGCGTGTACCAGGCCGATTACCCCGACTACTACTTCCGCATCACGAACAGCGAGCATATGACTGATCTTAAAGAGAAGTTCAAGCGCATGTGTAAGTTGTACAAATTAAGTATGAAGATGAATATATATATATATTGCTAATTATTTTAGTTTTAGTTTCTCATGATAATCTTATTGTATTTCAGGCGACAAGTCGATGATCAAGAAGAGGTACATGCACCTGACTGAGGAGCTCTTAGCTGAAAACCCGAACATGACTGCTTACATGGAGCCGTCACTTGACGCACGTCAGGACATGGTTGTCGTGGAGGTACCCAAGCTCGGTAAGGAGGCAGCTGTCAAGGCCATCAAGGAGTGGGGCCAACCAAAATCCAAAATCACCCACTTGATCTTTTGCACCACTAGCGGTGTCGACATGCCCGGGGCTGACTACCAAGTCACCAAGCTCCTTGGACTTCGTCCGTCTGTCAACCGCTTTATGATGTACCAACAGGGTTGCTTCGCCGGTGGTACCGTGCTCCGCATGGCCAAGGACCTTGCTGAGAACAACCGCGGTGCTAGAGTTTTGGTGATTTGCTCAGAGATTACCGCCGTTACGTTCCGTGGACCCTCAGATACCCACCTTGACTCCCTGGTCGGGCAATCACTTTTCGGAGACGGTGCAGCTGCTTTGATCGTAGGTGCTGACCCCGACCTAGCAATCGAGCGGCCTTGGTTCCAGATGGTCTCAGCTGCACAGACCATCCTACCCAACTCAGAGGGAGCCATTGATGGCCACCTTCGTGAAGTCGGTCTCACCTTCCATCTTCTCAAGGACGTGCCCCGGCTCATCTCAACAAACATCGAGAAAAGTCTTGTCGAGGCTTTTACTCCTATCGGTAATGAAAAAATATATTATACTCATCATTATATTTGTCACTAATTAAACATATAATAAACAATGCCAAACAAGAGCTATATATGTGTATTATAATTGTATACAAGGCTAATATATGTATGGTGCATGCAGGTATCAATGACTGGAACTCTATCTTTTGGATCGCACATCCGGGAGGCCCGGCAATCTTAGACCAAGTAGAGCTCAAGCTCCAGCTGCAGAAGGAGAAGATGCATGCGACAAGGAACGTGCTGAGCGAGTACGGCAACATGTCAAGCGCCTGCGTTCTGTTCATACTGGACGAGATGAGGAAGCGGTCGGTTAAGGAAGGCAAGGCCACCACCGGAGAGGGCCTCGACTGGGGTGTGCTCTTCGGATTCGGGCCAGGCCTCACGGTCGAGACCGTTGTTTTGCGTAGCATTCCCATTGAAGCCCCGGCACACTGAGACAGAACAGCCCCCGGATAATATATGTGTGCTTACTGTTTAAGTTGAAATTAATTAGTTTATCGCTTAACAGTAGCACTTTTTTCTATTATTGTTTTTTTTTTTTTTTTTTGCTTTTTGTTTGTTTTCTGAATGTGACCGGGAAACTACAACAGAAGGAATAAAAGTATATTGGACGTGAATTGATGATATTGAACTGTTGTCTTATTTATTGCCTGAGGATAATTTAACTATTATAATTAATTCATATGCATCCCAGCAAAAATAGTTTATTTCAAACTATGTTGTATAGCTAGAAAGACAGATAAAATTGAAGTATTATTTCATTATACTACAAATATTACCACACTTTTACAATTATAATTGAACTCTCAATATTATATAATATTACATTATTACTTCACCTCTTTAGCGCAACACCTGCAACTACCTCCTCTTGGTAGAAAACCTCCTACTCTTTTTTGTAAGGGAGAATTTACCACACTTTTACAATTATAATTGAACTCTTAATATTATATAATATTACTTATTGACCTCTTTAGCACAACACCTACAACTACCTCCTCTTAGTAGAACCTCCTAGTCTCCTACTAAGGGAGTATTTAATGCATACCCCTAAAAAGTTTTGAAATTACGTATTTTCCCTCTAAATTACATAATATCATATTTATCCTTCTAAACTTCAAAATTCACAAATTTTTCCATTTTATTGCATTTTCTATTAAAACTAATTTTAAATATATAAATTACTCATTTTATCATTTATTAACAAAATAAAACATATGCAACCTATATAAGAAAAATATCAGTCTTCTAATTGGCCGGTTTCAATGGGCAAATGATTCATTTCTTTGCTTCTAAGGCATGCACAAGTATATACATAAATATCACTGTATATATATTAGAAGTAGATAAATAAGTTAACCATTTGTCCTTGAAAATCGATTAATTAAAAGACTGACATTTTTCTTAAACATGCTACATAGTTTTTTATTTTTTCAAGAGGGTAAAATGGGTATTTTATAAATTTAAAAGAGTATTAATAGAAAAAGTAATACAATGAGTAAAATTGTGATTTTATGAAGTTTAGAAGGATAAATATGATATTATGAAATTTATTGGAGAATACATAATCTTGAAGGTTTTTTAGGGGTATACATGAAATTTCCCTTTTTGTAAAGATGAACTTGATGTTCTAATTTTTTTTTTTAATACAGAACTTGATCTTTTGCTTGGTGCTCAATGGGAAGCCAAGACCAGTTATTTACACGTCATGGATACATCTAGAATATCTACTGTCCTAAAAATAATTAGAGGAAATATGTAGGATAAAAAAAAAATATCTAAACAAAATATCTAATATTATAGAAATATGTAATTCTTAAAAGATGGGTTAAACTTTGAACTAAAAATATGGTTTATGCAATGCTGTCTCTCTCTCTAGATCTATCTTTCTCTCTTTCTATATATATATTCAATAAAGTATAATCCTCATAAGTCCAAGATGAAGTCCGTACGATATCTCGTTTTGACGGCTGCACAACACAGCACAAGCGAGCGAATTCGCATCCTATGAGATATCTCAAACTTTGCGTGACCTTTTGTTTTGGAATATCTCAATCGTTCAAATACGTTCTACTCGAATCTCAAAGCTCAAATAATACAGCCCCTACGTTCCCCCGAATAGGCACCAGACACGTCGGTCACGCAAAAATTGAGATATCTCAGACGATACGCACCCCGAGCGAGCTAGTCCTTGTCATTTGTCAAATATATTTTCTACCTACCTTACCTGAGATTAAGTAAACCATGCGTATTATATAATAAAAAGAACTTTTGCCTGTATTGATGCGTTTGGATGAATCAAGAATAGTGCAAAATTAGTAGTTATTTTAATTTGAGAACAATAGCTATTTCAACATTTTGTAGTTTGTAGGATTAGTAGAATAGTGAGCAATCCCACAAAAGACAAACAAAGAATAGTAGCTATTCGCTAATTCAAACATATCCAAACATAAATTAGTAGCTTGGAATAGTACTAATCCGGAATAGTAGCTATTTTTTACCCACCCAAACGCACCCATTAAGAATTGGGAATAGTGTAACTTACCTAGTTTCAGTAAAATGAAACGGGCTTGGGATTTTTTTCGTTTTTTTTTTCAAAAAAAGGAATTGGTAATAGCAGCAGGATACCGAGTTCGGATTCCCTAAAGTAACCTAGTCTTTGGGTTTTGGATTAAGACCGTCCGATTGGAATCCATCGCTGAGAATTGTCTCGGGATTCGAATTTGTTCTCGGAATGCGCGTGCTTCAGATTTGGATGGATTGTCTCGGATTCGAATCGGACGGTCCCGATTTAAAACCCAAAGATTTGGTTACTTCACTGGATTTGAATTCCAGGATACCGGGGTCACAATAGAAGGGAAGCAAATATGCTGTGATTTTAAAGGAGGGTCCTGCAATTTCAATTTCAACCATTTATTTATTAGAATGCAACAATCTCAAAAGAAATTAGTTTTTGTACATGAATCTCAAAATATATAAATGGTTGTAATTAAAATCGTAGGAACATGCGATTCTTTGGAGTTGCAGCAGATTTATTTCCAATGGAAGAAGATTACGTACGTTGTCATGTTGATAACAATTACTAATTTAATCAAACCGTCCGTTCTACTCTATAATACTTGAGTCATTTAATTTAAGAGCAAAGAGATATATTTCTTTTAAATACCGTTTTTGCCCTTCTTAAAACCTTCTTTATATTTTTTGCTTCTAATTAAATGCTGCAATAATTAGAAAATTAAATAGACAAATAATTTACTTATAAGCAAGCATGATAGTATATAAGGAAACGTTCAATACAATGGTTGTATGTACATGTTTGGAAAATAAAGTTCATTGTTATTTGAAAATATATTTGACATGATGTCTTATTTTCTATTTGATATGTATTTCACCATTAAGATTTTTTCTCCTCTTTTTTTGTTTTTTGGCCATGATTAATTATGTGCAGTTACAACTACGTATTCAATTTATCAACACAAAGAAGCAACTAGCGTCAATTAAATCATTTTTATAAAAAAAAAAACGTTCAAAAACAAACATCAATATAATGATATAATTTTACATATTAGGCTTGAATTTAAATAAAAAGATGCATGGATTTGCAATTTTGCATTCAACACATCGTATTATTTTTCAATATTATCTTTGTATATTTACAGAAAGACAATAAACTCATTTTGAGAGATTAATTCATCATTTTATAAATTTCATACACTCATTTTTTGGGATATATTAAGAAAATACATTTTACAAATTTAATTCATCCATCAGATCGAATAACTTAATAGTTTGGATTCTTAGAGCAGTTTTTTTATGAGTACCATATGTTCAGTTTGATCATCTTTTGTTGGTCTTGTTTTTGTGCAAAGTCGGTGCCATTGAACGTGTTTGTGGGAAGAATTTAAAAATACTTGAAAATCACATAATTTCTCTATATTTTGATTCATTTTAGCTCTTGCTTACAAAGAGAAACAATAAACTAAAACCATAAGAAAATTTAGATCAAGAAAGAACGGCAACATAGGATATTGAAATAAACAAATTAAGAATAAAATTTCTGTTTTCAATGGACTAACAATTTCTTTCAACTTATAATAGGTTATTAACTTTTTTAATTGTAGCAATAATTAATCAGAAGCAAAGAATAAGAAAGTTTTTATTAAGGGCAAATCTGGTACATTGAAGAAAAAAAATATCCCTGCTCTCAAAATAGGGAAACAAATTTGCTGCGATTCTTTAGAATCGCAGAGTTCCTGCTTGTCCAAATCAAACCATTCATTTGTTTCGAAATTCGTACATAAAAATTAACTATTTTGAAATTCGTGCACTTCAAAAAAATAAATGGTTTGATCTGAAAAAGCAGGACCTGCGCAGATTTATTTCCCTCAAAATAGCAGTCCCCTTAATTTAACCATAACTTTACTAAGCGGAATTTTAAAGTACGTATATTGTTTGGTTCCGTCGAAACATGTTAAAGATCTTAATTTGTTTTTAATATTTTTTTATCACTTCAGATTTAACTAAACCATAGAATAAGCTGATCAGAACTCAACCGTGTCAGATTAACAACGTAACCTTTCCAGTCTCCTCTCATCTCCCCCGGATTCTTTTTTTTCTTCTTTTTTTTGAGGAAAAACCCGTAGGTACTTTTGATTGAAAGAAACAACGGTTACATCTTACATTTCTCGACTTAAAATAAAAAACGCCATAGACTAAAAACTAAAAAGTAAACCAATAAAAGCAAGTAGAATCCCAGCCCCTCTTCTAAGCTGCTACTTTCATCCCTTCGTGTACCGCCCCCCCTTTTTTTTTTTTCAATACCCAAACTATTAGGGGTCCAAATGCTAAAAGGTCTTCTTCATTTCTGACAGCTTCTCCCGCCTCACCAGTATATCTTGGAGCTTATCAATTGCTGGTACGAGACCATCCTTCCACTCGTCCTTCTTCGCTTGTTGCACTGCATTGTTCTCTCAGCTGGAAATGAGCTTCGTTGAGTCTGTGCTCTACTTCCAGGTGCGCAATCCAACATTGTATTGGGGTTCCCTTTCCTTCTCTCCCCGAATTCAGATGCCCATTGGAATGAGATCTGAGGCGTCAGTTTCAGTCTGGCACAAACTCACAATAGATCCCTCCATATTCATAATCCGATGCCCGTCCGATTCGCATCATGATTCTTGCAAATTCAGTCAGCTCGAATCTTAATGTTATTTGCGTGAATCTTGATATGGATTGGACGGCTCCAACTGGACATTCCATCCCCGCTATTACCGAAATGATTTACTCTCTCTTCATCTCCGACTCTTAACTCATTCCTGCGCGGGAATCGGATAAAGAGAAACATCCACCTCAGGTTCAACTCTCCCGACTGCTCCAATGGCGGCTCTTCCTTTCTCCGATCGCCTTCTCCTTTCCCCTCCCAATTCTCTCTCTCCAAAAACACTATCTCTTCCCCCAAGAGAACTCCACTGGCGCACGTCATTGCATTTCTCTCTTTCGCGCTCTTCTCCTCAATCTCGCTACATTTGCCCCTGCTCGGCTGGAACCCTAGACCCCGATCCCGCCTCTGAAGAACCTAACCTTAGTTCGAGTAGTATAACCAGTTCTTCTGGTGGAGGCAAGGAAGGGAATAGGAGACGGGCGGTGAGGATTGCGTGGGAGAAGCTCGTCAGGTGGTCCCGCTCATGGCGATCTAGAAATAAGAGCGATGTTCTTGAAAAGACCAGAAAGGTTACTACTTAATTATTCCCTAGCCGCCCCCCCCCACACACACAGCCCTCTGTTTCTTGTTCGATTATTTGTTGCTTACCTAGAAACGCACAAAACTGTTCAGTCGATTGTTTGGCGCCATAAGATATATATTTTTTTTAATTTCTCCGTGACTGAAATTTAACTCCACTGTTTCTGCCCGAATTTCATGTACTGGAGGCACCTAACTATAGCACAATTTAATTGGTAGTAAAATAATACAATGGAAAAGGAGAAAGTAATATGGTGAGCTGAGTTCATATCCAAGCACCAGTGTTTGGCTTATTTTGGATTATTGATTTTTTTATTTTACATGGGGATAACAAAAGAAGGTCGATCAAAATAGGTAGTAGTTCTTGGTGGAGGGTCCTTTGGGACAGCCATGGCAGCACATGTGGCCAGCAAGAAGTCCGAAATGGAAGTATCCATGCTTTTACGGGATGATCATGTTTGCCAATCTATCAATGAGACTCACATCAATAGGTATTACACTCCAAAGAACTGTAATGAGGGTTACAAAAGCTGTTATCTTTTCTAGAATGCACAAAAGCTGTTATCTTTTCTAGAATGCTCAGCACCAGTTGGTACCGGTACTTGTATAAACTACTACAGTAAATGAATTCAATGGAGATTTCCTCTGAAAAATAGGTCTGACAGAACTGGCACCAGCATTTGTATTAGCTAGTGTAGTAGAACATTTTCAATGGTGATTTTGTATATAGGTCCATCAGAAGCACAACTTAGTGTTGCAAAACCAAAAAAATTGAATATTTTAATGCCCACAATTAAGCGTACAATAAAACAAAACTGAATTGGTACACTACAGGTTTGATGTATGTAGTGCATCATTGTATTAATCTTAGTTACAAGGTTCCCAATAATGCCCGTATTATTATTTTTCTGCACCTCTCTAAACAAATGACGAACTGGACGAACTATTCCTATGGGCTCAAATGCCATGTTGTTTTCATGCCCCAATCATGCTCCACATCCTTATTTCCGTTTTCAAAGTCCGAAAAAGTGATCTGAACCGCTCAAAATGATCTCCATATTAAAATGTGCTTGGAGACCAAATTTTTGTATATTTTGGAAATCTTTTACTATCTTTTTAGATAGGTACAAAATTATTGTTTTTGGATGGTCCAGAATTTTGTTTTTGATTTTGTAGGTATCTAAAAAATAGCAAAAAATTCCCAACAAATATAAAATTTGGTCTCCAAGCACATTTTATTATAATTATGTTGAGTGGTTTGGTTCGACTGTTTTGCCTTTGTGAATGGAGATAAGGGTGTGGGGCATGATTGGACACGGAATCAATGGGGCATTTGAGTCTCCTTCATGATTCATTTGATACCATAAACAACCTTTTTGTGTGCTTTCATAAAGTATCATAATTTTGATATCGTATTTTTATTGTTAATAAACTGAACTGTTCCTGAATTATACACGCTTTATACCTGAATTATGAGTTTTAGACCTTACAAAATTATATCGGAATTCTGAATATGTTACAAGTATCAGGACATGGATAGATTGGTATAGTATTTATAATTGCCCATCTCAAGTGACAAGCCGCTGTAAATATTCATCTATTACAGCTTTTTGTGATTGCCGGTCTGAAGTTTGAAGCAACTAAATTTATTCATCTACCCTTGGACATTTTGTTACCTTTTTGTGTTCATTGTATGAATATTTTTTCCATTTTAAAGTGGGTCATTTTTGCTGATCTCTTACAAAATATTGAAGCAAATATTTTGCGGGACATAAGCTTCCAGAAAATATTGTTGCCACTACATGTGCGAAGGATGCATTAGCTGGTGCTGATTTTTGCTTTCATGCTGTTCCAGTTCAGGTAATTTATATTGTTCTTTCTTTTGTCCTACTATTGCATTCTGATCCAAACGTGTGCAATTAGGTCTAGTTGGACTAAGTATGTGCTGGTCACTAGCATATGAATGCCATTGATGGCCATCTATTGCATGCCAAATGGGGAATGTGATTGATCCTTCTTTCTTTTATTTTTCCTGAAAAAGAATCTCATTTTTGAAAAACTTATTTGCATGGAGAACTGGAAATATATGATGCATTTTTGTACAATTGTACTCCACAGAGTAATATAACTGATGCTTGGATGGGTATTATGAGATGTCTGGCAAGTTGCTTCTGCTTGCAAATCTAAGCAACATTGACTAGCGTACTTCCTAGTGACTGTTGCCTTAATATTTAAATTTTATAATACCATGATACCCAAGCTTTTCCAGCAATTGCTGGTGTTACAGTACTCAGGCATTGGGCATTTAGTTGTTGTTGTTTAATTGTATTACAAAGTTTCTGTTGACCTAACTTGTTACACGGCAGTTCAGTTCGTCCTTCCTTGAGGACATCTCTCAATATGTCGATCCAAAATTGCCGTTCATAACTCTGAGCAAGGGTTTGGAGTTGAATACATTGCGGATGATGTCCCAAGTTATTCCCAAGGCGTTGGGGAATCCACGTCAGCCGTTTGTTGTTCTTTCTGGCCCATCCTTTGCTGTTGAATTGATGAACAAACTACCCACAGGTTCGTTTTGTCAAACTTTTGGTCCATTTATTTCATAAGGAGCAACTCACTAACTAGTAATGTAATAATATTGTCATGTGGGTATAACAATGTAGCAATGGTGGTGGCATCGAAAGACAAGAAGTTAGCCAGTGCAGCTCAGCAACTTCTTGCTTCTCCTCATCTCAGGATTAGCACGTCAAGGTATATGTTTTTTTTTTAATTTTGTTTAAAAACCACATCTTTCCTGACAAATAGGACGAGAGTTGAGGTGCTTTATTAAATACGATGTTCTTGGATAAGAGTGACTTTGAAAATTAGTTTTTCTCTTCTCATTTAATGGTAGAAGCGCATTGTCCCCTCGGTGAATTATTACACTTGAAAAGAAGAAAATCATAAAATCATAAAATTGTTTTGATGCTGGGCCTAACTGAGTTGGTTTAGCTGACCTTGTTGTGTTTGTTATTGTATTTGTAACTGTTGTGATATATCAGTGATGTCAAAGGAGTAGAGATTGCCGGTGCCTTAAAAAACGTGCTAGCGATCGCTGCTGGCATAGTGGAAGGGATGAATCTCGGCAATAATTGCATGGCAGCTCTTGTGGCTCAAGGTTGTTCTGAGATTAGATGGCTTGCAACAAAAGTGCGTCTTTCACCTCCATCTTCGTCATTTAACTCTGAAAATTCTACTTTTTTTTTGTATTTTACATTTGAATGAATCTTATTACTAACTAGTAGTGTTGTTTCATTTGTTTGTTTTTGTTCATGGAAGTGCAGATGGGAGCAAAAACTACTACGCTGGCTGGTTTGTCAGGATCCGGCGACATAATGCTCACTTGTTTTGTTAATCTTTCAAGAAATAGAACTGTTGGGTTGCGCCTTGGTGCTGGAGAGAAACTGGAAGATATTTTGTGTTCTATGAACCAGGTAGGTTTGTTGCTGTGTGCTAACACCTACATTCATCTGTTACCGAGAACTCTTCAATGAAATGTACGGGCATTTCAATGGTCCATATGAAGATATCTGTCCTGAATTGTTGTACCATGTGAAGTATTGGAGGCACTTGTTGTTGTGTATCTCCTGGTATCGGAGACCGGGCCTTAGTTAAATTTTGTGGAATGTATCTTTTAAATGAGTAGAACTAGGGTGTTCCTTAGGGTCACCACTCACCAAGCCTTTTGTGAGCTTAACTCCAAAACATATCAGATTGTCTTATAATGACGAATCTAAATCATCAAAACCGATCTACTTCAAAAGTGATACATTTACCTGTCAAATTTATAAATTTTTGATATAAATTAGTATAAAGTCAAGTGGTTAAAAAAATGATGAAAATGAACGCATGAAATTTAACTTGTAAACCTTGAATGCTTGGCTTTATACTAAATAAAATAAAAAAATTATAAATTTTACATGTAAACACATCGCTTGTAAAGCATATTGGTGTCAACATTTTGGATTCATTATTGAAAGTCACTCCGGTATGTTTTGGAGTTGGGCACACCAAAGGAACCTGGTGAGCACCCTAGTTTTACTCCTGTTAAATAAATATTACAGGAATTTCATTTGGTCTTTACTGTTTTAAAGACCAGGCCTTTTGATGTCATTTCTTTTTTCTTCTTTTAGGTTGCTGAAGGTGTATCAACAGCTGGTGCAGTTATAGCACTAGCTCAGAAGTATCATGTGAAGATGCCGGTTCTGACAGCTGTGGCCCGCATAATTGACAGTGAATTAACCCCTAAGAAAGCCGTTCTTGAGTTAATGAGTCTTCCTCAGGTAAGGTTCATCATCTAATAGTGTGTTACTGATTCTAGGATTTCTTTTCTTTTTGGATTTATTTGATTGGATATCCTATTCTTACTTTATTATCAGAAGTATAGTAGCGTCAAAAAATTTAGCAAGCTTTTGTGCCAGCTATTTTACCATACCTTTTCTCTGTAAACATAACTTGGTTACCTGTTTGTGGTTGTTTCCTATTTTTCTGACACCAGATATTAAGCACTGTTCGTACTGTTGTTTCGGTATGAGGCTGTAGTTTTATTAAATTTGACCTAAAGCTTGTCAAAACCTAAATTGAGTCATCAGTTTAGCCATACATTTAAACCCTAACTATACACAATTAGTTAAAGAAGACATGTTATAAAAAATAAGCAAATAAATTATAATGGAATAAATAGGTCAAATTAAGTTTCCTAAATCAGTATGGAGAGCTAGACAAATAAATTTGCTTTCTGATATATTTGATGACAATATGCTAAATGATATCTGAATTTTTGTAGGTCGAAGAAGTATGAAAGATCACAATATGGTTGTGTGCAATCTTTTTGCTGCACTGGAAAACCAGACATCTCCTATAATCAATTTTTTTGTTCTTTTCATGTTCCAATTTTAATATAGGATGGCAATTTTCTTTTGGTATGAAGACTGCCCATAGGAGCTCTTTGTGCACTGATACAAATTTGTTCGTTGCATTTAAGAGGACAGAGAAGAAATGAACTTTTTGCCTTTTCCATTGACAAACTTAATGAGCATGCATGCTTCTTTCTTGATTGTTCTTACAAACCTACAATTACTGACGCCGTTGTTTGGCAAACAAAGTGCTTCGTTTATTGTAGAGATGGATCAAGGGACAAGGGGTGTCGGAATTTAATTTCAAATGGATGAGATTTCATAGAACTTTGTGCTAAATCTTATAAAAAAACCAATTGTAATATTTCACGGTGTAGAGACTTCTGCCTTGTTCAAATTTTTTTGTCCCGAATTCCATACCATTTTGTTCAGATTTTTTCATCTGAAATTTACAGGATTTGGACTTGAGGAGACACTTTATTCAAAGGAAGGAGATTACCTGCTCCTAGTGTGGATGACATGTGGGTCCAGACGGATTTAGGCATTTAAATATTGATTTTAGTTTTGCTGCGGGCTCACATGTCAGCGACTAAGGAACAGAAAAATCCTGTCTTTGGGGGGATTCGGTTCCTCTCTCTCCCTCTATCCATTGCAATCAACGAGAATAAAGTAAGATCGTCAAAGTGCAGCCCGTGTTTAATTCCCAGCATTTGAAGTTCAGCTTATATTAATAAATTTTCAAATGAGTTGTGCACTTGTGCTTGTTGTTTCTTTTGAATATTCAAGCATGAAGATAACAAAAAAAAAATTACATGTCATAATTTTAAAATGAAATTTCAGTTTACGCTCCGAACCATCCGATTATACCCATAAAGAAGGAATCATTTTTAAGTTCGTTACGAAGATTCTATATCCATTTCAGTGAAATATCTTCGGTGAAATACGTAAATTTGGGATCTGCACATCACTTGACCATAGAATATCATCTAAAATTATCTTTGTTCATTTAGAAAATTTATAAACACCTTCGATGAAAAAATTACTAAGCTTTGCTTCACTATATTTAGCCAATAACACTTGAGCATAATAAATTGAAGGACCAGAGAGATATAATATTTCTTATTCACTAATGTTTTATATTTTGTTTAGTAAATTGATACCGTTTTCTGTGTTTTCAAATTAAGTGATAAAAACGAAATAATAGTTTACCTCAGCCGTATGATTAAATTCTTTTTCTCAAGTAGGAATTTTTGGAAGCATCTCTTGCGCCTCTGGTAATTTGGTAGGTCCTATTGGAAACAGAAATGGTGTAAAGATATTGACAGAGTAGTATTTACTTAATGCAGCGTATGAGTATTAAGTAGCGTTGCTTTGGCTCTATTGTACATAAGCTTGATGAAGTAAATATTGCTCTGTCAATATATTTAGCCTGGCATACATAGGAAACCAATTATAATCAAATCTCTTTTATCAACAGCTCAAAAAAAAATCTCTTTCTTCATCACACTACGCCACGTGTCATATCCTACCGTCGATACCTTAATCTACATCCAAGAATGCATCCTCTGAGGTAATAAAATATTAGTGTTTAGATCGGGACCGTACGACCAGAATCTGGACCAATCCTTTCTTTAATATTCGTGCTAATACATATTGGACGATCTAGATCTAAACATAAAATATCTGTTACCTCAGGTGATATTCTATCATCCCTGATTTATTTTAATATTCTATAAAGCCGACGTAATCCGATTTCGTTTCTCCTCTCTTTTCGCTTCTCTCTCTAACCAATTCGGGTTTTCTAGGGTTTTTATTACATTTCCTCCCATTGTACTGGAGAAAAATTGAGCTGGATCGGACTTTGGAGGCCTAGGTTCAATGGACTATTCGGCGGAGAGGGAACTACTAGAGACATTCGAGGCGGCGAAGAAGGCGGCTGACGCGGCGTCTGAGGACGGCGGCGCGTCTCCGGAGGCGGATCGGTGCATCGACGCCTTGAATAGGCTGAGAGAGATCAAGGTCACCACCGCCGTGCTCGTCTCTACTCAGGTAGGTTCGTGAATTCTTTAAGGTTTTATTTTGTGGGTCAAATTTTACAATTTTTTGCCCTTTCTAGATCGGCATCAACTGTTCGAAGTTGCAAGATGAAGTTCGTGGAGTCCGAGTTCTTAGAGTTTTAGATTCATTTTAATTCTCTGTTTTTTATCCAATAACAAGAAAACGAGTACAATTTTTTGTCTCGTCGAACTTCTTCACAGATTTTTAACAACAGTATACCTTCTGCATTGGTCAATTCTTTGACCCTTGTTTGGTTCTATTATATTAGCTGAAATAGGGAAAAAGTGATAAAGGTTAGATTGTATATTGCTTTTGTACACTATAGCTCTTTATAGAATATTCTCTTCTGTTATTTGGTATATGCTCATCTTAAGGTTTTGGCTATGTTCTATGCGGCTATGAATTTTGGGAAGGCAAATTTGATATGGAAATACATAGAAATTTAACTCCTCCTTTTGTTATGATAATTGAAATTGTTCCTGATTGTACTGCTGGGACTAGTCCTTAAAAGATATTGAGAAGTTAACTGATTCGGCATATAAGTTAAGTTAGGAAAAGTAAAAGAGATAACGAGGTTTTTTGTAATTCAAATCATGTTATTCTTTCTTTTCATAAATTAAGAAGATCATAAAATTGTCTTCCTGGAATATCGTTTTGTGCTACCACAAAATTCCTGTAATTTTAACCATGGTCAATGCATAAGGAGTCCTTTCTGAGAATACCATTTCATATATATGCAAAAAAGTTTAGTATTTCATACGTATACCTCTAGAATGGCCTTTACCTCACAACCTGTCTTTAGTACTACAATCCTGCATTTCTGCCTTCCTTTCTATTTTTTTATTAATTTTTTTTTTCTTTTTTGAGTCTGGCTTAATCTTTGGTTTTCTCACTATATGTTTTTAGGTTGGTAAACGCTTGCGATCTCTGACAAAGCACCCCCACAGTGAGATCCAGTCTGTGGCCTCTGAACTGATCACGTTTTGGAAAAACATTGTGGTAGAAGAGAACTCAAATGGAAAGAAAAATGGGCAGACTGAGAAGTCATCCAATGCCAGTAAGCCTGTTAAAACCGAATCCAAACCCAAACCTGAAAAACCCCAGCTGGCACAACCTGAAAAGAGAGATGTTAAGCCTGAAACCCCAAAATCCGAAAAGAAGCCCCTTGTTAAGGAGGAGAGGAAGCCGGCAGTCTCAGTTGAAAGGAAGGCGCCAGCTGTCCCGAAGTTGTCGGCCCTTCTCAGATGCAATGACACCAACCGCGATCGCATTCGCGAACTCATGGCTGAGGCCTTCATGAAGGTTTCTGGCGAAACTGAAAAAGACGACCGAGAGGAGGTGAGGAACATCCTAGATGAGGTGGAGGAATGTGACCCACTACGGATTGCTGTGACTGCTGAGTCAGCACTTTTTGCAAAGCTGGGTGGCTCGACCGGGGCCCAAAAGCACAAGTACAGGTCGATCATGTTCAACCTGAGAGCAGATAACAACACCGACTTCCGGAGGAAGGTGCTGATAGGACAGATTAAACCTGAAAGGTTAGCAAACCTGACACCGGAGGAGATGGCGAGCGATGCGCGGAAGATGGAGAACAAACAGATCAAGGACAAGGCTCTGTTTGATTGCGAGCGCAGTGGTGCGCCCAAGGCCACCACAGACCAGTTCAAGTGTGGCAGGTGCGGCCAGCGTAAGACCACATATTACCAGCTCCAGACGCGCAGTGCTGATGAGCCCATGACCACTTTTGTCACCTGCGTCAATTGCAACAATCACTGGAAATTCTGCTGAGTTTTCGAAATAATTTTCAGGGTTTCGAGAATTGCAGTTCTTAGTCTCTGGTTTCTGTTCTCGGTTTAGTTTTCTGTTTTTTTCTTTTCATTTTTTCGTACTTGGGTATTTAATGGACCTGTTTTATGGCGCAATTTTCTGGCAGTTAGGCTCTGCTTACTCTTCTTATAGCTGGGTATTAATTCATTAGATGACTTGATTATGTCAAGAGGGTTTCAGAGCAAGTTGGCTTTGTGTAATTAAGTTAGTTTAGAGGATTAATTAATTTGGTCCAGTCAATAACATGTACTCCCATCTCCTTTTCATGGTTCCATTTAACCAATAATTAATTAGTTTTATGCATGACTGCGAGTTGTATAATATTTACACGGAATACGATGGTTCAGGTTTTCATTTTTACTGGTAGTGGTTGGTTTTATCTGTATGTTTCTTTTAATTGAGAAAACTTGTGCAAACGTGTTATATAATTATTATTTTTATATCTTAATCAAAGCTAAGGATGTACTTTCAATCGATCCGTTGAATAGAATATACAGCGACTAATTACTAATATAAGCTGATATTCAAATGCTGGGAATTAAATACGGGATGCACTTTATAAGCGGATAGGATACTGTTAGGAAATTAATTATCATGCAATCGATTTAACAAAATTTTGCAGACTATTATTCATTTATGGTAATTTTGATATAAGTGTAAACAATTAGTTGTATAATCTAGTATAAAGTATGTATTGTAATATCATTATGAAGATAATAGTAACAAATAAGTGAATAAATAGTTGTATTTAAATTATTTTATGTAAATTATTATACATGTATACAATTATAAAAAAAAGGGATAAGAAATCTATCGTGTACATATCGTGACGAATTCCTCGAAAATTGTTAAGGGCATTATTATTATGAGAATTAGTTATTATTAGTTAAACATATTGTACTTAATTACTTAAACGACTTGAATTTGTGGATTTTGTACTGAATACTAGACAAACGACTAATTGAATTTGAGAGTCGTTGAATTTGGCTACTGATTAATCGAATTAATTTTAAAATATCTCAATTATTATTTTGGTAAATACAAATAGTCGTCACCCAGGTTTCTTACTGGTATATTGTCAGGGGAAATAAAAATCTAAGTGGCTGGCTGTCAGCATTTCCTGAAAGTCCAGTTAAAGACTTAAAAGTTGGAAATTGAAAGAAGACAAAATCAGGAGAGCCACACCTTGAAGAGACGTGGCATCTTTAGGACCCACGACTACTCGAATTCGGATCCAGTACAATACCTGACCGTATAGAATGAAATTTGAATTTTAATCTGACAGAATCTCAAAGCAATCCATCCTGTATTTCAATTTTCAAATAACTAGGGTCATGTTTGGTTGTGGAGTAAACCTACTCCGAATTAAATTTCTTACTCCAAACTAAAATATATTAAAATAATCATGTTTGGTTGGAATTTAGTTAAAATTTGGTGGAGTAAGCTAATGAAGAGAGAGAAATTATCAAATAATGTTACTCTAATTGCGGGATCCACAAGTGGAGTAAGTTATTTATAGGTTGAGTAACTTAATCCGGATTAACTCAAATCCTACTCCATCTTACTTTTTCAAATTTATTTCTTATTTGACTCCTTAAAAAAATGAATTAAAGAGTTTACTCCACTACTTCACACCCATTACTTACTCCACAGTCAAATATGACCTAGCGGACTAATTTTGGTCCTATTGCGAGTACTCTACACGGTCAGGTACTTGGGAAATACGGAAATACTCTGGCTACTCGCTATTTAGGTGTGAAAATACTAGATGCGGTGTCCAAGTTTCACTGACAGGTGGGACCGAGATTAAATCTTACTGTTCGACTAGCAGCATCCCAAATCTCCAGTCTCTCTCTCTCACGGAGTCGCTCCTCCTTTCTGCTCCCGAACTAAAATCAGAATTTGAAATTACAAAATTAATTCCATACTAGTAGAGGTCATGGCGACCGCAGCCGTGAGAAGCGGGGCTACGTTTACTCGCTCCCCTCTTCTCTCCCCGTTCAACAAACCTAGAGTATCTATCTCTCTCCCTCCCCTTTTTCTTTTTCTTTTCTCTTTACGCGCGTAAACCCTTGCATAAGTACCCCGCTCGTAGCTATGGAGTATGCAATGATCAGGGAATTAACTTTTTTATATATTTTTATATACTCGACGCATTGGTAAATTTCACCGCGATATTGTACTGTTGATTTTTGACTGAAGTTGATGCTATGTGTATCTTATAAAATAGTCAAATCTTTAATTGCTCATGAGATTAGATGTCATCTCATCCATCAAGTCAGGGGTTGAAACAATGATCATTGCATAGGAGGGTCATTGTGGGAATATGAAGAAATATGTTCGTAACTTAGTGTAGCTTAGAGATTAATCGACCTAGATGTAAAAACAGACAGCTATCTTGGAAACCTGAAAGTGAATTCTAGTGTGAATGCAGTTTTCTTCAAGTTTGACTATTTCTTTGCAGCTTATGATTTGTCCGAGGTCAATCCAGATGAGGAAATCAAATAAGATTAAGGTGTTATCAATGTACTCACAAGCACGAGATGCTTCTCAAATCCAAGGTACCAATATGAATCCTTTTATCTTAGACCGCCACACATTATACCAAAAATTTAATGTTTAGGAGATTTCCTATGTATCTAAAGATTAAAGGTCAGATATATCCTTACAAAAAAAAGAGAAATATCCCACGTCCTATATCTGATGTGCCATATACCTCTACGAACATGAAAATAATTTTTCCTGAGCCCTTTTTGAGTTATTTTCTTCTATACCAGTGTCTGGTTTTAGATTTTAGGAAAATGGTATAGAAAGTAGGTACAGGTAGAACCACAAATTTTTTGAATGGGGGTCAAATATTGTATCATATGTTGATAACAGCACAATGATCATATTAAAAACATAAAATAGAAACGATTGGCATCGCAGTGGAGAAACTTTACAAATGGGGTTCAAATATGATTTCTTGTTTTAAGAAAAATACCTATATCACATAAACGTATCACATATACATGTATAATCGAGAAAAAAAAATATGAGGGTCATTGCACCCCATTTACACCACATAAATCCACTGATTTTGACTTAATTAAGCTAGTTTATGTCTTCTCTTATCCCTTAGCTCATGATTTGTAAGCAAATATCTTACTTCTCATGCTAGATAGGATAAATGAACTGCCAAAGCTAGTAGAGGATATATTCCAGACATCAATTAATACTGGGCCTAGGGGTGCCGTAAGACTGGTACAAGGAATCCAAGCTGTTATTGGGGTCGGCAGCGAGTGGCTAAACGACTTCTCTCAGGTACATGTTTTCTTATTGTTTCATTTCATTATGTTAATATATTGTTATTCTCCAATGGTCCCTCCAACATATGGCGTTGACTGTTAGTCTTTAGATGAAAGGTAAGTTAGAGCACTGGCATTGTGTCTTTCTGATAGCTTGGCACAGAAATGTAAATGGGTGGCCCACCTCAATTAGCATTTCAGAAATGCAGCGAGGATTATCAACGACAACAAGTGAATATAGCAAATTGAATTTTTATTTTAATATTATTATTATTTTATTTTACGTGAGTAATATGCTAAATGCATCTGGTACATAAATGGTCACTCCATTAACCAAACAGTGAATATTGTAATAGAACCTGGCACCTCCTTAACTGAGCAAGCTGCACAAATTAAATCATCACAGTTCAAACTTATTTATTTTTCCTTAATTTTTCACAGTTCTAGAATAGAAGCCGAAGTACATTACATAAATAATTCTTGAAGTTTACCTAGAGGTGCTATGGTACTAGATTTCCGTTTAAGATTGTACACACACACGCACACAAAGGCGATGTTGTCGTAATAATGGATTTGTTCTTTACTTGTTTTGTTATTACTTATTTCTGTTTTTTTAATGCACCATTAAAGAAGCTGATGATAATGAAGCTAGAATGCCTATGCAGAGAACAGACACAACTGGTGGAATCTCTAGCCAATTACAGCTCGGGTTGCTCTCTCCTACTTATATCAGGAGGCTCTTTGAGCAGATGGGTGCTACTTATATCAAGTTGGGACAGGTATGCTATAAAATTTATGCTCTTGATATACTAAAACATTAGTTGATTTATGGATGTGAACTCCAGTGAGATAGGAGTTGAATTTTCTAGTTCATACCAGTTCCTGCTGATCCTAATTTAACAAAGGTCGAGAAATAAGTGAATAGAAAAAATAATGCACCCTTATCAAAAGCATGAACACTGAGTTCAATTACATTTTGCCATGATTGTACTGATAATGCTGTAGAGGTGCA
Source organism: Carex cristatella (assembly GCA_024447775.1). Classification (NCBI taxonomy): domain Eukaryota; kingdom Viridiplantae; phylum Streptophyta; class Magnoliopsida; order Poales; family Cyperaceae; genus Carex; species Carex cristatella. The sequence goes on from JAJHPF010000002.1 coordinate 8,606,556, forward strand.
GTTCATAGCATCTGCACCAACTTTGTTTCCTGCAGAGTACGTAGAGGAGTTTCAGAAATGCTTTGACCGGGCCCCACCAGTTCCATTTAGTCAGATCGAGGCCATAATACGTGAGGAGCTACAGAGGCCATTGGATGCTGTCTATGAGTATGTCGATCCTGTCCCCATTGCTTCTGCTTCCATTGCACAGGTTTGTTTGTGGGGACCACATCGTTATAAACACGCGAGTATAACAATAACAAGTTCAGTGTTTTCTATTGACTTAAGCTGTCAAAAAACACCCTGCTTGTATAGCATGTATCGGAGTAGGGAGGTCTTTAAGTTCGAACCCACTTGGGACCACTATAATGTTGAAATTTGCATTTCATCAGGACCCTATTATTTTTAATTTGACTTACCTGATACTGTTAAGAGGTAAAACTTGTTTTTCCTTGATTGGTTAATCATAATCAAAATTAACACTGATTAGTCTTTACTCATGCAATCAAGCTTCCTTTTTACAATTTTCCTTCCACAAGGACTTAAGTTTGTCCTTTCAGGTTCACGGTGCAAGGCTGAAAAGCTCTGGCCAAGAGGTGGTTATTAAAGTACTAAAACCGGGTATAGAAGATGTATTAGTTGCAGATTTGAACTTCATTTATGTTGTTTCCCGGATTCTGGAGTTTTTAAACCCCGAACTTCGAAGAACTTCTCTGGTGAGTCATCTGATGTTTAAACCCCTTTGAATTTCAATTCAAGTACTTCTCTAACCGAAGAACTGATATACTATAGGTGGGGATAGTGAAAGACATCAAGGAATCAATGCTTGAAGAAGTTGACTTCAGAAAAGAGGCAGCAAACATGGAGGCTTTTAGGAGGTACATAGAGGCAATGGGTCTGGAGAGGCAAGCCAAAGCACCTTTTGTGTACACCCATTGCAGCACCAAGCGTATTTTGACCATGGAGAGGCTTTATGGAGTTCCTCTCACTGATCTGGACTCGATTAGGGCACTTGTGCCTGATCCAGAGCTGTCACTAGTGACTGCACTCAATGTCTGGTATGATCTCGTCTGTCACAGATTGTTTCTTTGGATATTTAAATCAGCTCCAAAAGCAATTCTTTTAATTGACCAGCCCTCTATTACCGCTGTTTTGTAGCACTGCCCAATTGGTACAGTGCTGGTTCCAGTTAAGGGACTTCTGGATTAGTTGATACTTGATACTAATTGCTGTACCCAACTATTGTTAATTTAGGATTCAAGAAATATTTTGAAGCCTTTTTGGTATTGTTGGCTGAACAGGGAAAAGTAATCTTGCCGGAGTTGTTTTTGACAGTATATATTTTTTATTATTTACTTTTTTAAGTTTCATAAAAGCTTGTCATCATTATCTCTGGACAATACCTTCTATAAAACGTGATAAATGACAGGTTCGGGAGCCTGATTTCATGCGAGTCCTTCCATGCAGATGTCCATGCAGGGAACTTATGGCTGCTTCGTGATGGTCGAATTGGATTCCTTGACTTTGGTATGATCGTAGCTTAAGTAATTTGTTGGATTGATGATCAGTTGTCCATTTTGACTCAGTCTATTGAAATAAAGCACCAAACAAGCTGAACAAAACAAAAATAAGAAGTGACAATTAAGTTGTGGAATTAAGAACCAAATGTTGTAAACAATTACAGGAATAGTGGGGAGAATATCTCCTAGGACATGGGCTGCCATGGAGGTGTTTTTGGCCTCGTTTGCTACTGAAGATTACGAGGCTATGGCTTCTGCATTGATAGAAATGGGTGCAACCGGTAAAGATGTAGACGTGACAGCGTTTGCACGGGATTTAGAAAAGATTTTCTCCTCAATACAGGTGCATTCATATATAATAAGTTAATAACATGTTTCTTTACTTTGTTGCTCTTGTTGCTCTGACTGAATTGTAGTTAGTTGCCAATGATTCATATGTTATGACATATTTCTACACAATACATATGCATTTGAAGATTACTATAACATACACAGATCAGTCAGAGTAAGATGGTTGACTTTCTTTCATGGAACCCAAGATAAACCAGAACCAGCGATTACTAGTCAGTACAATATATTGGAACATATGTTATGCACTTTCCAAAGAATGGTCGTCATGCTTCATTTTAGAACATTTTTCAAATTCCTGTAGGAATTGGATACAGAATTAGTAATTGCATCCAGAAGAGGACCCGATTCGGCTACAGCGGTCTCTGCCAATGTTATTGTTGATGACAGGCAGATGAATGCCTTGTTTCTCGACTTGGTTAGTACTTTGTAATCATATTTTCATATGGATATACATGACTGTTGGCATAATTGAGCTTACAATGTCTGGTAAATGTAAAAAAGAGAGAAATCATAGATACCTTAATTGATCATGCTGGTAATTTATACCAGTATCCAGCTGCAATGCGCTGTGGTTTGAGTAGTTGTTAGCAACTGTTTAGGTAGTTGCAATTAATGGATCAAAAGCTCATTCGTGAGTGTGGTTAGGTAAGTATGGCACTTGGCATGATCAGTATTGATTCTTGGTTCAATGTGTTGAGATTTTCCTTCTATTTCAGGTTAGGGTTAGCGAGTCGTATGGCTTGAGATTCCCACGCGAATTTGCTCTTCTAATGAAACAGTTATTGTACTTTGATCGGTATACAAGATTATTGGCACCGAGTATGAACATGCTCCAGGATGATAGGATCACTGTCGTCTCCAATCGAAGGATGAGAAATACGAATACTTTCCGTTGAGCCTCTTTATATTGACAATCTTTTGATTGCTAGTGTATATAGTTGCTATATTCATACACTCAAAAGGATAATAGAAATGGCACTTTGAATAAAATGCTATTTTTTTTTAATGTTGTTGGCATTGAAACAGGCTATTATAGTGATGTATCATGCACTAGTGTTAGATAGAAATACTTTATTATATATATAAAAATAAAGTTGTGTATCAAGCCTTGTCTAAATCTATCCAGATGAGCAAGAAAAAGTTCTGTGAAGTTTAATCATTAAGCCCAGGTTTGATTGTGGGTTAGAAGTTATGATCCAATAAGTTGTTTATTTTAAGTAATGACTGTATAAGATTTTTTTGGTTGTGAGTTAAAGTTCAGTTATGGATTCAACTATTTTTATTTGGTTAGAGCTAGTTGCTTAAGATCATGGCTTAAATTAATTGTTGAGTTGTATGTTGTTATATTTTATTGTTGAATTAAGAAATTACAAAAGAAATTTAGAACACAAGAATTTATATCTAAAGGTTTTTAAAAATAATATTACATAATTTAGAAATAAAATTAAAATGCAATGGTATCTAATTTAGAAAGTCAAATGACTAACAAGTTGTCTATCACAAACAATATCTAATACAAATAAATTGTCCATCACATACAATATCTAATACAAATAAGTCGTTCAGCATATTTAAAAGTTAATACAAATAAGTAGAGCCGGACCTACTGCATAAGAATGGGTCAATTGACCTCCATTTTTTTTTCTTTTCAAAAACTAGTATTAAAAATATATTTTTTATATAAATTATAGTAAAATGCTAGAGGTACATGAAATTGACCCTTATTCTTTTTTGTAAAATTTTATACTATTGACCTCCATTCTTTTTAAAAAAATATTGTGTATAATTTGAGAGATTTCTAGCATTTTTGAACTGTTTTTAATTTAAAAAAATAAAAAATTCACATGACACTTTATATTTTATATTATATCTTTCTCACTCACCATTCTTATTAAATTTTTTTTTTTGATCCCTTCCATAAATTTCTACCTCCGCCCTTGCAAATAAATTGTTCATCACATATTACGTAATATCAAAATGAGGAGGGTTCCAATGCACCCAAAATTTCATGCTTCCATTTGCTTTCATTTTTTTTTTATCTCCTTTATCTTCATTTTCAAAGTCCGAATAGTCGATCCGAACCGTTCAACATGATCATCATAATAAAATATGCTTGCAGACCAAATTATATATTTTTTGGAATTTTTTTACTATTTTTTAAGATAAGTATAAAATCATTGTTTTAAGGAGATTGTGGACCATCTAATAAAGTGATTTTGTATCTATCTTAAAAAATAGTAAAAAAATTCCAAAAAATATAAAATTTGGTCTCCAAGCATATTTTATTATGACGATTATGTTGAATGGTTCGGATTGACTATTCGAATTTTGAAAATGAAGATAAAGAAAATAAAAAAATAGAAGCAAATAGGAGCATGAGATTTTGGATGCATTGGAACTCTCCTCTATCAAAATAACACTATAGATAGCATTGCATTCTTAATTTGTCGTTCTCTGCCTTCACAGTGCATCCCTGCCAAACAACAAAATACAAAATTTGCAATGGGGAAGGCATGGAGCGAAAAAGTGATCTTACTGGAGCAGAGCTGAGATAGGCGACAGAGACGTGCTTAATCTAGTGTTTTGAAAAAATCCGGATTGTCCAGGATCAGACCGTGGAAACTGTGTGGACCTCATCAGTACAGAACTGGACCAAGGTTCAAAACCGTATCGGACTGGACCGATTCAATTTACGGTTCTAGAATAGTTTTTAGCTACTATTTTTGACTAGAACTGTACTAGATCGGACCCGCCATGACCCGTGAACTGTGACCACTCGAACTGTAACAAAACTGGACTGAACTGGAGAAAACCGAGGAAAACCAGATCCATTCCTGCAGTGAATGTGATGGGTTTTGTTTCCTTTCTGCAAGATATATCGCGAGAAGTTTTGGAATATCTTAAATAAAGTTGAATGTTAATTAATTATCTCCTATAGTAATAAATCTTCTCTGGAATTGTAGCTTTAGTGTTTTTCTTTGTCAATGGAAGTTTTGTTTTCATTTAATGATCTGTTTGTCATTAAAATAACCATCCCTAGTAGAAAAGAATTGTGTAATTACATAAATTGTGTATGAAACGTGTCAAGTAAATTGTGAAAGAAAATCAAGATGTGAATCTTACAATATTTGTATGAAAGAAAAGAATAAAAAGGATTAAATAGCAAAAAAAAAAAAAGTAGAGATTAATCACATGATGCAATTCTTCAGTCTATATTAAACACTACTAATTCCACACCCACCTTGGCGCCCAAGCCCATCGTCTTAAATAGACTACAAATCTTATAATCTCAAACAAAAAAAAAAAAATCAAAAATCACAATATATTTTAATTGAAAAAAGTTAAATCAACAGTAATTTAGTAGAACATTAATCAGGACTGAAATTTAATATATCAAATTAAGAATTATGATTATTAATGAAATAGGCAAGTGCTGAAAGATTAAGCATAATAAAACATAAATATAAATATAAAATTTTAATACCTTTTCATACAAGGATGGATCAAGATAAATGATTTTTAAACATTTAAATGTAAATCTATATCTCCTTCCTTTTTTTTTTCTTGTCATTTATTTAGCTTCCTCCAATAATTTATGAAATATTTATTTTAATTTTCTTATTATTTATTAAATGCCAACTATGTCAAATATCCTGCTTAATTTTAGTTTGTACTTTGTTTCAAAAAAAAAAATTGATTCACTTGTTACTAATTTATAATCACAGGAGCACTCACATTTTAAGCATGTTTAAACTACCAAAGTCACAAATTTCGCCTTTCATTGACAAATTTCTTGTGACTAATTTAACTACTAATTTATAACTTAATCATTTGTGCAATCATTTGATTATAAGACACCTAAAAATAATTAGAGCTACGAATATGTGTCCACATATTAATAATCTATTATGGAGTCTCACCCTAATATTTAAATATTGATTAACTGATCATTAATTTGATTTAAAGTATTCACATCAATGTAAATTATTTGTTTTTATTAGCTAAGGAAAATTAGACAAGCGTTATTTTTTTTTCCATATCCAATGATTAATTAAACTATGTACCAAAAAAGACTAAATATTGAACTTCAATAAACATAAAAAAATTATACTTTTTTTCGACGACTAATTCAAATATAGTAGAGTATCAATGCTCTTATTGAGTCATCTAACCTCAACCAATCACCTTAAATAAATTCAACATCTAACAAATATGTATTTTTTTTTTCTTTAAGCATACAAAGTAAATATTCAACTCCATTATGGAAAAGAATATATATGTTTGTGTTGCAATGGGACAACCAAATGAAAATAACAGTATTATTACAAAGTTAATATTATCTTTATGCATCCAAGTTACTTGTGACATAAATATGAGGATCCGTATCCTCTCTATTACTACAAAGGATGCACATCACTTTACAGTTTGAGATTCGGGAGAAAATAGGGAGCAGTATTATTGGGCTTTGAGATTCATGCCAAGTTAAAAGAACAATCCGGATCCACTAAAAAGAGAATCGTTCTAAAAAATTTCTTTTTGCGGTATCCCACTAGATACAAATTCTAAATATGACCCACTGCTGCTCGTTTAAAGTTGATCCAACATTCCGATTAGCTTGTGAGTTCGATTTAGCTTTAGTTCGTCTATCTTAAACTTTTGTGGGTTGCAATGTAGACAATTACCATTATATTAACACTTTTCTTTGCATCGACATAAATTACACCATGGTTTGCTAGCTAACAATTATTTGAGCTGGCTTAAATAATTATTAGAGATGACGAGAGAAGTGGAAGATTAAGAACTAGAATTAGGATATTTCGCTCTAAGAGAAATAGTTTGCTACATCTTGAATAATGATTGCTTACTAAGGCGATGTGTTCCCGCGTTTGAGATTACATATATGAAACTTAATTGAACATCTTTTATAAATATTTAAAATTGAAATAATTTAATCTTCAATTTTATCTCAAATAAATAAAATAGTCGTTAGAGTCAGCCTGCTACAACCTCCTAACTAGACCCGTCTATTTAATACGGGTTTGTTGATGGAATAACTGAAGTCTAAATCTATTATTCTAATTCTATGATTTCAAGTCAATTAAAAAAAGCCCAAAAAAGGACTTGCGAATTCGGGTATAACGCAATGCTCGGTCGGATTATAACCGGTTTATCGGGCTGCTGGCCTGCTGTGAAATCGCATCCTCTGCGGAGTTTTTACCTGCGGAGCTGTGCGGTTCTTTTAATCTGGTCCGTTCATTTTTGATCGGACGAACTAAATAAGATTTTGGCACGAATTTTAAAGCAAAATTAATACTGCCCCTACATCATTCGAGCGCTCACCGGCTGAGATTAAATATGGACCGTCCGATCAGCCCCGCAGGGGAAAACTCCGCAGAGGATACTGGTCCGGCCTGCTGTACTCTTTTGACTCTTTTCCTCTTCACCAGTAGAAAACATTCCTCGCCGGTTCTCTTCTCTGAACAGCGATATGGCATCATTCGACAAAGTCACCACTAATTCCACACCCACCTTGGCGCCCAAGCCGATCGCCACGGCAGCGCCGCCTCCGCCGCCATTTACTCGGGAGAGATTCTTCTCCGACGTGGACGATGACGAAGAGGACAGAGACCTCGATGAGGAGTCCGAAGGGGAAGAAGAGGACGAAGATATCGTTAATGGCGAACATGGTGGTGATAGTCTTGATTTGGAGAAGATTCGGGGAGAGAATTGGAGCTCTCGGCAGACCTACCCTTCTTCCTCTGGTAAGAGAACTCTGATTTTTCTTTTTTACTGCTTTCTGGTTCATGAAGTGCACGCCTATCGGTTGGTTACCAGCCAGATCTCAATTTTGTTAAACTTATTTTCTTATATTTTCAAAAATGCTGCTCAATTGAGGTTTTGGAACAGTTAAAAGCACCTTACTTAATCATTTTCAGTACCAATCTTAGCTGCGCGGGATACTGAATGTGTCCAGTAGTTGTGTTAAGGTATGGTATGTTACAGTACCAGTACCAGGTAGTAGGTACTTAGTTTGATTTAGCCTCTTCCACTCTCTCTCTCATCAAGGATATGAGAATGCTTTGATTATTGCCGGACGGGAACCATGCTATGCACGGACCTTCAACCGGGTTGACGGGTTGTCCCCTTCTTCTTGTCAGAACGATCCTTTAAGAGGTGAGAATAACGGGTGTGAATTTAGTGGGGAGGAGGATGGCAGTTATTGGGATGTGTTGCGATCTCACTTGTCCGACCCTGTAACGTAAGTTAATTCATTTTTTTTTTTACTTTAATCTCTAAGCTTGCCTGGTTTACTATATTTTTCATTTCAACCTACAAAAATGTTTAGTAAGGACAGATTGACAATATTCAATGAAACAACTTTCTGTTCACACTATTGTAAAGGGACTGTTCAGTGTTGTCTGCTATTGTCCAAATGAATTGGGTTTTGATTGCAAATATGAGTAAAAGTGTGCGCTATCTCTAAATACAGCAAAAATTGAGTACATTTTGCAAAACAACCTTAGAAGAAACCCCCATAGGACAGATAAGGTGACACAGTACGTCCTACACATTTTAATAGACTGGGTCACTACAGTACTGAGCTAGAATTGTAGAATAATGATTGTATCGCTTCAGTGCTTGTGGTGCATTGCATGGGAAAATGCTATATTTCCCTTCTTCTAATGTTCTAGATTCTCACTTGTGTCTTTTTAACTTTACTTAGTGGTGCTCTGATGGATGATGCAATGATACTAACATGTGGCCATTCATATGGAAGAGGTGGCATGCAACAAGTTTACTCAATGGTCATTGTTACTGTCTTCTTTTTTGTTATTCTGTTTATTTAGGGACCGGTCATTACTACATACCTGAACAGGTAGTTTGTGTTATGGTGTATAATGCCCTCGATTATGTAATTCTATTTCTTCTCTTGTAGAAGTAATTTGTAGATTCCAATGGTTTATACGTGCAAATCAAATATCCACCTTTTTTCTATAACAGTGCTTGTCCATCACCTTTCCAAGTTACTTCCCCTTTCAGTCATTTAACTTTGTTGAATTCTTTGGATTGTAGAAATCATGTTGCAAGTGCTCGCAGCCTATTTCAGAAAATTTGGTTCGGCCAAACTTTGGTAAGACGTTTGGTTTGTGCCATTTTAGCACATACAAGTTACTAATGGGTTCAGATTCAAAATAGAGAAATTTTGGTATGCCACTGATGCAATTTCAGCTCAATCTTAGACTTCTCATTCCAAGACTGCATTTATACTATAAGTTCCGGGATCTAACTCAAAAATGTTTATTATTTATTCTTATTGAAATGCTTACAGATTTTTGTTGATATTTTTCAAGGTTTCGTTTGTGTTTGGTCTGTACCTGTTTGTCTGTGTTGTTGTGTTAGGAAGGTGATAGGGTCTTCAGACAATTACTGCATGGTTAGCACATTTTTTCTTCTAGTGCTACTGAAGCTTATTTTGTAACATCTTGTTTTCAGGTCTTCGTTCAGCAGTTCAGGCTTTTCGACGTGAAGAAGAGATGCATATATGGAAAGTTTCAAAGAGAAGAAGAGACCAGCTCGAGCAAGTATATTGAGCAAAACCAGTTTCTAGTTGCTAAATCTTTGTTTTATCAGCATTTTAGTTTTTTTATTATTTAAAGAGGTAGATGATCACATTAGTGCAAGTCGTATACTGTATAAAACACCTATCCGTATATCTATGCCACTTGCTAATCTGTGACTTCTCTGTTTGAAGGAGAAATGCGGTTATGATGATCATCTCACAAATGATTTATTGCGAAATAGAGCCTCCCTGTTCCCTCTGGCCATCTCTGATCGGGTTATTATAAAGGTATATTACTTGTTGCTAAAGCTTTTGCTTCCAGAGTAGGATTATAAAATATTACTGGACTGTCCAGTTCCTCTCAATATCAAGCTCTTGAGTACTGGTACCTAGCTGGTCCAGCGACCCTGAAACCTCTGCAGAGGTTACATTCCCAAAATCAACATACTAGCTTTCTTGGTATGGGTGTTCATTGGATCCGGTTTATTTGATTTTCAACTGAACTGACAAATTTTGGATGAAATGGTTTGGTTTTTTAGTTTGAATGGTTTGGTTCGGTTGAATTATTGAATTACTTTGGTTTGGTTTAATCTCTCTTATTTTGGTTCAACCAAGCAAATTGAAATTTTCTTGATATTTACTTGAATTACTTTGGTTTTTTATATTTGGTTCGGTGAAATCTTTCTTATTTTTTTTCAACTGATATATGTCTTGATGTTTATTTCTATGATTATTAAATGTATTTGTATATGTATTGAATTTTGACCTTTTGAAATTTAATTTCTCTTATTTCGGTTCAATCAAACAAACTGAAATTTACTTCGTTTTTTTTTGGTTCGGTTGTTATTCGGTTAGATTTGTGAGAACTTAATTAAATTTTGGTTTGATTATTATAATTTGGTTTTAACTGAACCGGCCGTTTGAATACCCCTATATCTTGGTTCATATCCAGTGTATATCTATATTAGGGAAACAAGAGGACGCCGCCCCGCTTTGTTGGACGTGTTGCAATTGTAACGGCACAATGCTTAAATGGATGGTTAGTCTTTTTATTTATTTATTTTGTTCTATCTCTCTGAAATCCTGTCGATTCAAGATAAGACATGAATTCATTGTTTGGGTCAGATGAATATGTTTACTGTAAATGGAGTCAATTGCGTAATCAACAGGTACGTCGTGAAGACATTGGACAATGGAGAAAGCGTCAAGCTACAGTTCGGGTCTTTAGCAAAGGTCTCCACGGACCAACCATCGAGTGCGGTCCCTACTAGAGCTACCTACCCGAACTGGTTATAACTTCTGCATGTAATTTTATGAGACATGGGAAGCACCGTCAGCCGTCAGGCCCTCTATAAAGCAAAAGATGGGAAATATTGAACAACCAAAGTAAAGATAATTGGTGTAGTGTAGCATGCCTATTGGTGTTGCCAAAAACCAGGCTCACTCCCTTTTGTAAAATATAATCTAGTAGTTGAATTTCAGTGTCTCATGTAAATCTGCTTGTAAATGTCAGTTATTTTTTATTGCATGAACTTATCATACGTTGACATGGTGTTCGATCTCTGTGTGTGTGGTGTACTAATTTTAATTGCAGTTTGTAGGAAATAAATTTATGTTTATACCCGCTGCAAAGGCTTGTCCAAGGATTACAGAAAACAAACATTCATTAATTAACTTTAGAAGCCTCTCCTCCTTCGCTGATCAATCCTCAGGCCTGTACTTAAACAGTATATTGAAAAGATTGATTGCTGAGCATTAAAGAAACAATAACATTTGCTATTTTAGTAAATTAAACTTATTGTAATTAAAATGCACTATTTCATTCTAGGTTAATAAATTGATTTTACACAATTTAGTTATGCTTAACAAACTATATGTGAAAGAATTGATTTAGCTTAGGCATGTCACAATTCAAAAACCAAATAACTACCGCATGTATAAAATAGCAGAATACAGTATATACTATAAAATTCAATCAGCTGCAGATGATCGCATATACCAACAGGATTGAAGATCAGAAAAAAAAAATATTCCAATTACTAAAAAGCATACCAGGTGAAATTATTTACTGCAGTCCAACTTAATTGGTACATAGTAAACGACATGTATTTTCTTATATAGATGTAATGATGTAAAACATGTAGCACTGGACAGCTAAATACATAACAATCTTATTAATTTAAGGGATTGATTTCCAGGTTACAAATACTAACACTTTCGATTACAATTAGTATATAGGACTAATAGGACAACAATGGAGACATCCAGTATTGCTACTACTGGACCAAATGACCAATGGTTAAGATAGAGATTAGTGGTATTGTTATAACAAACATTCTGTTATGAACAATAATTAAGACAGCGATTAGTGATATTGTTGTAACAGAATAAGAGAATTGTAGACAGAGAAGATATGAATGAATTGTATTATTTCATCATTGTGTAATCTGGATACATTTACATCAGCTATTTATAGAGAATCTGAATACCTTCTAACTATCCACTATTAATTGCTATAACAAAATCCCTATTGCTAGCCATCTACTGGTAACAGAATCATAACTGAATATTTGTTACAGCAATATCACTAATCTCTATCTTAACATAAACACATATACATTACCCAAATTTTGTCTTGGGTTTTGGTGAACTGATTCAGAGTAGGCGGGACCTTGAGAATCTGTCTGAGATCTCTTCTCAAACAATGAATTTGAATACATTTGACCTGTTTCTTTTCTTACTTTATCCGTCTGAGATCTCGATTTTTTTAGCAATGGATTTCTTATAAGTTTTTTCAACTTCTCATGCCCCGAAGAAAGGTGTGAAAGCTCCAGCTAGCCCCAAAGAAGAATGTTAATGGGTCTAACTCACCTGGTATTCATTGGGAATGGATTTGGCAATATTAGTTATTATTTGTTTCATAACTCCGGCCCATAAACCATCTTGCCCGGTTAACTGTATGGGGAGTGCTATACTCAGTGCAGATATTGAGATTTTGAGAGCTGAAATTCTAACTACCGATTTTGTCCTTTACTTTTTCTCTTTGACCAATTCTATGAACCGTCAAAGTCGCTAAAGACTTCAAACAAAAATCAGCTCTCTTTCTTCCCAATCTGATCACTGTAAGTAAAAAAAAAACAAGCACGACCCCTCAGCGGCCTCCGCCATCCGTTGCCCTCTACACGCTCTCTCTATCTCCTTAGTCCTCTCACATCTTCCCCCCACACCTATGCCACTAAGACCATCTCCATCGCGCTCCTGCTCAGCCTCACCTCGCCTTGCCTTCTACGTGTCTTGCCTCTCGCTTGCGACATTTCTTTTAAGGAGCAACAGATCTCTGGTGAAACAACTCTTTGGTGAAAATACCCCTTCATAGAAAGGCAATTGATTCTTATGTATCTTGATTTTGTTTTTTCTCATTTTCTTTTCTCACATATGTAGTATTTAACTGTATTCTATTGACATCATTAGTGGTTACTACCTTGAAACAGCACTTCCGAAAACTTCTACTTTCATTTCTAGCTATTATACTAGTTCTTTTGGTACCCAAAGATTACATCTAGCCAGTTAATAAGGGCTATCTCAACTCTCAAGTCAAGTATCAGTCTGATAAATGAGGCACATTCATTGGGTTTAGAGGTTTTTGTTTGGGGATTCAGAAATTATTTACAGATGAGTATAATTTTAGCTACGATTCAACAACCAAGTATTTTAAGTTTGTTGATAATGCGAACTTTTAAGTGGACGGTGTGCTTATATGTAACTGCTAAACTGTAACCACCTTGAAGTTCTTTATCTCTAACCGCCTGTTCTGTTGTGCTGACTAATATTTTTGCTTTACAAATTTATGTCCAATTTCACCCTGACAAACTTTAGTTTTAAATACTGCCGCAATTTAGGATTAATTTTAACTCCAATTTTGCTCAATTTGGCTATTTGTTTATTTTTTTATGCAATGGAATACAAAGCCGGTTTGCATTGATTCAATGTGCTTGGTGCTTTTCCCTTGTCTATCTATGCCTCTTGTTCAATTCAATTTGCCTAGCCATTTAGTGTATTAACACTTTTTATTCGAGCTATTACATATTTTTAGGCTTTTGGTTGTATGCTTTATTATAAGAGTATCTAAAAGAGATAAAAAAATCACAGAGTCAATAAGATTAAACTTTTATCAGCGCCTATGAACAAAGTTTTACAAATTGGTCCCTGGTTTCATGGTATTTACACTTTTTATTGTTTTTAATTTTTTTATCTATTCTTGACAGTAGGCTCTTTTTGTAAAATCAAGTTCACTTGTGCTGGTCATTGCCTTGTTAGACTGTGCATTTTAGATATCCAACCTCACTTTTATGTTTACTTACACATCACTATCAAAAAGTTTATCTTTACAAGATTCAATACAGTGGGTTGTATTATAGAGAGTCATGAGGTGCTCATATACAATCATGGTATTGTGGAGTCATGTACACTGTTTACACCTATGTCCTTGCAAAATACTCGAGAAGCTGTCGCCAAAAACCAACTAGAAGATTTGCCCTTGTGGGAGATTGTCAGATGCATGTGCTATATGGGGAGGGCACAAATATGGTGCAGAGAGGATATGCTAACAGAAGAAAAATGACGGCACCGCACTATATTGCAAATATGGTGAGACAAACAAGTAAGATTATGACATGTACCCAAGTAGAGACGTGCCAGAGTTCACGCAGGACCATACACATCTGGCTCAAAATCACTTCCATCATAGCTCCCAACAAATGTTATGCGACAACAAAATTTGGAAGACTGCAAGCTGTTCTTTTCCTCACTTCTTAATCTAGTTTAATTGCATGTTTATGTTTCTGACGATTAGTTTAATTGCATGTTTATGTTGTAATTTATGTTTTATGTTTTCCTAATATCTTAGGTTTAACATTCAGCTTGTTTTTCAGGCCATTTTTAAATTAGGATGTACTTTGAATTCTCTGCAATGTAAGATGAACTAAATTTGTAATGCATTCATGCCTACGGGCTTCTTGTAAATTTTGGTTTTTTTGGTTCTGTAAGCTATTTATGTGGCCTCATATTGTAATTATAAATGCGTACGTTCTCTTTTTAATATGATGAAGGCAGTTGGCAGCATCATGCAACATATCAGATTTTGCACAAAGGAAAAGATTTTTGGGAATTTAGAATCACGGAAGGATTTTTATTATTCTAAAGAAAGGAACTTCCTTTATTGGTTCTATTATTAATTAGGTGAGAGAGGGTGAATTCATTAATTAAGCAATTAAGAGCAAGGGTAAATTAGATATTTAGAAACAAAATGTTTTCTTAGCTCTCAAAATTTGAATAGTTGCCTTCAGTATAGCACTCCCCTAACTGTATGAATATATGAATATTCTTAAGTCGTTTTATTTATGTTTCTATTGGTTGTTCTGATGCAAAATTTGGTCTAACTAATTAGTCTGATCCGATCGACTGAAACAATATTCTACCATATAAATTTGACGTCGAAATCCGTCTCGGATCTACAAAAACCAAACTTAAATAAATTGCAAATATTAAAAATATGAATGTAAAATTACCAGCATCCGACTAACCCGTAATCCGAATAACAATAATGGTACACATACACGCATGATATATACATATGTACTCTTATCAACATTGGTTGAAAACCTGATAAGACTTGAACTCCAATTATGCTAATTATAGTCATTCGAATTCAAAACCATGCAAAATTAAAAAAAAGAGAAAAAGAAATCGATCCGAATCTGAAAGATCAGATTCTTACTTAATCTAATCCAAACACGATCGACTTGCCCAATTTGCCGGGACTATGAAGAGCGAAAAATATGTAACTAATTTTCCAAGTTTTGGTTGACATTAATTTCGAAAAATAGCATTTATGATGGGAATATTAATATGAGAGATTCAATTACTGTCACACATTTTCCAATAAAAATAGATAATAATTACTTTTTTAGTTTGAATGGATAATTATGAATTTTTGGTTATTTTTATTGGAAACTTGTAACATTACTCGAACTCAATCTTGTAAATTATACGGACTAGTAGAACCTACCATCCTACTGTTGCTGCATATGCATTTGGAGTTAATTAATTATTTTTTGGTTTAAAGCCCTAGATAATTTCATTAATCATGACAAATTAGTTATACAAGTTTTCAAGTTTTGTACGGTACAAACAACATTTGTACTAGTACATAAAATATTATAATTGAACTCTTTTATAAAAGTAGACAAGAAAAATCATAAAATAAAAACAGAACTAGGAGTTTTTGCTCTCAAATCGATAGATATATATTAACTTTGCAGGATTTTCTATGCTGATTGTGAACATGTATAATTTCTCGTCGTTAGCATAAAATAGTGCTGTTGTAATCAGGCGAGACAGGAGGATTCATGGGAGCCTCCTTGCTTAGATGAGGTTGGTGCTTGATTTATTCAGACAGAAATACGACAATGACATAGAAAGGTCGAAACAGAGAAGAACGAAGTGGAAGCAAAGAAGAAGAAGGAAGAGAGAAGAAGAGGAGGAAGAAGACCACATTACTACCAACAATATCACTGGCATCAATTATAAACACGTATCTTATATATTATATATATAGATAATAGAACTACAGGTAATTCTATTATGGAGTTTCACTCTAATATTAAAAAAATGATTAATGGATCATTTATTTGATTAGAAGCATTCGTATCAATTAATAGATCAATTATTTGATTTATTTGTTAAGCAAAATATTGCAACATCATTTTTTTTTTTTGTATATATATCCGATGACAAATCAAATCATGTATCAGAAAAAGGATAAACATTGAGCTTCAATAAAATCAGAGAAATCATACTTTGAACTATACCTTTGTTAAAGGGCATGTCGGAAATGTCAAACAATTTGCAAGCGTGGTTTTGGACAGATACAATATATTTATAAAATATTGTGCAAATCCTATATTAAAAGTTGTTCCTATTATAAGTTTGTAATTAATTAAATAACCAGAAAATTGGTGTGAGAATCTACAAAAATAATAAAAATGAAGTGATAACTATATGTTACTACAAAAGACCTAATAACTAATTCAAGAGTAGGTAGCATAAGATGGCCTACTAGTTCCCTTTCCTTTTATTTCAAAATCATTCTATCCCCTAATTTTGTATTTGGAAATCAGGAGGTGAAGATTTTGACAGAGCAGTTTTCAATTCATGCAGTGAACAGACAGTCGGACAATAGTCAAAACATTTATGTATATGCACTGCATGAATAAAAAACTGCTCTATCAAAATCATTGCAATCAAAATGAACCAACTTAAACATTGTTACTTTAATTAGTTTTTAAGATGTTAAATAATTTGTTGGGTGCTTTTATTCTGTGCAGTCGAAATCTCTGTAGCAAACATCTTGTCCGGGATGGCAAAAAAGCCCAGTCGGTCCCGAGGTCCGGTCATCCCCGTCCGGCCTGGCGATGTGATGGGCCAGGTAAGGCCGGGCCTAAAGACGGACCAGGTTAGACCTAGACTTAAGTCGAAGCCCACAGGCAGCCTGTTGGGCTTATCTGATTTTCTGATTTTCTGATTTCTGGTTTTCTGGTTTCTGGTTTCTGGTTTTCTGATTTCTGATTTTTTGATTTTCTGATTTTCTGGTTTTTTAATTTTCTGATTTTCTGATTTTTGTAGGCAAAATGACAGGCAGGCACGGACAGGCCTGGGCCTGGAGGAAAAATCCATTGGGTAGGCTGGACCTAGATTTTCAAGCCCGTCAGACTGGACCATTAATTTTTTACGAGCAGGTCAGACCTGAGCTTGACAAAATACTAGTGGGCTAGCCACATTGCCATCCCTATCTTGCCGTAACAAACTTTCTCTGTTTCCCTCTTTCAGTTTCAGTACAATGAATGATATGTATATAGATCATAAAATAATTTCTTTTTCTGCGTTTCTGTGGTGACCTGCTAACCATCTCTAATCTGTTTTGCGACGTCACTTGCTGATTGATAGTAAGGTGCTTCATTGATTAGTGGAAACCTACCTTGCTGATTTTGGAGATAATAAATTGATTGATTGAGCTTAAATGCTTGATTAATTTATTATGACCCTATTTGCTGGTATGGACGTTACTTAATTGAGCCTAAATTAGGTTCACAAGTCAGAGAGTTTTGGGCCGAAATTTTTATTTATACCATATTAAAAAAAAAAAAAAATCAAATAACCACTGGTTCGATATAATTCAATTCCTACCACGTCTGCTAATTAAATCGCCGGACACAAAAAGCGTGTCCGCCATTTCATTTTGTGGACATATTTTTTTTTTTTTAACATAAGACGAGTGTAGCTACACGTGGTATAGAGCTACTCATCCCGCTGCAAGTTATACCAAATGTGACAATCTGAAATTTAAGATACAAAACCAAGAATTTGAAACATAAGTTAGGGTGCTTAATGTAAAAAAAGAAGAAGCATGTCCGTCATTTCATTTGGCGGATATAGGTTTATGTCTGACAAATGAAATGACGGACACGCCCTTTTGTGTCCCCCAATTCAATTGACGGACGTAGTAGAAATTAAATTATGCTGAAACAATTGTTATTTGGTTTATTTTTTTTAATATGGTATAAATAAAAATTTCGGGTTTTGAGCTTGTTATTTGCTAAATCTGATACATCTATATATCTGGTAATTCTTTACACACACACATCTACTTTAATTCTCTACATCTATAAATATATATACAAATTAAGATAAGATATGCTCAAGAGAAACTTGTGCACAAAATGCTACAAAGAAAACCCCTGATCACACATATATAGTATTATTTCCTTGTCCTATGGTTAAAAGAAAATGATGCTCCAAAATTAATTGTAAGGATCAGTGATAAAAAATGCAAATTTACCTCGTGCAAACTAAAATTAGTTACAAGGACCACCGAACGTCGGCTGTTTTAGAGGAATTAATTGTACTTCATGCAGTTGTACATTAAGGAATTGTACTTGATGCACTTCAACTACAGATCTAACACAAAATAAGGTAAGAATTGAAGGAAAAGTAGTACATAAACAGTTGGGTTTTTTAATGACAATATTATTTTCAGTGATGTAATAATTAGAAATCAACATTGCTGTAGGTTTATGTCGATCGATATCACTACTAAAATTAAAAAACTGCACGAGAAAAGATTATTTAAAGATAATTATATCGATTAGTACTAAATTAAGTTGTTTTGTTAACTAAGGCAAAATATTTAGCTAGCTAATTAACCCCTAGAAAGGCTAAAATCTGAGGGACTGATAGTATTGGCACAACTTATTTTTTTTTCTTTTCTTTTACTAATCCAAAAGTAACGTGTTCATCACATATATATAATATAATATAATATAGAGTAGAACTAGGGTGCTCTTAGGAGTACCAAGCCTTTTGTACTCTTAATTCTAAAACCTATCGGATTAACTTTGAACAACGAATCCAAACCGTTGAAATTTTTCTACCTTACGAGTGATGCGTCTACATGTGAAAATTTTAAAGTTTCGAATTAATAAAGTAAAGTGGTCAAAAGTCTTCTGAAAATGAATTCATTAAAATTAATTTACAAACCTTTTAATTTTGACCACTTGACTTTATACTAAATTAATTCAAAACTTTAAAATTTTCACATGTAGAAGCATCACGCATAAGGTAGAAAGATTTCAACAGTTTGGATTCGTCATTCAAAGTTAATCCGATAGATTTTAGAATTAAGAGTACAAAAGACTTGATACTCCTAACAGCACCCTAGTTCTACTTAATAAAGTTACAAAGCCAATAACCTTAAAAAAAACTTTACAAAGTACGTTATAGATCTCATTTAAATTTGTACGGAAATATTTCAAGTTGTCTCTCTATGGAGTATGGACCTAGAAAACCTCCAGACTAAAAAGACCTCATGCTACTATAAAATTTTATGAGCCAATGTAGCAAGTCACCAAAATATCACATATGCACAGATCATTACTTCATCAATAGAAGTTCATCTTGGTTATATTGCACAATATGAATTTACTTTTGTTTTTTTAAGTTCCAGTTTTTTTTTTTTTTTTTTTGACAACTAATTAAGTTATTATTAAAAAAAAAAACTTGAAACTGTATAGCTTTACCATATTCGTAGTGATAATAGTGGCTTTTTGCAGGATTGTTAATGGTTTAAGTTCTACAGGGTTATGCATTATTTTTTTTTATCAGGTTTCGAATTAGATATGTCTGAAAAATCCCCTTATGGAAGGAAAACCACAATATATATTTATGACAGTTAATCCTTGAAAATATCATTTGTGAATTAATACTTAATGTTTTGCATATCAAAGGGCATTATTTTTTTCAAAATAATCTCTCCGCTTGACATGCTATCAACATAATTACAGGAACATAAAAATGCACCATAGAAGTTCATGACAACATTATTTCCATAGGAATATATATAGTGATACAAGCCCTCAAAGTCTCAAACACAACATAACATAAAAATGAACCATTACGTAAACGTACACGCAAACAACAGATACATTACAGTCATTCAAGGTGCATTTGTAATATCCTATTTATTTATTTATTAATATCTGATCTCGTCTTCTATTTTAGCTTCGGTCTTATACACCTTCTTAGTGCACCCTGCAGTACATTAAATGAATGGAAGCAATTAATTAGGACATAGTTCAAAAGGGAAGTCAAAAACCAATGTGCTTTTGAGTTTTGATGAATAATGTACGTAGTGTGCTAAATGTTGCGAACTACACAAGTATATAATATATATGTAACTATTAGAATCACTGATGGGTTGATGAGTGCTCTTCAATATTGGTCCATGTTTTAGACATTATTAGGTGAAAACATGTGTAGGTATTTGATATTGAATGATTTAGAAATTGAATAATTGATTTATTTCATACTTGGAGCAGTCCGTGGACATGCTGATGGCGAACGGAACATTGACGCCGCACTTGCCGGGGAGGCCTGCGGCGGCACCAGAGTTGAACTTAACGGTCTTGGCAAGGTTCTTGAGACAGTTGCACGCCATCTGGCGGTCGGCAGTTGTTGATGCCTTGGAGTTCAGGTTCTTCACGCCACTGCAGCAGCCTGCAGACGGGGAACCCTGACCGCTTCGTGCATATGCCATGCACGGGGACACGGCAGATGCCACCTCCCCACATGTAAGAGCAGTTGCAACATGTGGTGTGGTTAGGAGGAGGATGGCAACTGCAGCAGCAGCGACACCGCGGATGTCAAAGCAAGCCATTGTAGAAGGAGAGGTGTGAAGGGAGATAGGTGCTTAAACAGTTTGTTGATGGTCGATCAGTACTGGTGCAATGCTATGGCTAACATGGGCATGGAGAGGGTTTATATAGCCACGAAAGAGTCATTAATTAGTCAATAATTGATGGACATACACATCTAATTTCTTAATGCATATCACTTCTCTTAGTTGCTACTTTTTTACCGTGGTAATATGTTGGCGGGTTTGTATTTGCTAAGGCGTTTCTCTTGCATTTGTCACTGGAGATTAAAAGATTGTTCAATGTGTAAAGCACCTTTGAAAGCTACTAAAATAAAGTCTATATTAGTGAACTTCCTTGATTAAATATGTATGGTTAAAATTACTTACACTGTAGCCGCTGCCAAGTTCTAAATTTTTTTTTTCTTAGATATTTCTTAATTATAAAGTACTTAATTACTCTTGTGACTTGTCCTTCTATTTATAAATATACAACATGATTCAAGGATTTCTTCTCAGAGACTCAACAGAAATTTATCCATTCACGGTTAATACAAACAGTGGCTTGATCCCTGTTGGTTTCTCAAAAAATTATATAACATGAAGACCCCTCAATGGCCTACCGTTTTGTTTATTATTTACTTATTAATTTCTGTTATCTCTTATGTCCTGTTAAAGTAGACTCTAACAGCAATTATTCTGTCCAGAGAGGGAGAAAGAGACAAGATGGGGCCATAGCACAGTTGGCTAGGAAAAAAGGTCTTGTGCTATGAAAAAAGGTCCTAAGACTGTGGCTACTCAAAGGTCGAGAGTTCGAGTTCCGCTCACGACTTCGCAGCCTCAGAAAATATTTAAAAGAGAGAGAGATCAGAGAGATTCCCAACTGTGGAAGGAAATGTTTGTACTGGACCTACTGGTACAGTTGGGCCTCTTTAATGACAATCATTCACTAGTGGTTTAAAATGAAACAGTTGCAAGAGGTAGTGTGGATCTATCGTTCTGTACTATTATTTATGAAGAAGGGAACTGAGGATAATGAGATATACTGTTACACATTCCTGACTGATGGGCATATATGTTACGTTGTCTTTTTTTATTTTTATTTTTATTAATTGAAAAAAATGAAAAGGAGTTAAAAAAGATTTGAAGTATAATTAAAGAAAACTAATTAGTTAATGACTATTTATCATGAACAAGCTGGATTAGTTGTCGGTAAAGTTATTGCAATATTCTCAGTTGAATTGAAGCAACAATTACAAAACTCGATATTTGATGATTTGGAATTAGAATAAGTGATAATTGAGATCGATAAGAGAGAGAGGAGACATGGATAAAATTAAAGCGTTCAATTAATCTTATTATACTTTCCGCTTGACAACTTATACCATTAATTTGTTCAATTTATATCAGCTAATTAGTTTGTATGTGGTGGACAAAACTCAAAAATTTGTCTCTATATACCTAGCTACGAGACATTTATTGTTCACGAGCCTTTGTAATTCTAGATTAATGATTATGTATAGATTGTAGCCAGGCGAACATTAACTGATAATGACACCGTTCTTTTTTGGGGAATTTCATGTCCTCAAAATCACCCTTAAAAGCTTGTAATTACATATTTGTTCTTCAAAATAAATAAAAACTCATATATTTGTTCCATTAATTCATCAACTTTTATTTATTCTAATCCATCACTCATCTAGGTGTGACCATCAAACAACATCTGAAAATCAAATACGAACTTATTAAAATGAATTGAGTAACAATAATAAACCGAAACTCTATGAATTCGCTCTATCATCTTATTTCTAATTACTTTACTTTCAATTTTTGCCAAATCTAAATATCAAACCAACAACTCCAAATTCCATATTTTGTTTAACCAATCGAAAAGTTAAGATCTGATCGTTCAAGGCCTAAACACTAATTTCATGCGAATCGATACTCGTTTGTACTACTCAATAGAATTATATACATATTTCTGTCATCAGTATAATGGTTCATACTTTATTAATTACTATATATCTTTTGAAGTAAATTTTAGAGTCATAAATTGATATACTGGACAAAGGTGTGAGGTTTTACAATTCGAAAAGATAAATATGTAAGAGTGAGTTTATGGTACTATGCATGTCATGATTTAGTCTGAAATACGAATCAATATTTTCATTTTCAAAATTCTAACGGTCGATCCGAGTCGTTCAAAATGATTTTCATATGATTATGTACTTGCAGATCGAATTATATATTTTTTGTACTATTTTTTAAGATAGGTAGAAAATTATTGTTTTTGGATATATGGTTCAGAATTTTCAGATCAAGTGGTTTTCTACCTATCTTAAAAAATAGTAAAAAAATTCTAAAAAATATAAATTTCGATCTGCAAGTAGATATTTATATGGGGATATTGAACGGTTCGTATAAACTATTAAAATTTTGAAAATGAAAATATTGATCCATATTACGAATCAATTCATGATATGCATATTGAGTCTCAATATGTAAATTATATTTAAGTTTTTGAGGTGGTACGTGAAATCGCCTTCTTTCTCTATTTCATCTTGGCACATTGAATTTTGTAAATATGTATAATTTTATTATTTGATATTTCTTCTTTTAATAAATTCGTTTTCGAATAGAATTAATTTTTAGCAGGTTGGGCCGGAATTACAGGAGCCGAAAGAAAAGACATGCAAGTCAAGTTTTTGAAATGTGGTCTTCATGAATAAAAACACTTTTGAAGGACGACGTATGGTCAATGTGATCACCTCAGTCACGGGTCATTTGGTAAGAACGTAGAAATCCAGTGAATCAATATCAACATTAATTCTATTGATGGATTTGACTTGGCCTCGTTGAAATCTCTGAAGTCCATACAGATGCGGTTTTTCTATTCTTTTTCTTGACTGAAATTTATATATACCAGGTGAGGATATATTCACTTTGTTAGATGAGCCAGTTTTGGAGTCGCCAAAATCAATGGCGTATTCAGGATTTTTACTAGAGGCAGGTAAAAAATAATTATTAATTTTTATTTAATAATTAATTTGTTAATAAAAAATTAAAATTGTCAACACGTCCTTTCTTAAAAGTAATTTTTTTTTAAAACAATTTGGTTAAAGAAGTCGGGTTAATTTTTTAATTTCATTATACTTTGTGATTAAGATAATTTAAAAATAAATAGATTTACTGTATGTTAAAATCGTCAAATAGCATGACACAATGGTTTGGATTGAATGTTAAGACTCAAATAATTTCTATATGCTCTTGGTTCTTTGTGAACCAATAATTATTTTTATTTTTATACTTAATGGACCAATACATCAAGTCTATTTAGAAGAAAATATTCAATAATCTTTTTTCACCAAAGAGTCTCCGTTCACTTTCTTTACAAATTAACAAAACTCATTTTTGTTAATTCAAAATTGACACGAAAAGACCGAATCAAGTCACAACTAGAAGGAAATCACAGCAGAGATAGGCAATGAATCAAAATAGGAGTAGACAATGAGCTAATTATTCTATACATATTTATAAGTAATTTTCAAAATTCAGAAATAGACGATTGTCTATCGGTAGTCCATACTGATTCCGCTTTTGCATCAAATTACCATTCACAGAGGCAAGCAGCAGTGTTGTATTGTGCTTTCGGAAATAAGTAGAGCGACGCAATCTGAGGAGCTTGACCCCCATATTTCTACCTCAAAAAAAGCAGAGCGACGCAGCTTGGGGAAATGGTCCGAGAATCTCGAGAATTCGCATCCTCTCAGATATCTCAAACTTTACGTGACTTTTTGAAATATCTCAATCGTTCAAATACGTTCTGCACGAATCTCAAAGCTAAAATAATGCTGGTCCCTACGTTTCTCTGAATAGGCACCGGACACGTCGGTCACACAAAAATTGAGATATCTCAGAGGATACGCAGGCAATAATATTGACATATGTATTTTATTTGATCTGTGAGAAATTTGATGTATAATATTATTTTTTTTCTCTTTTTTAATAAATTTCTATAATTTCTCTTTATTAAATAATACTTATTTAATAAAGCAATACATATGTCATGCCCAAGCTTTATTAATTAATATTTATTTAATAAAGCTAAATATATCTTGACGAAGATTATTTTTTCTAGGTTCAGCATATGTCATAGTAAATTTCTGATTTCGCTAATGTTGGGGGTGTGATATGAGTTAGGTGGAGGCATTTTCATACTCTTACTAGTTATGATAACAAGAATTATTTTTATTCTTATCCGTCTTTTGGAATACAGTACGGATCAGATAAAGGAATAAAAGTGTCAGTGACATTTCGATTTGTGTTTTCAGTAAAATATTTTTCAAAACAAGAAAAAAAGAAAAAATAATAATGAATACAAATAATTTGTATTGTGAAAATTTAATAAAATACAAAACTTTATTGTATCATGTATCATCTTCATACAAATATATATCTATATATATAATTTTATTTTTAAAAAATGTATTATACAAAAACATATAAGATAAATGGAAAAAAGGTTACTCTTATCCGTACTCGATAAGCTAACGAAAAAAAACTTACCTCACTCGTATTTTCGAATACGAAACGGGTCGGTAAACAGGTAAAAGGGTGTCATTGACACCCCTGTTAGCAAGGGCAGAATCCGGGAAATTATTACAGTGAAATATATAATTACAGGGTGTTTCATACCCCAGTGGAAATTAGAAGGCTGAAGGAAATTATGTAGAAAGCTGTTGAAGCTAATAAATGGCGATCTGAATGATTAAAATGACACCGGTGGAATTAATAACATGTCTATGTATATTTATTAAGTAATTAAAGAGCAACGACCAGCAGCATGGAGTTGAAAGTAATTAATGTGTGTTTAATTACTTAGCTTTAACATTGGTATTTGATTTTGACTGCGTTTCTTAAATAGGATTCACCATATGTTTAGTTGTTTTGCACAACACATGGAAGTAAACAAAAAACAATTTTTTTTTTTTTGGTTTTGTATTCGTACGTCAAATTAAAGTATATATAGTCTTCATTTGACATATGCTTCTCAGTGATACAAGAATGATGCAAACAATATAATATTGTGGTTTGGTTTTAAGAGCACAAATTAAATACGGTAATTAATTTAAATTTAGAGCGAGCTCATAGAGAAATTGACGTTGCAGCTAATTCCTTAAATTCAAGTGGGACTACGTACGTACTATCGATCATTATAAAATCAATTTGTGGTGTTTGGTTGCGGTTTAAATTTTTAGTGGTTTAAGCTAGAATATATCTAGCTTAGGTCGGTCCAAACTAAATATGTTTGGTTGAGGTTTAATATTAAATCAAGACTTGAGTTATTTTTTTGTCTCTTTTAGATATTGGGGCTCAAGTCATGACTTAAGTATAACTATGTCAACTTTATTTGTCAACTATTTTTAAGCTGAACCTAATTTGTACTAGTAAAGATAGATTATCGGTACCGACTGGTACCAGTTCACAAAGACATAATTTTCTTAATGTATCTATCTTTAAAATATATATATAATGCATGTGTGTATTTGTATCTATCTTCAATAAAACCAACTGCAATGACAATCAATTAAAAAAAATATGAGGATCAGTCGTGAGTTTTTAAATTTGAAATGCTAATACTTTAATTTATATATTTTGAAATCAGTTAGTTAGTAGTGAAATTTAGTATATAATTTGATGATAACTCTTAAAAAAATTGAGTCAAGTAACTCCCATAAGTACCAGGGGCTGGACAGGTGACACTAAGTGTGTATATTGTTCTCAAATGAAATCAATTGATCATCTTTTTGTGAATTGTCACTTTGCTAAAGTAATTTGGCAATGGATAGCTAAGTATAATATTTTTTGTTTTGATGGTATTTCTATAGGTGACTAGATTTTTTATGTAAACTATTAAAAGAGCTTAATATTATTGAACTCATTAGAGGGGCTGTGTTATGGAATTCATAGCTTGATAGAAATAGAATTATCTTTGATGGGGGAGAAGTACACGATGTTCATGTGTTAGGGGTGAAAATATTAGTTTTTGCTAGATTTTGGGCTTTGAATAAAAAATCAGATCTTTCTTTTCAATTGAATTTAATTTTTCCTTGTGATTTGAAGAACCTGACAGGGGCTATAGTAGTAGCTTCCATGATGGATGCACATGTTTCAATTCCTACGCTTGAGCAGGGATCAATTCTAGCAGTGGGGAGGATAGTGCTCATCAAGATACTGATAGCAATTTTAGCTCGTAAAGTTGTGAGATATCTTAGGTTACAGGGTCTCTTTTGCATATTTTGGTATAACTATGTGATATCAGGGCTTTTGAGGAATGCTTTTCAGCTCGTAAAGTTGTGAGATATCTTAGGTTACAGGGTCTCTTTTGCATATTTTGATATAACTAGGTGATATCAGGGCTTTTGAGGAATGCTTTTCAGCTCGTAAAGTTGTGAGATATCTTAGGTTACATGGTCTCTTTTGCATATTTTGGTATAACTAGGTGATATCAGGGTTTTTGAGGAATGTTTTTACTTTTTCTATATGGTTGCTGATTGTTTTACTAATGGTTGTCATAAAGTTTTAGTGTTGTCTCTTTTATGTTTTGGTGCTTTAGTTTTTGTTCTATCTCAATATACTTTGCTTGTTTTGTAATTGGTACCACTGGTACTGATAAATTTTGTAATGGTTTCTTATAATGAAAATCAGTAGCATGGTCCACTTCTTTCAAAAAAAAAAAAAATCAACACTTGTCCTAAACTAATACAATTGTCATGGAATAGGTCACAAAAAAGAATAAAGATTAAACCATCTCGATAGGGGGTTTAAATTAGGAGGACTAAAAATCTAAAATTAGACTTAGGTCAGCCTAATTAATTCATATTTGATGGTTTAACTAAAGTTTAAACTTCTGATTTCATGGATCAGACCTCAAGCAAACATACAAGTGATGTATGATCTATTATATTACTACATTTTTTTTATAATTTTTTTATTTTTACTATGGGAATCATTCGTAATTAGTTTAAGCATGATTTGGCGGATTTTTTTTCTTAAAAATTATGAATCATGTACAATTTTTTCTTGTTTAAGTGTCAAGTATTGATCACGTATATACTTTATGTGTGGTTCAATTTTAATATGCAAATAATGAATTTTATAAGTGAGCTTTGTATAAATTTATAAAGGAGAACTCCGCAAAATTTTAAATTCTGCAAGGATAAATATCTAACTTGTAAACTTTATATAATAATCATTTTTCTTTACGGCTTATAATATTTTTTGGTTAATTAATAGCATGTCGACAATAATTAATGCATTACAACGCGTGTCAATATTGGGACCATGTGCGGGTAAGGACGGAATAAATTTGTACAATATTTGCCCATGATATATATAATACTTGTAAAAAAATATTAAGGATGATGTACCTAACTAGCTTAATAAATTAGTTATATATTATATTTGTAAAATATCAATTTTAATTTTTAATTTTTTTTTACTATTTTTAGTGATTTTTTAAATTTAGCATTTCTAGCCTAAAAATACAATATTTTAAGACAAAAAATTCTATCTTTCAAAAATCATAAAATAATAATAAAAATATTCCAAAAATAGTAAAAATTATATTCTGCAAGTATAATATATAACCAATTTATCAAACCACTTAAGTCGACGTTTTGAATATGAGATTTTGAAATACAACTCTATGTCATTTCAACTGATCTGCTACCGAAAACATATTAGTCAACCTCCTCTCTCTCTCTCTCTCTCTGTGTGTGTATACACACACACACACACACACACACACTAGTATCGTGTTCCCGCATTGCAATGGAACATATTATTAATTTTCATACAAAATGACATATTTTTATAAAAAGAATAGACCAATTATATCTTGCATTGTTCTATTAAGTGCTTCAATTGCTTGTCTATTTGACATTGTCTTCATCCCATATGACCAAAGTAGCTATTCTTAAAAATTGTGCAATTCTACTTTGCTTATTGATATTGCAAACATAGTTGTTCTTAATTTTCAAGGAAAATTTAAACTTAGAATGTCTGGTTCTTTCTCCTGACATGTTATTTGTTGCAGATTCTAACGATGCATTTTCTATCAAAACTCATTTTAAATTTATTTTGAATTTATAAAGTATCTATTTATCTTTTCTTTTTTAATATTTGTTTAAAAAAAATGCCAGTCTTCTAATTGGTTTTAATAATAAAAAAAAAGATAATAAAATGAGTAAATTAGTGAGTTTTTAAATTTTAAAAGGGTAAATATTATATTATAATACTTAATTTTGAAAGTTATGAGAGGTACCGTATACATGAAATTGCCTCAAATAAATATATCAAACAAGCACCATGAATAATTGACATTAGTTGAGTTCAAAAGCAGCGAATTCACTAAAAGAACATAAATTTAGAATAAAATTTATATAGACGGATATACCCAATTAATAGTTCAAAAAAACCAGTGATTAATAATCGATTAAGTGGTACGGTCTATATTTTTTTTTATTACATAACGTATTTTATATTTTATTACATTTTACACTTATAAATACTAATTTTTAAATTATTTTTTCACATTTTTCATTATTTTTTTATTTTTTACAGAAGAAATGAAAACATGATATTTGAATCTTCGGGTTCGCATCTTCTAAAATAACTCATAGTTTTAGTTTGGATTCCAACGTTCCTATCAGAATAAAATTCCTTTCCTTTCAAAGGGGAGGTAGCACAATTGGCTAGAAAAAAGTTCTAAAATTATTGTACCCAAAGGTCGAGAGTTCGATTTCCCCTCATGATTTCGCAGGTTCTGCGGAGATTTCAAAAAAAAGAAATTCCTTTCCTTTAATATTCAAGAGATTTTGATCGGACGATCCGATCATATATAATTATATACTCAAAGTTTGAGTTGCTTTGAAAATATGAATTCTTGGATGTGATCTTTGTGATACACGCTGAGGTCTTTTACTTCAAATCTCCAATCGATCTTTCTCTCTCCATCTATATCCTTCACTTAAATGACAAAATAACATTTTTTTAAATGATATAGAAAATTAAAAGAAATAAAAACATTATCAATCAATTATCAATTAAAAAGTAGTAGCGAATATGTGTAGCGAGTATGTGTCTTCACAATTATTGATGGATCATGACATCTACAATATATATATATATATAGTTGGGCTACGGTACTTCACGTCCATATCTTCAATTTCAAAGTTCAAAATGTCGATCCAAACCGTTCAAGTTGATCTCCATATTAAATTGTACTTGGAGACCAAATTTTACAATTTTTAGAAATTTTTTACTATTTTTTTAGAATTTTTTAAAATCACTGATTTTGATGGTCCACATGAACTTAAACTTATAATTCGAAAAAAAAGTAATAAAAAATAGAAATATAATTCGAAAAAAAATTAGGATGAGGAACTTTTTGTATTTTAAGCATATCTTTATAAAATAAGTGAACCACATGAACTTATTATAGATTAAATTTGTATAGCCCCCTTATTAGTAATAAGTGAACCACATATGAACTTATTAGATAAAAAGTATTTTCTATTTCTGAACCATTGCATTTGGTTGAAATGAAATCTTGAGAGAGTGTATTTTCGATGGATGTCAGATCAAATTTGATGTGATGTTCATTTTGAATCAATGAATTCAGGTTGAGATTTACGTATTCAGTTTAGATTCACGGAACAACTTATATAAATTGTTCGCATAAATCTAATGATCAAACTGTGTAAATGAAAAATTGGCTCAAATTTGAACTACCATTTGGTTCAATTTAAGTCCCCCAACTAATAGATCTGGTTTTATTAAGTCCTTGAACTAATAGATCTGATTCAATATATATTTGACCCCTGTCAATGTCTCAATTGTACGTAGGTGGTCCATTCAATGTCTAATCACCCATGCGTGTCGATACGGAGATACATAATGAGCGACTATATATAATTCAAATAATTAATACCGTTAAGCATACAGGTATAAATATAATCACTGCCAAAAATAATAATTTAATTTGGAATTACGCACAGTTGAAACGAGATTAATCATGACATCTCATCGTCTCATTACTTATGTACCTCTCCTTTTTATTTAGAGGGAACTTCAATGCATAATATATCTATAATATTTAAGAGGAAGGGTTTCATAGCCCTGGTAAGAGTAATTAATTAATTAAAGCTTGATTAATTTATGTATTATATATAAAACATTTATTCTTTTATATATATGTGGTTCCTGATATATGGGAGATTTTAGGAGTTCTAAAGAAATCTGATAGCATTTATATATATTGGATTGGCTAATTAAAGTGCTTTATAATTTATAAAGCATAGGTCCTTTTATGCTTTAAGTTCTTATTTCTATTTTCAAATTTCAAATAGTCAATTAGAACGCTTAACATAATCTTCATATATTAAAATATGTTTAGAGACCAAATTTTAATTTTTTTAAACTAATTATTATATATATATTCTAACTATACTAATTTTTTTAGTAAGAAATCAGGGTCTAACCCTCATTTGCACTGTAACTATACTAATTAAAAAGAATCCGAAATCATAACACTAAACCAAACAATATATAGCTTAGCATGTGGCTACAGATGTGCTTAATTAATTAAAGCAATAATTTGAAGTCCAAGTTAGGGATTGATGGAGAAATTGGATCACATATAAGGAATGAAACAAATAATTAAATAACTTGCATGAGTTGCAAGTAATTGGGAATGTTAATGCTTAATAGTGACAACTTTGGCAACAATTGCAAACAGTTAGGTGTTTTGTCATAATCTAGTACAATGATGAAGATACATAACAGCCTCATTAAATTTTGGGCAAAATTGGTTATTTGCCACTCCAAAATTTTCAAATCTGAAAAATGTCATTACAAAACTATAAATCTGAAAAATACTACTCTAAACTTAATTAATTCTTAAATTTGCCACAAATACAAAATTTTTATACTTTTTGAAATACGTATCTCAAAAATGTATTTTTCAGTTAGTTTTTAATAAAAAAAGTATAAATTTTTTGTATTTGTGGCAAATTTAAGAATTAACTAAGTTTATAGTGGCATTTTTCATATTTATAGTTTTGCGATAGTATTTTTCAGATTTGAAGATTTTGGAGTGGCAAATAACCAATTTTCTCTTGAATTATTACCAGCACAGTTGCAACTTCCAAGTTAATACACACTTGTTATGTACGTATATGAATTGTGCATTGATGACTATATAAACACCTCCTTGCGTTCCTTTCAAATCACATCAACACAACAACATCACATTAATTTCACACTCCAAATTACAATTCTCTCAAATCCTTTTTTTAATTACACCACCAAAAATGGCTTGCTTTGACATCCGTGCCGTCGCTGCCGCAACAGTTGCAATCCTCCTCCTTACAGCACCGCATGCCATGAGTGCCATTACATGCGGTCAGGTGGCATCTGCCGTTTCCCCGTGCATGGCATATGCACGTAGTGGCCAGGGCGCGCCGTCTGCCGGCTGCTGCAGTGGCGTGAAGAGCCTGAGTGCAAAGGCCGCAACAGGTGCCGACCGCCAGACAGCGTGCAACTGCCTCAAGAACCTTGCCAGGACTGTGAACTTCAACCCTGGTGCTGTCTCTGGTCTTCCCGGCAAGTGCGGTGTCAGTGTGCCGTACGTCATCAGCACCTCCACCGATTGCTCAAAGTACGAAACTTGTTGAAATTAAGCTTTAATTAACTTCATTAAGCTAAGCTTAATTAATTGTCACACCAGTAATCAAGGATGTTTCATAGAGTAATTCTATTGTTCCTTGGTCATTTTTTTAAGCAAGGAAAAGGTGACGGACAATATACATTACAAAATATATACTGACAAGTGACAATATATATATTTCATTTTACTGATGAACATATTTCATATATACAATGCAGGGTGCACTAAAATTACAAAAGGCAGAGGAAGTCATGGTTAATTGAGAAATCAAAATAAAGATAATTAATGGCGGGAGCGTAGTTTGGAGTGCTCTTTATCTTGATCTGCTGTGCTGTTTTTTTTATTTATTTTTTATGCTGTACCAGTGTTTAATCAGCTTTCTGTTGTTGTTTGCATAGAGCAATTAATGTACGAGTGCTTGTTCTGATGTTATTTTAATAAAATAAGACAAACTAGGCGTGTTTATCCCAATAAAGGGTTCTGTCACTTTATTTGAAAAGAGACAACAAATGGACAAAATGCACAAAATAAAATTGCAAACACTTGAAAGAGAAATCTTTGAATCTAAAGGAGCGTTAAAAATTTGTGAAACTTACATAATGTTATTTACGAATCATATACAAATTATCATGATAAATATTAATTTTATAAAAAATAAATTTGTGAAACTTTCCTGTTTTGCTCTGCATCCAATTTATCATGACAAATACGATTTTTTTTTTTAATTTTTGAACTTCATATTTTTAGATCTATTATGCTTTGCAATGAATGAATGATACATCTGTATTGGGGCGATATTTTCCGACAATGGGTGGAGTTATGGACAGAGAGAAATTTAATTCGGACAAAATTCACCTCAATTATTATTAACATCCGGACACTATTGCCCTCCATTTAAATCCTCTTTTAATTATTACCATGTTTACCAAATTCATCTTTAATTTGTAATTATTTATTCATTAAAAGGACTCTCCATTTATACACTTACAAATATATCTAGAATGTATATAGAACTCTTATCTTTAAATTTAACTTCGTCTATGCTTCTGTAAAATTGGTGGAAGTAAAATAAATGAGAATAGGAATTAATACAAGTTCTTAAGTAAGCAGAAAAGAAATTGAAAAATTAGAAGCAGCTAATAGTCAACTTATGCGAAATTAAAAATTTCCATCATAACGCACATAAAATTGCTATTATGTTTTATTGCATTGTTGCCAAATTAAATATTAAATCACATAAAGGCACTAAGCCACGCGTTAAGGATATTACAATTTAGAGAAAATAGGTTATTTGCCACTCCAAAATCTTCAAATATGAAAAATGCCATCACAAAACTATAAATCTGAAAAATGTCACTTTAAATTTAGTTAATTCTTAAATTTGCCACAAATACACAATTTTTATACTTTTTTTAATTAAAAATTTACTAAAAAAATACAGTTTTGAGATATGTATTTCTGTATTTCGCTATATACCCATCAGACCCCTCATTATACGTATCTCAAAACTGTATTTCTCAGTTAATTTTTAATAAAAAAAAGTATAAAAAATGTGTATTTGTGGCAAATTTAAGAATTAACTAAGTTTAGAGTGGCATTTTTCACATTTATAGTTTTGTGATGGCATTTTTCAGATTTGAAAGTTTGTATAGCAAAAACTAATAGATGAGGTTTGTATAGTCCTTATTTTGTCAAAATAATGGTTGTATAGTTTTGTGATGGCATTTTTGACACGTAATATATATCCACATTAATAGCAAAAACTATATATACAATTTTTTCATGCAACAAGACTATAATGCATTGATAAAATAATAAAATAACAAATTGCAGTATTTTATTGTAATAGAAAATACCACACAAAATCAAGGATTTGAATCTGCTGCGATTCTCTACCCATGAACATTACCCTACAATCCCTGTTTTTTCGAGATACGTGTATAGAAAAATCAACTGTTTTGAGATACGTGCACAAAAATTATTGGACAACTAGATTTGAAAAGGTAGACATTTTAGGATTATTATTCATAACACTCGGATCGCAGCAGATCCCATTCCCAAAATCAATGTACATATGAATTAAAAGTTATCTAACTTATTTTCAACGAAATGCTAAATTTTGAACATATTTGTTCTCTTGTAATATGTCGTAGTTTTAGTCTATTTTAATATCACTCATGGATATAATAGAATAATTATTTTTTTCATTGGACTATTTTTTTTATAAAAATATATTATTTCTATGAGAATTTTTTTGTTCTCTTATAATATGTTTCTGTTACAACGCAC
Source organism: Carex cristatella (assembly GCA_024447775.1). Lineage (NCBI taxonomy): Eukaryota > Viridiplantae > Streptophyta > Magnoliopsida > Poales > Cyperaceae > Carex > Carex cristatella. The sequence goes on from JAJHPF010000002.1 coordinate 8,641,232, forward strand.
AATCACAATACTAATATATATAAACATGCAATTCTTCTAACAATGAAATTTGACATATTTTTCTTAAATTTGCTGTTTTTTGGTACACAACCTCTAATCTCTAATTCAATGCAAACAACGACACACAAAATATGTGATTCTTGAAAGAAGGAATTTTAAAATAAGCGTCACTCGAATTTTCTCATGTTTGTATCAGTTTTGTAATAGTAGATTTTGTATTATATTAACTAAAAAGTCTCTAAGTCTTTTCATACTTATAAAGTATAAACATATTATTTGTAAAGTAGATTGATTTTAATTATTTAAATTTGTAGTTTAAAGTCAATTCGATACATTTTGGAGTTAAGTTCATCAGATCTTGGTTAGTTAATTTCATATATTTTAGTGCGTGTGCCAGCGTGTCTAGGAATAATGAACAAAATTAATGAAGATGTAAAAATAGTAAACTAGAAAAAGAAAAAAGAATTTATTATTCTAAAAAAATTGCTCAATAGATGAGATGCCATTAAACCTAGGGACTCTCGCTAATTCATACAAAAGATATTAATTGATACCTAATTTTTGCTAGGCGTTGGGTCTTTCCTTCAATAATTACATTAAGTAATACAAAATATTAATAACGATTGCATAATTAATAATGGGCAAATTAATTTGCCTATTAATAATAAAAAGAGTTAAGATATGAGCCTGCCCATATTAATTGTTGTCTATTTTAGTTTTCCGGTAAGGTAATAAATAATTTACTTGTATGCGTATGGTTGTCATTAGAGCTGAAAAATAGTCACGTTGTTACTGGTTTTGACCATAGCATGTCATGGATACGTCATGGTTATTAATCACATAACGTGATTCGCATATCGCTATTGAAAATATAACACGTTAAGTCATGTTATGCGAAATAACCCAGTTATATCATGTGACGTCACCTGACTAAATTTTCAATATTATATTTTATAATTTTGCAATAGTTTCTTATTTTGTAGTATTTTGTATTTTTTTTCTATGAATTAATTTAGAACCAAAAAATAATAATTAAACGTGACCAATAACATTATATTTGATCTATCAACGTATGGTCACTAATTGTAATTTAATTTTGCGTGTTAAAGGCGAACAAATTAATTAATCTGTCGGAAATTCAGAATGATAGAGGGAGAAATTAAGGAATTCATATCTAGTGCATTACCTGAAAAGAAAATCTTTTACAATTAGTGAAACCGGACCATTCTTTTTAGCTTGTCACGAATCTCAAAGTCCAATAAAACTGCCTCCTATCTTCCCCTGAATCTCAAACCGGTTGATATTTAATCTCAAACTGTAAAGTGAGGTCCATCCTCTGAGATGCCTGGGAGGATATTGATCCGAAATTAAGGAGCAATCAGATGCAGATGAAAAGCCCAAGTAGCGATCCAGTCATATATGTAGCTTGCTTCGCTTGGCCCATTACAAGTTTTTGAGCAAAGAGGCTTGGAGTTAAGTTGGGTCTGTTCTCGCAGATCATCTTCACAGGTTCACATGCTCTCTGCCAGATGGATCTTCACAGGAGCACTATTGTTTAACTGTTGGTCACATTAATCCTGCTAAATTACAAATTTCAAGACTAATTTAATATTTTCAAATTTTGAAGACTAATACAATATTTTTGAAAATATCTAAGAACCAAAGTCTAAATTTATCTCTTTGTTATAATTTAAAACTTAAAATGGTCCCTTGTCAAATCTTGAATATCATGTATTCCTACGTTTGGAATTAGTTATAGAGGAAAATAAATATCCTCTGAATTTGTAAGGAAACATCTAGACAAGGAGAGGAAAATAAATATCTTTATGGATGCACTTAACGCATCGTTCTTCTCTTTATATAGTTTGATTATTCTCTTTGTATTGAAATTTAGCTTTAAAAAAAGTTTTAATTCCATCGAAGAATATATTTTTCAATTACATTTTTAAATTTAATGAGAGTAAATGGGAGGGAGGGAGAAAAGTGGAAAGAAAGTAATTTGATCCCCATAGACATTTTGTTGGTAATTTGAAAAAATATATTTCATTTGATATTTTTAAAAAGAAAAACATTTTATAAAATTTTACATCAAAGTCAGCACCACTGGTCCTTCTCAAAGGGCTTAAATTTCAAGGCCCACATTACATACCACCACGCACCTTTCCAAATTCCAAGGGCTTAAATTTCTCTATTTAATAGGTAGAAGTTGAAGATAAAATATTATATTAATAGTTCATCATACATTCATACTCATTAATATTAAAGTGCATTATATGTGCTGGATACAAGGTATATATATAGTCCTCACAGAGAAGAAATAAAAATAGAAAGTCAAATGTACAAAACAATATAGTTGTTAGGAAAATATTCATAAATAAAAAAATTCATGAAAATGAAACAAAGGAAAAAGTATGATATTTTTGTAAATTTTAACTTTTCAATATGACTTGATGCATCCAAAATAACATTTCTCCGATTTGTGTGTTTCTTCGTTTGTCTTCAACAATAATTCCTGCTTTCTTTTTATGAGATGAAACCCTATGTAGCTTAGCAATTCAGCTTTTCTACTTTTCATTTTTTAATCTGTCTTTATAAAAAATTTATCCCTTTTATTTAGACTTTAGGATGATATTTTCTACACACGCTCCATTTCGGAAGCATATGATTTACTTGCATATCTACATCAATTGTAGTCAGAATTAATACACTCTTTTCTTGGAGAAGCTTACTTTTAGGTTTCTCATTTGGACAAGTCTCTCTCTCTCTCTCTATATATATAGAGTAGAACTAGGGTGCTCCTAAGTTCACTAAACTTCTTGTGAACTTGACTCTAAAATATATCGAATCGACTTTAAACGATAAATTCAAACCGTTGAAACCCTTCTACCTAATGAGTGATGCATCTACATGTGAAAATTTTAAAGTTTTGAATTAATTTAATATAGAGTCAAGTGGTCAAAAGTTTAAGGTTTACAAATTAATTTTAATGTATTCATTTTTTGAACTCCTTTGACCACTTGACTCTATATTAAATTAATTCGAAACTTTAAAATTTTCACATGTAGACGCATCAATCATTAGGTAGAAGAATTTTAACAGTTTGGATTCATCGTTTAAAGTCGATTCGATATATTTTAGAGTCAAGTTCACAAGAAGTTGGGTGAACTTAGTAGCACCCTAGTTCTATTCTATATATATATATATATGTATATGTATACACATGTATATATGTATACACATGTGTGTATATATATATATTGTTATTTAGGTGCTTTAGTAATCAGTTGTCTATCAAATTCAAATTATATATCCACATATATGTTCCCATCCTCATTAAATGTCTTCCTAACTCATATTTTTTCATAATGTAATTGATATAGTCATCATTTATTAATTGTTTGATTTTCATAATTGTTGGATACTATTTTCCCTTTTTTGTTTATTTTGCATTGATGTAAAATAAAAAAAATCACATAATTTCGTTGGTCTTCTCCTTTTCTCATTGAAATATAGCTGCATAATTTACATAAGAGAACATTCAATTCATGTTAATAAGGTTTTAAAGCAGTGAAGGTAATATATATGTATTCAATATCATCATATTATTATCTGATAGCATCCGTACAAACACTCACTGCATACAACAGCAGTAGCAATATATAGCAGGAAATTATTATACAACATTAATATATATATATAAAACTAGCTACAGAAAGCAAGCATATATAATTCCCCAAGTATGTAATCTTCTCCTGGCTGATGATTCAGTTTCAGTGCACCCTGCAATTTTATCAAGACAAAATAAATTAGAACTTATTATACTTGCAATATATAGCACCTATTCAAATTAACTTAATTATCAATTACTAATTAGTTTATGTTTTATGCATATAGCCAACTAGGTATATATATTCTCTCTTCTTTTCACCCAAAAGGAAAAGGAAACTTGGTATATGCACTCAACCCCCAATTTGGCAATCGCCATTCGACCTTCAAAAAATCTCAATTTTAGAAAGGAAATTAGAAAGATAAATTTGAAAAATGAAATTATTCAACTTCTTTTTAATTTACAGATAAAGAGACATGCATTTGGTTGTAAAGAAATTATGCAATCAAATGTCATAAATTAGTCATTTAATTAAAAAAAATGTCATAAAATAGAGTCTTATAGACATGCATGAGTCATACAGTAATTATAAAACATAATAAAAGTTATAAATTTTGAATGGATGCCATGCATGTATGATATGTACATACTTGGAACAATCAGTCGAGGTGCTGATAGAATACGGCACGCTAACTCCGCACTTGCCAGGGAGGCTCGCAGCAGCGCCCGAATTGATGCTAGTTGATTTGGCAAAGTTTTTGAGGCAATTGCACACTGCCTGGCGATCAGCACCGCTCGACGCCATTGAATTCAGGCCCCTAATGCCGCTGCAACACGCCGCAGAGGGTTTGCCCTGACCAGTCTTAGCATATGACATGCATTGGGACAGGGACGATGCCACTTGACCGCATGAGACCGCTGCATTTGCGGCATGAGGTGCGGTCAGGAGGAGGATGGCAACGGTCACAGCGGCAACCGCATGGATGTTGAAGCCAGCCATTGTTGATTGAATTGGTTTGAGACTTTGAGGAAGGAATTAATGTGTAGTGTGTATGGATTTTGAACTTTCTTAGAGTCTGAAGTGTTGTGATTCAAATGGTGCATCCATGAGGGTTTATATAGATCCTAAGGCTTGGTTGGTTGACTGTCTCTGTCAATGGCTTCAGATCCTAAATTTTTGTTAAGGAAACAATGATTAATTTCAAAAGTGAAGTTATAGAAATTAAAAAGTAAAATTTTGGGAAAACGAAAACTAAAGGATATAGATTTAAATTAATGTGATTAAGATCTGAAAACGGAAAATATTTTTCCCTACAAATGTTATCTGTCTGTAGATCTAAAGTGGATTAAAATCCTGCATTCCTTATTTCTTAAAATTATAGTTTCAAATTTTTATGACTTAATTTCAAATTAATTATTAATATATTTATATAAAAGTTCTACTTCAGATCAAAAGTGGAATAATTAAATAATAGGAGAGATTGATGTTATCATTATTTCTGAACTAGTTTAAATGGAGAATATATGCTGGAAATTAAATATGTACTTGGTAGCATTTCATTCGAGCTTCTAATTAAGTTTGAAAGCAAGTTGGTTTATTAACAAAACATTTAGGTTGCGTTTGGATGGGTGAAGAATAGCTACTATTCCGGATTAGCACTATTCCGAGCTACTATCTGGCATTTGGATGTGTTTGAATTAGCGAATATTCACTATTCTTTGTTTGTCTTTTGTGGGATAGCTTACTATTTTACTATTCCTACAAAATATTAGAATAGCTACTATCCTAATATTGAGGATAGCTCTATCCTTGCTACTATTCTTGATTCATCCAAACGCACCTCTAGTAACAAATAATATATAGCAAAGTGTGTATTCTCATGTATATTTCACTCAGGGGCGGACCCAGCCTATTCCAGGGGCGGGCGGCTGCCCCCCCCTGGATTTCGAGTTTTAGTGGAAATTTATCGGTTCCGACTAGCTTTGCCCCTCCCTGGAAATTTTTTTGCCCCCCTCTGAATGTTTAATTGGTAATTCGGATTAATTTTATAGTTAAAAATAAAATAAATTTCTTGAAATATGATTGGGAATTATAATTATATGTCAGAATATCATAAATTACAAGTCAGATCATTATAAAGTATAAGTTAAAGCATTATTTTTTATCAAATACTCAATTAGTTAATGGATTTAAATCCGATTAGCTATTTAAATCCGATTCGATATTTTTTTGCCCCCCCCTGACGAAAATCCTGGATCCGCCCCTGATTTCACTTCAATTGCAATAATAAAGCTGCTAAAGCAATTTCTTATTTCACTTCAAATTTGGCAAAACAGTATTGAAATGCTCATCAAAATGTGAGGTCCTAGTTTAGTTTAGTTTTGGGAGTATGCATGTATCTCTGCAATGGCGAGTCAAATCACAAAATAATGGAGCCCTGAAGAATTGACTGATAACCAATTCCTAACAATTTTAATTAAGTTTATTCAATTAATTTGGATGTCTATTTCTGGTTGGGAGTTATGCTTTGTTTAACAAGACTCATATGCAGTTACCAAACACTTCGATTCAAATTCTTCAAGATTTGTTAATATATTTATATAAAAGTTCTACTTCAGATCAAAAGTTGAATAATTATACAAGTGATTTTGTACTTATGTAAAAAAAATAGTAAAAAAATTCCAAAAAATATGAAATTTGGTCTATAAACACATTTTAATATTGATATCATGTTGAGCGGTTCGAAACGACTGTTTGAACTTCGAGAACAAAGATAAAAACATGGGGTATGGTTGGGGCACAAAACCAATGGTGCATTTTAACCCCACTCATTATATAATAGGAGTAATTGATGTTATCATTAATTCTGAAGTCTGAACTGATTAAATGGAGAATATATGCTGGAAATTAAATTTGTACTTGGTAGCATTTCATTCGAGCTTCTAATTAATTAAGTTTAAAAGCAAGTTGGATTATTAACAAAACATTTAATAACAAATTAAAAATAGAAAAGTATTCAACATTACCTTCGATACCATACACCCTACTTGCGTATAAGATGATGTAATATGTGCAACAGAGCTGCCACATGTATCAACAGGATAGAGAGGAAACCACAGAACATGAGCTCCTGTGTACAGCTGCATGTTTTCGGCAAGAATCTGGAGGGGAGTGATGGGCAACCAGATCACACTGTACTCCAACCTGATACTATACTGGTACACCCCCCAGAACAGCGATGCACCCAAGGGAACGAGACAGATGGTATGTGTTATGGGCATTTACGTACCTGCTGGACAATTTGGCGTAGAGATCTAAACAGGCAATTGTTCACTCAGAAAAGCAGGAGGGTGCAGGATCTAATTCACCGGGCGGTAGAGAATGCAAACAACTGGTACAAGAGCTTAGTTAGGGTACCAGTGGCGGTACAGAGACAGAAAGTCAGAGAGAGATAAAGGAGATACGTTACTGTAGTTTTTTTTGTAAATATAAATAGTACTTAAGGCTCTTGTAAATAACTTTCTTTTATTAATGAAATTGTTTCAACATAAAATTCTTCAAGATTTCATGTAGCCGCAGTAAAAGTGTAAAAGGAAGTCTAAGGATGCAGGTTGGTAGATCTTCGAATACTTCACCGCCACTCTATGCTTTAAATGTTGGTGCAATACTGCTAAATAACAAATTTAATGATGATATTTGATAGTGGAATAAAGGTAAAATAATCTCCTTACTCCATCTTTAAGTTGTTAAACGAAATATAAAATATGAGAAATATGATCAATAGAGTTATGACGAAGTAAATTAAATCACATCTCTAGATTAATTCACCCCACATGAACTCCCTATCATAAATAAAGATTAATTTCAGTTTCTCTTCTTTAGATGAATTAATTTAAGTCATGACAAATATAAAGAGCAACCAAACATGACAAACGAGTAAGGACAGAACTAAAAAATTTAGATGGAAGGAGATAAAATTTAAAGATATAATACATGGCCGGAACTTTAACTCAAGTCTTCATAATAACAAATTAAAACTCGTAAGTACTGTGCTACAAAGCACACATGTGATAATTTATGAGGAGAAGCTAAGCTATATAAAAAACTTAAAAAAAAAACTAAATTAAATTAAATTTTAATTGGAAAGGCTAACATACTACCTGTAGCATAGTGACATGCTATGCTACCTCTCAAAAACCTATTAATTAGACTTCAAATAATAAATCCAAACTATTGAAACCAATTTACTTTATGAGTGATGCATTTACATAGAAATTTATAATTTTTTGCATTCATTTAGTATATATCAAGTGGTAAAAAATAATAATAAATGAATGCTATTAACTAATAAATCTTTTTTTTTTGCCGCTTAATTTAATACTAAATGAATTCAAAAAATTATAATATTATATTTGCATGTAAATGCATCACTCGTGAAGTAGATTGGTTTCAATGATATAGATTCGTTATTGAAGAATATCCAATATATTTTGAAAGAGCAGCATGACATGTCATTATACTACATGTAGCACACTAGTCTTACTCAATTTTAATATATATAATTGAAATTTTTTTAATTATAAAGGTAGTTGAGTTATACATATATATAGGTCTGCACCTGCAAATGAGAATAAACGAAAGATAAGAAAGAGAGAGAGAGGAAAAGTTTGTACCACCGAGAAATTTTGTTAATAATTTTCAAAAGATAATATTTTGTTTGATAATGAAAAAAAACAATTTGTAAAATTTTCCAACAAAAGTCAGTACTTTCTCTATTTTCAGAGAGGCAAGCACATGCTTTAGGCGGTCGAGACTCGAGACCCACAATACATGCATGCCACCAGGCACCTTCCTAATAGACCTTGAATTTCCCTATTTTTTTTTTTATAAAGATGATTAAAATCTGTATTCCTGCTCTATTACGAAGCCTTTAATCTACAACCTTCTAACTTAAAATTTTTTTTTACTAATTCAGCTATTTTACTTTACTTTTTATTTTTATTTTTTAAGAAATTAAGATGGGAATTTTACTTTTTTCAAATTACAATATTAAAAAAGACTACTTATTTGAATTTTGAACCTGTACATAAAACATTATTTTCCGTCGTTAGATAAAAAAAAAAGTTACCAATTCAGGTATTCTACTTTACGTTTCATTTTTCAATTTGTCTATTTAATTTTTTTTCTAGCTCCTGTTTAGACTTTAGGATGATCTTTTACGCATGAGCCATTGAGAACCATGTGATTACTTGCACATCTACTGATCTACACATCAATTGTAGTCACAATTAATAAATCCAGCACGCGAGCTATTCTTGCTGATTATTTTTTTGTGTGTACAATCTCTATTCTTGGAAAAGATTACTTTTAGGTTTCTCCTTATGGCAAGTGTATATATATTGTCTTATAGGTGCTGTACGTAGTTGTCCATCAAATTAAAATTATATATCCACATATGTTCGCATCAATAATAGGTTTGATTGAAAAGTGAGATAATAGTTCTTTTGTTATCAAATAACAAAAAAAATCCAAAAGTAGTAGTAAATTAAAGCTAAAATGGAGATATGTGTATATCAAAATCATCATCATCATTATTATTATTATCTGATAACATCCGTACAAACACTCACTCACTGCATATACAACAGAAGTAGCAATAATATAGCAGGAAATTATACAACATTAATATATAAAACTAGCTATCTAAAGAAAGCTAGTATATATGATTCCCCAAGAAGTATGTAATCTTCTCGATCTGCCTGGCTGATGGTTCCATTTTAGTGCACCCTGCAATTCAATTTAGACGAAATGAATTAGAAGTTATCTATGTGTTATATTTGCAATACTACCTATTCAAACTTATCAATTACTAACTAGTTTATGTTTTATGCATATATACAACATTATATATATATTTTCTCTTATTTTCCAGCAAAAGGAAAAAAAGGAAACTTGGTTATTAGAGAGAAACTTGGTTATATGCACTCAACCCTTAATTTCAGAATCGCCAATCGACCTTCAAAAAATCTCGCACAATTTAGAAGGTTATTAGAGAGATAAATATGAAAATTGAAATCTATTCAACATTTTGTAATTTGGTGATAAATAGACATGCATTAGTTGGTCAATACTTACTTCTGTATATTCATGATATATTATTAATTACTAAATATGTTGTAAAGAAATTATCCTATCCAAAGTCATAAATTAAAGTCGTATAGAAATAAATAAAAAGTTAAAATTTTGAATGGATGCATTAACATACATAAATAATATTTACATACTTGGAACAGTCAGTGGAGGTGCTGATGGAATACGGCACGCTAACTCCACACTTGCCGGGGAGGCTCGCAGCAGCGCCCGAATTGATGCTGGTTGATTTGGCAAAGTTTTTGAGACAATTGCACACTGACTGGCGATCAGCACTGCTTGACGCCATTGAATTCAGGCCCCTAATGCCGCTGCAACATGCCGCAGGGGGGTTTCCCTGGCCAGTCTTCGCATACGACATGCATTGAGACAGAGAAGATGCCACTTGACCGCATGAGACTGCTGCATTTGCGGCATGTGGTGAGGTCAGGAGGAGGATGGCAATGGTCACAGCGGCGATCGCACGAATGTCGAAGCCAGCCATTGTTGATTGAATTGGTTTGAGACTTTGAGAAAGGAATTAATGTGGAGTGTGTTTGGATTTTGAACTTCCTTAGTGTGTTAAGTGTTGTGATTCAAATGGTGCATCCATGAGGCTTTATATAGAGCTTAATTATGCCTAAGAAGGGCCTTAGAATAAAAAAAAATATATAGAGCTTAATTAAGGCTTGGTTGGCTGACTGTCTATGTCAAAGGCTTCAGATCCCAAATTTTTGTTAAGGAAACAATGATTAATTTCAAATTTAAAGTTACAAAAATTAAAAAGTAAAATTTTGGGAAAACGAAAACTAAAGGATATAGATTTAAATTATTGTTTTCAAGACCTGAAAGCGGAAAACATTTTCCCCTATAAATGTTATCTGTCTGTAGATCTAAAATGGATATATTATAATATTCCTACATTAATCCCTATTCTTAAAATTATATTTTCAAATTTTTAAAATTTAATTTCAAATTAATTATTAATATATTTAAAAAAGAGTTCGGCTTTAGATCAAAAGTTGAATAATTATATAATAGGAGTGATCGATGTTATCATTAATTCTGAGCAGATTATTTTTTTTGAAAACCTGACAGTGGCTATCAGGGTAAATCTAAGCAGATTAAATGGATAATATATGCTGGATATTAAATTTGTGCTTTGTAGCATTTCTTTCGATCGAGCTTCTAATTAAGTTTGGAAGCAATTAAGTTAGATTATTAACAAAAAAAATTAGTTACGAAAAATAGCAAAGTCTGTATTCGCATATATATTTCACTTCAATTGCAATAATAGAGAAGGCTGCTAAAGCAATTCCTTATTTCACTTCAAATTTGACAAAGCATTATTGAAATGCTCACCAAAAATGTGCAGTCCTTAGTTTAGTTTTAGTTTATTTGGGTACGTATGCATGTGACTCTGAAATGGCGAGTCAAATCACAAAATAATGGAGCCCAGAAGAATTGACTGATAACCAATTCCTAACAATTTTAATTAAGTTGATTCAATTAATTATGGATGTCTATTTCTGGTTCGGGGCTATGCTTTGTTTTAACAATAGACGCATATGCATTTACATTTACCAAACAATAGCTTTGATTCAAAATTCAAATTCTTCACAGCAGTAAAAAGGAGATACATTACTTGGCAGCTGCTGCCGGGCTTTAAAAAAAGCAGTGAAAAGGAAGTCCAAGAATGCAGGTTGGTAGATCTTGGAATACTTCACCTCCAGCTAGATGTGTCAATGGCATCCTTTTAAATGTTTACTCTACCTGTATCATATTCGATAAGATGGATACGGGTAATGTTTTTTTATCGTTAGTTTATTGGTTATGAGTATGAATAAGATTTTTTTTTTTCGTTAGCTAAACAGGTGTGAGTACAGATAAAAGCTATTTCGTACAGGTAATGAATAATTATATAAAATAAAATTTTATATAGATATATAAATATACATTCAATTCTTTCTTTTTCCATCGTTGTATCCATATTGAACCTGATAATAAAATTTTCTTCCTTATTCATCTTTATTGTTTTTTTTTTTTTCTCAATTGTGAAAATGGGAATAATCTATGGTACAATATGGATCTCATTTCCTCTTCAATTTTTCCTCTATTGTCAATCTAGCTTTTTAATTCAATCATTTTCCTCCTTTTTGAACCAGTTTTGAGTATTGTGTGGTTGTAGACATGTAACTTCCTCCTTCAAGCCTCTTCAAAATTTGACTTCCTCCCTCAAATATTGTATGTAATATTTGTATTTAGTAAAAAAGACTTTGTGAAACATCTGAGACTGACACTTTTGTGTTTATTTGATGGAATATATTATTAATATTATTCATTATTCACTCGCTATAGTTTCGGTACTCACTTAACGAGTATGGGTAGGATAAGATAAAATTAATTCTTAGTGGGTACGGATATAATATAAGTAAGGTCAATTCTTAGTGGTTATGGATATAGGTATCATGCCCATTAACACCCCTACTTCCAGCACTCTATGCTTTAACTGTTGGTGCAATACTGCTAAATTACAAATTTGAAGACTAATTTAATATATTTGAAAATATTTAAGAACCAAAATCTAAATTTCTCTTCTTAATTAGTTAAAACTTGAAACGGTCCCTCTCTTATCAAATCTTAAGTATCTAAGATATGACATGAATGATGTATTTCTATGCTTGGGATTAGGGCTGTAAATGAGCTGGTTCGAGTCGAGCTGGGCAAAAGCTCAGCTCGTTAATTTGTTAGCGAGTTAGCTCGTTAACACCTCGCGAGCTAAAATCTCAGCTCAAACTCGTGACGAGCCAGCTCACGAGCTGGTTCGCGAGCCACGAGCTGGCTCGCTGGGTTTGGTTGGACCTTGTTTTAAGAAAAAAAAAAAATTTCACAAGCATTTTTGGACCGAGCTAGATCGAGCTGAACCGAGCTGGACTGAGCTTGACAATATAAAATACACACAAATTCATACAAATTCACAAATTGATGCCTAGCCGAGCTAGCTCACGAGCTAGCGAGCCGAGCTGGGCAAAAGCTCAGCTCGTTAATTTTGGCCCGAGCTGTTAGTGAGCCAGCTCGTTAGCAGCTCGGTCCACTATCGAACGAGCTGTTGCTGATCGAGCCAGATGTGAGTCGCGAGTAAGCCACGAACTACGAACTTTTTGGACAGCCCTACTTGGAATTACTTATAAACGAAAATAGATATCTTTTGTTTTTTAAATCCTGATAGAGGCTATCAGGTTGATGATATATATCATCTGAATTCACAAGCGAACAACGTACAAGGAGAGGGTAAAAAATATCTCTGAGGATGCACTTAATGCATTGTTCTATTATGTGTAGTTTGATTATTCTGCTTGTATTGAAATTTTGCAAAAACAGAAAAAATTTCATGGAAGAACATATTTAATTTCTAATTACATCTTTAAATTTAATGATCATGTTTTATTGTGGAATAAGAGGTAAAATAAGCTCATTGCTCCATCTTAAGTTGTTAACCGAGATGTAAAGCAACCAAACATGAATTTGCTATCATAAATAAAGATAAATTTCCCAATTTCTCTCTTCTTCAAACAAATTAATTTAAGTCATAACAAATATAAGGAGAAAACAACTCAATCATCTTTAAATTTAAGTAGCAACCAAACATGACAAATGAGCAGGGGCAAAATTAGAAAATTTAGATAGATTAATATTTAAAATGTATAATGCATGACTAGAGTTTCAACTCAAATTTTCACAATAACAAATTAAAACTCTATTATACTATAAGCATACATGTCATAATTTATGAGGAGAGACTAAATTAACTATATAAAAATTTAAATAAAAATAAAAATCAATTAAATTTTAACATACATAATTAAAAAAATTTAAATAAGGAGGTGGTTGAAAACTCCTTAAGCTATACATAGTTCCGCCCTTGCAAATGAGAATAAATGAAAGATAGATAGAAAAAGAGAGGAGAGAAGTTTGGATTTCCGAAACATTTTGTTAATAATTTTCAAAAGATAATATTTTGTTTGATATTTTTGTTTTAGAAAAATAAAAAAGCATTTTATAAAATTTTGCAACAAAAGTCAGCACCAGTGGACCTTAATTTCTCTATTCTTAGATAGGCAATCGGATGCTTTAGACGATCGAGGTCCCCAGCACATGCCACCAGGCACCTTCCTAATAGACCTTGAATTTCCAATTTTTTTTTTTTTTTTGTAAAGATGATTAAAATATGTGTTGCTGATTAGGGCTGTCCAAAAAGCTCGTAGCTCATGGCTCGCTCGCGACTCACATCTAGCTCGATCGGTAACAGCTCGTTCGATAGTAGACCGAGCTGTTAACGAGCTGGCTCGCTAACAGCTCGGACCAAAATTAACGAGCTGAGCTTTTGCCCAGCTCGGCTAGGCATCAATTTGTGAATTTGTATGAATTTGTGTGTATTTTATACTGTCAAGCTTGGTCCAGCTCGGTTCAGCTCGATCCAGCTCGGTCCAAAAATACTTGTAAAATTTATTTTCTTCTTAAAACAAGGTCCAACCAAACCCAGCGAGCCAGCTCGAGAGCTGGCTCGTCACGAGTTTGAGCTGAGATTTTAGCTCGCGAGCTGTTAACAAGCTGACTCGCTAACAGCTTGATCCATAATTAACGAGCTGAGCTTTTGCCCAGCTCATTTACAGCCCTATTCCTGATCTCCCTGTTGCGCTAAGCTTTTAATTTATAACCTTCTAACCATAAAAAACTTATCAATTCAGCTTTTCTATTTTACTTTCATTTTTCTTTTTCTGTTTTAAAAAAATTAAGATTGAGATTTGACTTTTCAAATTACAAAATTAAAAAATACTCTTTATTTAAGTTTCGAACTCTTTAACTTTTTACACGAAGCAACATTATCTTTTATCATTAAATCAAACACTGAAATTAACAAAAAAAACAAAAAGTTACCATTCAGGTGTATTTTACTTTACTTTTCATTTTTCAATGTCTTTTTATTTTTTCTTCTCCCTCCTGTAATCCTGTTTAGACTTAGGATGATATTTTACACATCTTACTTGCACACAGTTATATCAATTGTCGTCACAGTTAACACGCGAGCCATTCTTGGTGAATTTTTTTTGTACAATATCTATTCTTTGAAAAACTTACTTTTAGGTTTCTCCTTTGGGCAAGTCTATATATATTGTCATTTAGGTGATTTAGTTTTCTATCAAATTAAAATTATATATATCTCCACATATGTTCCGATCAATGGCTTTCATTTGATTGAAAAGTGAGCTAATAGTTCTTCTGTTATCAAGTAACAAATTAAATAATCCAAAAGTAAAAGCAAATTAAAACTAAAATGGAGATATATGTATATCAATATCATCATCATTATTATTATCTGATAACATCCGTACAAACTCTCACTGCATATATACAACAGCAGTAGCAATATATAACAGGAAATACAACATTAATATATAGAACTAGCTATAGAAAGCTAGCTAGCATGCACAAGGCATGAAGGTACAAAAGATATTCAATAACCATGATAAACAAAGATACATATATAATTTCCCAAGTGTGTAATATTCTCTGCTGAGAGCTGGTAACTTAATTTCAGTGCACCCTGCAATTTAATATAGAACAAAGAAATTAGAACTTATCAATGTGCTGTAATTGCAATTACCACCTACTCAAGCTTATCAATTACTTAGTTTATGCTTTTTGCAAATATGCAACTCGGTATTTATTATCTCCTCTTTTTTCCCAAAAAGGAAAAGGATACTCGGTATATATATGCTCTCAATCCCCAATTTAACATAAATATCAATTTCGCAAGGTCATTAGAAAGATAAATTTGAAAAATGAAATTTATTTAACATTTTTTAATATGCAGATAAAAAGATAATGTTGGTCAATAATTAATTATGCATAAACATGATATATTATTAATAATTAATTTGGTAGTAATGGAATTATTCAATTGTCATAAATTAGCCTTCTATGCATGCATTACTCATGCAGTAATTATAGAACATATGTAAACATTTTAATTTTGAATATAGATGCATGCAACATACTTGGAACAGTCAGTCGAGGTGCTGATAGAATACGGCACGCTAACTCCGCACTTGCCTGGGAGGCTCGCAGCAGCGCCCGAATTGACGCTAGTTGATTTGGCAAAGTTTTTGAGGCAATTGCACACTGCCTGGCGATCAGCAGTGCTCGACGCCATTGAATTCAGTCCCCTAATGCCGCTGCAACACGCCGCAGGGGGTTTGCCCTGGCCAGTCTTAGCATACGATGTGCACTGGGAGAGGGAAGATGCCACTTGACCGCATGAGACCGCTGCATATGCGGCATGTGGTGCAGTCAGAACGAGGATGGCAACTGTTACAGCGGCGATCGCACGGATGTCGAAGCCAGCCATTGTGTTGATTTAATTTGTTTGAGACTTTGAGGAAGGAATAAATGTGGAGTGTGTATGGATTTTGAACTTTCTTAGAGTGTGAAGTGTTGTGATTAAAATGGTGCATCCATGAGGGTTTATATAGAGCTTAATCAAGGCTTGGTTGGTTAACTGTCTGTGTCAAATTAAGGATTCAGATCCCAAATTTTCGTTAAGGAAACAATGAATAATTTCAAAATTAAAGTTATAGATATTAAAAAGTAAAATTTTTGGAAAAAGAAAATGAAAGGATCGATATAGATTTAAATTAATGTGATCGAGACCTGAAAACGGAAAACATATTTCCCAGTAAATGTTATTTTTCTGTAGATCTAAAAAATGGTTTAAAATCCTGCATTCCCTATTTCATAAAATTGTATTCTCAAAATTTTAAGATTTAATTTCAAATTAATTATTAATAAATTTACAAAAAAAAAATTTGACTTCAGATCAAAAGTTGAATAATTATATAATTAATAGGAGTGATTGATGTTATCATTAATTCTGAGCTGATTAAATGGAAATTAAATTAATACGCTGGAAATTAAATTAATTCTGATCAAAAGTTGAATAATGATATAATAGGACTGATGGATGTTATCATTCATTCTAACTTCTAATTAAGTTTGAAAGCAAGTTGGATTATTAACAAAAAAATTAGTTACGAAAATTAGCAAAGTTGGAATATTTATACTATTCTTTCAGATATGTTGAAAATTCATTGATTTAGCAGATTCTAGACCATAAAAAAACTATAATTTTGTATCTTTTATAAAAAATATTAAAAAGTTCCAAACAAATGTAAAATCTAGTCTCCAAGCACATATTAACATGTGGAAATCATGTTGAATGGTTTGAATCAATTATTTGAATTTTGGAAACTGATATTTGACTTATAATTAAGCATGCACTTGGTGGTGAAGATCTTATATAAACGTATTAGCCGGACTCTCTCGTTCTCGTAGTGAAGGAATAGAGGCAGCAGATTTGGTGCACTTGGTGACTTATATTTCACTTCAATTACAATAATAGTGAAGGAATAGAGGCAGCAGGTTGGAGACCAAACCTGACTCAAAGGTGCAGCAGATTTGGTTTTCATCTTGGGACATTGTATGAAATAGAGGCAGGTTAGATTGCAGAAGTTGAATTGTGGCTCAAGCATTGTTAGATTGCTTTACTGTTTCAATTCTGTTTTTTTTATTGATTTTTTTTCTGATTCCGAAGTGTGTACTGATACGAGGGAGGTGCAATTTACTGCTTTACTGGTACGGCTACGAATGATCATTGTTTGGCTCTGATTGAGTTGTTGAAATTACAGTTGTAAATTTCTTGGTTGTTGGCTAATGCAACTATCTGACAGCTGCTGTCAGTCATTCTCAAAAAAAAAAAAATAATAAAATAAAATAGTGAAGGATGCTAAAGCAATTCTTATTTCACTTCAAATTTGGCAAACTTTATTGAAATGCTCACCAAAATGTGAAGTCCTTAGTTTAGTTTAGTTTCTTTTTGCTGGGTTGTTAATTTATGAGAAAATAGCTGGGGACAAAGAAAATATGTTGGTCCTACCTATTTATTAAATTTTTATTTAAATTTTTTACGATTTAATTTCAAATTCATTATTAATATATATGAATAAAAGTTTGGCTTGAGACCAAAATTCAAATAATTATATGATTGAACTGATCAACGTTATCATTATTTCTGAGCAGTTAAATGGAGAATATGCATGGAATTAGGTAAGCTAATACTTGGCCTCTAGTTATTTGTGCAGGATATATATATATATATTCTGGAAATTAAATTTGAAAACTTAGTGCAAGTTCCGAATTTTCTTTCTATTATTCCATACAATCCTCCTTTTTATCAGCTTCAAAAGAGGATTTTGGAGTTTCTATTAGGGGAATTTTTGTACTGTCCTTTGGAACTGATTGATGATTGGTACAAGATATATATTTTCGATGATATTTCATTTCTATTTAATTATGTCTTTGAAATTCAAAAAATATCAAGAATACAAACACGTGCGAGAGCGAATTGAATTACTATCCTTTACTATTTTCAGTTGAATTGTTATTTAATATTTACGATCTTAAAAAAAAGTCATTCTACTAGCATTCAATTCGAGAAGAGATACACTCTTTATTAGTAGTACATAGATAAATATATAGTTGTGAATTAATAAAAAAGTATTAGATCCTAAGATTATTATAATGTTTAGTTCTTATTTTAAATAAAATGTAAGTATGAAAAGTAAGATGGAGCTACTACGAAACAAGTTTTTTTTTTTTGAAAGAGAAACATGAGGGTCCAGTCCTCAAATTTCATTGATTATCATACCAGTGGTACGATTTTAAGAGTCTGTACAAAAGTATTTACAAAACATAAAAAAGAAAGGAGAAAAAAGATTAAAAACAAAGACAGAATGACAATAATGTACTACTCAGGAAACCATAGCCTAACATCCTGAACTATTTCCCAAGATAACTGAGTAGGAGTTCTACTCACATCTTGAAATATCCTTCTGCACCTTTCTTTCCATATAGCAAAAATCATGGCCAATTGGGTTCTTCTCACCATGCGTGACTTTGATTCGAGGAGTGCTTCCTGACAACTCCCTTGAACAAAAAATCTGCATTGACTTAAACTTGGATTTCTAGCCTGCATCTCCCTTTTGACATGCAGTGCAAATTGGCAGTGCTGAAATAAATGCCTTACCGACTCTTCCTGTCTCTTGCATAAGGAGCAGCGATTGAATATGCACCATCCTCTTCTGACCAGATTGTCAACCGTCAGTAGTTTGTTGCTTAGCATTAACCATCCAAAGATCATCACCCTCAGAGGAGCTTTAATTTGCCAAATTTCTGCCCGGTTTGCTCCAATATACGGTCCTTCCTCATAGACTCTATATAAGGAGCTCACCGTGTACCTACCTTGTTCTTCCCATTTCCATATAGCCTCATCTTTTTGCTGGTTCAATGGCACCATTTGTCTCTGTTGCAGTTCTCCTAACAGCGCCTGCTGCTCTTGTAATGCCAGAAGTAAACCACATTTTTAGATATGTTAACTTATTTCATACTTACGTTATATGTAGAGTATATATGCAGGCCGAATCTACATTCAATGAATGAGGGTCAATTGACACTCATTCATTTTCACTTTTTTTTTTGTATTTATACAGTATTTTTAATATAGTTTAAACTAAATATTATTGATAAGGTGAAATTGACTCCTATTTGTAGTAGAAAATTTTTATATGCTTGACCCCTATTCATGTTTGACCACCATAGTCCGAAAGTCTGGCTTTGCCCCTGTCTATATGTTAACTTGCTTCATGACGAAGTAAATGAAACCCCATTTTTAAATATGTTAACTTATTTAATACTTACTCTGTATGTATGGTTAATTTATTGACATAGATAAATATTTGCTTTTCAATTTTTCTCTATTCTAGACAAATTAATATAAGTCACAACTTAACCTACTAAACAAAATATAAAATAAAAGAAGTAAAATAAAATAAGTAGAAGCTTCATTCTTTGATAAAGAACTTGTCCGTCTTCTACTATTTTTCTCATGCTTAGTGAAATCGATCAGAGGGATTACAAAGTGGAGGTGAATGTAATCGGGAGATTTTACATGTGTGTCGGCTTACTTTATAATGCATCACAGAGGTATCACATTTGCGACACAAAGAAATCTCTAGAAAATAAGGGTCCAAATGAAGGTTAAGGTTTTCATATGGCTAATTATGGACAACAAAATCCTAACACAGCAGATCCTAATATACAGAGGTTGCTTGATAGAGACAAGATGTTATCTCTGTTAGGCAAATATTGTGAGACCACGGCGTAATTTTGGAGGGGTCTCATGGTGCAATACAACATCCAAAGTGGCGGGGGGAGATATATGGAGCACTTGGACCCAGACGAGGAGTGCTCTGATTCAACGTCAGAAGAACCAGTGGAATGTCGTATGAGCGACAGGAGCATGGGCACTATGGAGAGAGAATAATAAAAAACTATTATCTAACATCTGAAAGGTGCCCCACCAATTAATAAATGATACAGCACTTGAGATTGAGAAATTAATGACGGATATCTAGGATACCAATTAAGCAACTTAAACTGCTAGCCGGGCACAGTTAGAGTTTAGGTTTAAGAATGAAACCAATTTATGCTCCAATCTATAGTGTGATAGAACATTGAATTAATTAGTACTCTTTGTAAATACAATTTTTTTTTATCAATTATAAATATAATTGTTGTTGGCAATTGCCATCAATTATTAATAAAGAAAAAAATAACTTAAACTTAATTGAATAGCAATCAAACATAGCATATGTGTTAATGTGTACATAAAGATTTGTAAAACACAAATTAATAGAGTACAACTGGGTGTTTTTAAGCTCATCAAGTTTGTTTGTAAACTTAATGCAAAAATTTATTAAATTGACTTCAAATGATGCATCCAACTAAGACTTGAAACGAATCTACTTCATAAGTGAGGTATTTACATTCAAAATTTATAAATTTTCAAATTAATTTAGTATAAAGTCACAAATAATCATTAAAATATATATATATATATATGGTACTTTTAGTACATTCATCTTTGTATTATATTTTAATCACTTAACATTATACTAAATTAATTTAAAAGTTTATTAATTTTATATGGAAATATATCACTCGTGACATAGACCGGTTTAACGGTTTGAATTCATCGTTTAAAATTAATTCAATAGATTTTAAAATTTAAGTTTATCCACAATTTCGATAAGTTCAAGAACATACTAGTTCTACTTCAAAGTAATAATTTTGAAATCGTAATTAACAGATCAAATTTGGCAAACTTTATTGAAATTTTCACCAAAATGTGAAGTCCTTAGTGAGGGGGGGTATGCATGTGGGTATGGCGGTATGCAAGGGAAAGTCAAAATCACTAAATAATGGAGCCCCGAAGAATTGACTGATAACTAATTCCTAACAATTTAATCTGATTCAATTAATTATGGACGTCTATTTTTGGTTCGGGCCTATGCTTATTTTTTAAAACGGACGCTATCTTAGATATCTATCAGAAATCAGATGACGCCACGTGCAGTTGCAAAACCTAAACCCTTGATTCAAATTCATCATAATTTGTGTAGAAACAGTAAATGACATCGATCTAACAATGCTGGTTGGTATAATTTTACAAGTTTGATTTTAAGATCGATCTGGACATTAATTGAAAGCAAAATGAACCAAAACAAATCAAATAATTCATAATATTAATAAATATTGTGTGATTATGTTGTGTGTATATATTAACAAGTTAGTTTTCATATCATAGTTATAAATTGAACCTTCCAGCAAAACTAAGAAAAATGTCAAGAGAATATTAGTTTCGCCACTCCATGTAGATGCTAGGAATTTGTTTGATCGGTTTCTATAATAAATCAGTTGATTTTTTTAGTCGGTTCGTTTTATATATTTACGCGAATAAAAAAATATTAGTTGAACAATTGTTAGTTTCAAATCAAAGTGACCAACGAGCACCAACACAATTACAAATATAATAATTACCTATGGAGTTGCCATAAGCAAAAACAATATAAAGCATAACAACATCAACGAAAAAAACAAAGAAGCAAAATCAAGTTTGAATTTTTCTACGGAATGTAATGAATGTGGCCCTGCAGGGAAGATAGCTGGTGGTAGTTTATTATTAAATGTTGATAGTGGTGTCACTGATTGGAGTTTGGGTTCTGGTGCATATATTGCTACCTGTCAGTATTACAATTCATTGTATTCAGAAAGAAAGTGCAGTGAATGCATGTTTTACGGGATTCTTCTTTGTTTTAAAAACAAAAACTGGTATTCTTATAATTTATTATCAGCATTATGAGTATTGTAATGGAAATATATTATATAAAAAACAAAAAAAAATTACTTACAAAATAATATATTTTTATAACAAAAAAATAGATCAATAAAGAATAATTATACAACAATAAAAATATAAATCAACATATTCTCATACAAATGTAAAACTCATTCTTTAATAACATATCTATTATACTGATACATACCAATTTTTTTTTTTTTTTGTGATGTTGCTTTACGCAATACAAGAGAAAGAAAAAAATAATTATCAAACTAAATTGTATTATTTGTTGTTGTCTTATTATGTGACCTTCTATTTTCATACTATGATTTGAATCATAGTTGTTATATAGGTTATCCTCCTTTCTTTAAAATTTATATGTATTTGTGTACCTTAAAAAGATAATGGAATCATGTTTACTTGAATTAGATCATTAAATAACAAATATCATTTTTTAAATGATATAAAAATAAAAATAAATGAAGACATGACATTTTAATTATCAATCAATCCAAACTTTTATTAAATGACACTTAAAAAATAAAAAGAAATCATTACCAATTAATCAGAAATTGAGTGTCTCAGATAAGGGGGTTTAAAAAGTTTTCGAAAAAATAGAGAAAAGGAGGAAGCATAGATTATGTGAGATAGAGAGCGTTGCAGAGGTGTTGGCGAGTACATGTCTAAACATTTAAATTTCTACACATAAAAATAAATTAAAAAATGCATAAAATAAAATAAAAACAGACTATTTGATTGGAGAGTTGATATTCAATCTAAAATTTCATCTTTTAATCATAACCATTAGCGAATCAGAACATCTACGTGCTAAATAAAAGATAGAAGATTTAAAATATTTTTACAACTTTTTAACAATATTACAGTTGTACTATTCAATTGCACTTCTACCATT
The DNA here is from genome assembly GCA_024447775.1 of Carex cristatella. Lineage (NCBI taxonomy): Eukaryota > Viridiplantae > Streptophyta > Magnoliopsida > Poales > Cyperaceae > Carex > Carex cristatella. Next base: position 8,664,177 of record JAJHPF010000002.1, read on the forward strand.
ATAACATATGTTAAGATTTTATTCGGCTACAGAGGAGAAAAGAGACACTCTAACTAATTTCACTGATGATAATTCAAATATGCTCATTTTCTTTTGACTCTTTTATTTTTGTTCTCTCTCTCTCTCTCTCTCTCTCATATTTAGAGAGAGAAAGAAAAGAAGAAAGAGAAAGAGAATGAGAGAGATAGAAATAAAAGAAGAACAAGAAACTCTTTTTTTTTTTAAAGAAAATAAGCGGATTTGTATCCATTGATGATAAACTCTCTTACAAAAATTCTTAACATATACAATAAACTAAACCTGATAAAAAGCATAACAAATCGAAGAACAATCTGAATAATAACATAATAATATGTTACACCTTCAAACTACTACAACACTATCTATTTATTTTGTGTTGCTTAATTACTTGCTTTCACTTTTGATTTAAAATGAGAAACAATACACTATATTTATACTACATATAAAAATCTCTAGATGCTATTAAAATATCAATAATCCTTTATCTAACATGCTTCTAACAAACTTAGTAAATTCAGTAGAAATTTCATTAATATACTTGCCTCTTATAAAAAAATTTTATAATTATAAAGTTAAGTTGGAGAAGTATTGTGAAATGCGGACTTAGTGTAGTAGTATGGCCAGGCTCCATCTCTTAATGAAAATATCACAGATATAGTAGAACATCTAAAAAATACTCGAGTGTACCAGAATCTTTTAATTAAAAAAAAAAAAGTTGGACAAGCATGGTATCCTCAATTCAATTTGCTGAAATTTGAATCTAATTTTTTACAATAAAAAAATTATCAGTCACGACTTTCGAAAATTATTGGAGTCTGGAATTTGTATCGATCGGTTCAAAACTAGAATCTGTATTTACTAATTCAAGTCTTCAGATATCTTTTTTGAAGCAGACATTATTTAAATTGTTCTTCAACACACAAAAAAAATTGTAAGTATTGATTGGTACTGAGTTTTGTAAGACTGATTAATTTCTCTTTCTTTGTTTTTGTGTAAAGGTTGTGAGACTGATTAATTTCGTAATGAAATCGGTGATTATGCCACTTCTATTTAAAAAATAACAATATCATAATATTCTTACCAATATATATTATATAGAGATGTGTACTGAAAATGGATCTCGTACAATTTTATTTATACATTACAAATATGTTTCTAATTTTTTTTATGAGTAGGATGGACTTGGAATTGTCGGCAATAAATATGACACATCAGAACTCAAGACAGAACACACAAAACTCTTAAGATTTATGGCAAGTTTAGAGTGTGTTTAACAGGTATATGTCTATGTTACAATTAATTAGACATGATAAGTAGTTACGTCGGTTTCTGTGCAGAGACACCACGTAAATTACATCGCAATCTTTTTTTCTGAAAAATATATATGTAAATTGTGGGAGTTGGGGTTTTCTAACAAGTGTCATATCGAAATCCGTCCAATATCTTATTTTAGTTTGATCAGTGTCAAAATTCATACCGAGCAGATTTAATTATAAATTGTCCCGTAAATCTAAACCAGCAACGTCAATTTCAACATTAATCGGACGGTTTAAGCCGAGCATCTGACAGATTTCGTTCCAATGTTGATTGAAACTAGGGGTTTGGGTCCAGTTTAATAGGTTTTAAACTAAACCGGAAGAAGAGTTCGGATTAAACCGTTCAGTTTTTCCGATTAAATGAATTGGTGCGGTTCATTTTTTTAAATTGGTTTCATAGTTTGTTTTGGTTCCGTATAGAAATTTTAAAACCGGTAAGATCGAACTGACCAAAATTTTTAAACTCATCTTCCGTTCGAACTAAACATTAAAAAAATTAAAAAAATATGACATAATATATATTGTTTGGTTCGGTTTAAAGATAATTAAACTAATCCACACAAAAAATTTAAATCCATCTTTACAAAAATTTTAAAAAAAAAATATTATTTTTATGATTAATATCATATTTCGGTTTGTTTATTATTCTATTTCAACTCAGTTTGATTTTTTTTTTTAAAAACCAAATAAAAATTTATTTGCTATTGTAATTCAGTTTGAAACGAACTAAACATATAAACACCACTAATTGAAATCCCTCATCTCGCCGTAAATTAAAATTAAACCACAAGATCGTCTCTTGTTTAAAAAGGGCCAATTAGAGGCCCAACCCAAGCACTCTTTCAAATTATAATTTATAGATCCACTAAGGAATTCCAACAAGCCTATATGCTCTTGCCAACCCAAGTACGTTTCGAAGGATTCTAAGACTTGATAATTAATTTAGAGTAAATGCATGATAAATTGACCAGTGCTTGAATGAAGAAATAAACGTGTAAAAAACAAGGTTCTAAATAGTGTTTATATTTATCGTGTTATTGCGGAAAGGCTACAAAAAAAGTTATAGCAAATAGCATAGTATAGCGGAAGTTATGTCACATAGCGTTCATATAACAATATATAACACTAAATTAATTAAAAATTATAATATTCATATTGAACCAGTACAAAGTCCAAATTACGATTCAAAATATCACAATTTGGGAAGGTCGTCAATTTAGAATTTTCCCAATTTAAGTGACAATGGTTTCTTCTCGACAGCAGCAACCAATCTTTCAATTGATTTTGATTTGAGCTTTTATTTAACTTTTTAATTTATCAATGAGCATAGTACAATAATTACCCAAAAAACTCACAGTTAAAGTCCAATTGAGTCTTTTATTTAAAACTCGTATAAAAATGCCCAAAAAAGCTCATATTTCACAGCACGCGCTGTATTTGCGCCACACACTATGCACTATAGCGGACCACTATTACAGCTATAGCGGCCGTAGCTCAATTAGAGTATTTTAATGTCATAGCTTAGTATTAAGAGTTCAAAAACGCTATAGCGCACTATTTCGAACATCAGTCAAAAATCATATTTCACATTACAAAAAGTGATTGGAATAACTTTTTGGTTGCTTGCAAATAATACCAAATCATTACAGAGAAGGATATATAAATTAAAGAGAGATTAAATTAACTGCTTCTCTATATCCGACTAAAGGCATACAAACTACATATTATTTATTTGATAAGAGCCGTGCCACACGACATATTATTCATTTGATAATAACCATATAGAACAACAACAAAGATATCTCATAATAATACTAATAATATTAAGGTAGACGACACGATGTATTCTGATCCCTCTCTCATTAACCTTCTCTCTAAGCTGGATTAATTAGTGCACCCTGTAATTTACCAGCAACAAAAGTAAAATGTCATATTTCTCTCATAGTCTCATGTATGTGTATTAAAAAATAACATGGAAGAATTAATTGAATAAACCCAACAAGAATGCGTATCCTCTGCATTAACTAAAAGAGAATCTTTTGAGTTAATGAATCTTTTAGATTTTTACTGTCTGATTTTAAACGGAGCCAATCCAACTCCTGCCTATAATATAGGGGTTTTTCAAAATTAGTGCATATTAGTCTGTATGAATCTTAAAACAAAGGTGAGAGATGGATACTGGGAGCAGTTTGTAGAGGTGCGGATGGTATATGGCACATTGACGCCGCACTTCTCGGGAATGCTTGCAACAGCGTCAGCATTGAGGTTGTTTCCTTCAACGAGGTTTTTGAGGCAGTTGCATGCCGCCTGGCGGTCGGCCTCTGTCGTCACCGTTGAATTCAGTCTACTGACGCCGCTGCAGCACTGCTGAGATGGTTCGCTCCTGCCGTTGCGGGCATACGATAGGCAAGGGGCAATGTCAGACGTCACCTCGTTGCATGCCATTGCGGCATTTGCATTGGGGGGTACGGTCAAGAGGAGGATGACGGCAGTTACAGCAGCAATGGCAAGGATGTCGAGGCTGGCCATGAAATTTTTTGCTCGAACGTAGGAGTTTGATCTTAGAGCTAGAGGAGTGTGATTGATATATGTGAGCTAATTAAGTGGTAAGTGTTGTGGTTCAAAGAGGTGCATTTGGGAGGGTTTATATAATGTAAATATTATTGGAGGATGTGAAATCTTTAAAACTTACTAACTAGTGGGCCTACTTTCTCCAGTAAACCAATTCTAAGGTATAAAACCATTTGAACCTTTAAATTTTTTTTACAATTACCATATTTTTTTCCTGAGTTACTTTAAAATGTCTCCATTTATTTGTCTCCATTCTATTTTTTTATTTTTTTTAATAACAAAAATTTAAGAACTTATGTATTACCATCATAAAATTTTCTTAACTTTGATCCATTTATTTTCTTATATACACATGAAAATTATCATTATTATATTTTGTTTTTATATAAATCAATAGGTTGAAAATTTAACATCGAGAAATTATCAATATTAGTGTATTTTTATAAATTTTTTATAGCAATTCAAATAAAGTTGAACTGTCATATTCGTTTACATGTACATAGTAAAAGTGATATATATCATATCTAACGGTTTTAACTTTAATTTCAAGTTTTAAAAATTAAGTTATTAAAGTGAAAAAAAATCAATACAAAATGAATACACAAAAATAAAATTATTTGAACGAGCTCCTCTAATTATTTTTTATTTATTTAATATATGACTACAATCTAAACAAGCTACATGCATGACTACAATCTAAACAAGGTACATGCATGACTACAATCTAATTATTTTTTATTTATTTTTATGGTTGACGGCAAACGAATATATATTAGAACAAATGTTTAAAAAGTTATATTTACAAATATAACCTATTCAAATTTCTCAAGAAATTAAAACTAACTGGCAATTGAATATATATTAGAACAAATGTTTAAAAAGTTATATTTACAAATATAACCTATTCAAATTTCTCAAGAAATTAAAACTAACTAGCATTTATTGCCGCCAATAGAAAAACATACTCTCCCCCATGGTTGCCCGCCTTGTCGTCCAACCTATGACCAAAAGGTAATGTCCACTGTTGTATCATTAATCAAAATTAAAACAGTTTTATGCTTATTAGAGAAGAAGCGTTTGTTCCTTTTCCTCCATAGACACCACGCTCCAGCCCAGTGGCGAAGGGAGTAAGAGCAAATGGGGGTCAATTGACCCCCATTTGTTTTCAAAAAAATTTATATTTATACACAATTTTCTAAATAATTTAAAGTAAAATGTTGTAAATATTGTAAAATTGATCCATTCGCAGTAGAAAATTTTATATAATTGACCTCCATTCAAGTTTGACTTCCATAGTTAGAATGTCTGACTCCGCCCCTGCTCCTGCCGCCCAAATAGCGTTTCTTCTTGCATTAGATCTTTTGGATTCGCCCTGAATCCCAAACTTCCAGGCTCTACAAATGAAAGTTGCTCTCGGCATGACAATGTTAAAATGCACAAATAGCCCTCTCCAAAAATTGGTCGCAAATGGACAGTTCCACATGATGTGGTTTCTTGTTTCTGTGTCAGTGTATCCACATAACTGGCATCCTATTATGCCCTCGCATCCTCGCAACAGGAGCACTTCCTGTGTGAGTATTTTATTTGCTCTCATTAGCCAGATAAAAATTCTCACTTTCATTAAAAAAAATTAGTTTCCAGAGTTGCCCCTGTATTGGGGAAGTAATGCCTCTTTGATGCATAGTTTGACTTAATTTTATTTTTATCTCAAAAAAAAAAATAAGGTCTATATATGACAGGGATCGATGTGAACTCACCAAACCCAAACATCATTATCAACATGGTACCTGAGATGTTGGTACCGAGAACGGAGTAGGTCCGATGTCCATCGGACCTACTTTTAGGTTCAACGTACCCCTGACCGTTCGATCCATATGAAAATATGTGCGCATGAAAATCGAAGCAATTTACACGAAATTTAAAGTATTGAGCACGAATCATAAATCATATTTAATGGGGATTAAACCCGTCGAATTAAGGTAGGTCCGAGGGCATCGGACCTACTCTCAAGTCGTTGGTACCGTAGTCATGGGGTACCTTTGTATAAATGGAGAACAGACAACCATGTGCGGGTTCTTAAATGATAATGTTAATGAGTAATTGCAGTTTGGTTGTAGCGCTTTGAATCAGGTACGGACTGGTAAATTTACAATTAATCTACACTGGCACTGGTACGACGAGAAGATGTGACAAGCAAGTCTCTGTTTACTATATATTCATTAAATCATGAAAATGGTTCACTTCTCTGGCTTTCTTGCTCATCCCTTCGCCCTTTCGCCAAGGGATCAATGCTATAGTTATATGATCATCTGATAAAGGTTTAGCGTGCCTCACAATTTCAGTTAATTAGTTGATCACAGACTATAAATTAAATGCATGCTAAGAGATGAGGAATAAAGATTTAATAACTATCCTTTAGTTAAAATCTATCTAATGATCCAAATATGATGTTCTGTCACAACTAGTTTTCTTAAAAAAATTAAATATAGCGTAATAATAATTATATATACATAGAAAGACATTTTTGTACTGAAAAAATGTTGAAACTTACCTACTTTAATTTTCCGGTTTGCAAACTATTTTTTAAGCACGGGAGAAAAGGTCATAGTTGTTAAATCACTCCAAATGTGTTTAATGAATGTCACAACTTGAATCTCTCTCATAAAAGGTATGATATATTATCGCATTTTTTTTTTTTTAAAAACGCTTAATTTCTTGGGATTTATGAAAAAGGGAGCATAAGTTATTTCTTTGCTAACATTGTTCATCAACAAAAACAAAATTGTAGTTGTTATCAGTATCATTTTTTTTTACAACTGATCTCAAAAGCAGAATGATGTTATTAGTACAGCCAAGGGGGGGAAGGCAAACTTTAGAACTATAGAGATCAAATACATATGAAGGTCAATCATATAAAAAATTTCTGTGAAAAATGGAAGTCAATTTTGCAATATCTTGATATTTTACTCTAAATTCTATAAAAAAAATCGTTAATTGATTTTGAGTAACTATTTTGCACCTCACTGACATGCCGGTCCTACATATACTGGTTAGAAATTTTAATAGATGGAAGATGGTTCATATTTTTCTAGTCCGAGGCCCAATGAATATATTTAAATCTCGTTTCTTTCTGAGAGAGCTAAAAAGAGCAAGGCCCAACATCTCTTACAATTTTAGATTACAGGCCTGCTGGTACATTATATACCAAATCATTTTTTACGGACAAAAAAAAAATTCAAAGAGATTAAATTAACTGCCTCTCTCAAACCGCACAAACTAGTTAAAAGTATAAGGATATTAATTGAGAACTTATATATTATTAATAACTAGTTTATTATTGGATAAGAGGAGCACACTCTCACTGCACACAACCGCAGTGGTGGCAACACTGGGATAACAAGAAAGACCAACAATATATAGAACTACAAAAATATACTGCTAGACGATGCATTACAATCCCCATATTTTCTCTTTGTCATTAGCCTTTTCTCTGAGCTCAGCTGGATGCATTAGTGCACCCTGCAAGAAATATAAAAAAAAAAAAAAATTAGGTACTGTGGTATAATTTCAACGTGAAATTTTTCTAAAAAAAAAAAATGGTTGCATTTATGTATAGGATTATGAAATCTAGTAAAACGATGTTCTGTCAATGCTTATCAATGATATATTCCCAAATGAACATGCCCACAAATGAAATAATGGTTGGCACACTTACTTGGAGCAGTCAGTGGAGGTGCTAATGGCATATGGTACGCTGACGCCGCACTTGCTGGGGAGGCCAGCGGCAGCTTTGGCATTGACGGTAGTTCCCTTGGAAAGGTTTTTAAGGCAGTTGCACACAGACTGGCGGTCGGCACCAGTTGACGCCATTGAATTCAAGCTCTTGACACCGCTGCAGCACTGCGCAGGAGGGCTGCCCTGACCGGTGCGGGCATACGACATGCACTGGGCAAGAGCTGACGCCACCTGGCCACATGAGATTGCTGCATTTGTGGTGTGTGGTCCGGTCAGGAGGAGAATGGTGATGGTTACAGCAGCAATAGCACGGATATCAAAGCTAGCCATGATTTTGTTGTTGCTGTGAGGCAATAATGATTTGAAGTTTCTTAATTAGAGAAGACTCAGAAGAGTGTGATATATATATATATATATATGAGCTAGTTGAGTTTGGACTTGTTGTGGTTTAAGAGGTGAATGTGGGAGGGTTTATATAGAGCCATCCGCCATGATCGTCATGCATGAATTAATGCGTACAACTGTATTCATAAAAAATTATTGGGAGATCAAACCTAAATTTAAATATATAATAATGGTACCTATAGCTAGTTGGTGGTTTGTTTGAGAACTATAGTCATTTTTCCTAAGAAGGTCATTTGAAGTAATTATCATAGGTAAAATATATATACTACAACAGGTATATAAAAATGTATTAACAAAAATAAAAACCAACAACGGGTACATGACAAATTAAAAAACAAAATAAATACAACAACATCAAATGAAACATGAAATTTCTTATTTTACTCCATGGAAATAGTTTGTGCATTGGGTTAACTTAAGTATTAAACAACAATAAGTAATTTAGTTGAGATTAATTTTGATCATCAATTATCTTAATTTCTCAATACAAACGATTATAAGAGAAAAGGAACTGACTCCTATAGTGAGTTCAAAAAAAAACTATATCCAATATTTAAATATCAAAACTCACTTCGAATCCACTCACATGTCAATGACTTTAGACCACAGAAATTTCCTAACCACAGAAATCCAGACAATCTACTGAATTAGATGAATTGGAAATGAAAATTACTTTTCTCAATAAACTACAACAATCCAAGCAACCTACTGAATGTACGTAGTTACAATAAATTGACCTAACTACCTCACTTGCATCAACCCTTGCAGACTTTTAAATGTTTCTTGCATTTACAAATCTTTTAGAAAAACAATATATAGTGCATAAAAAAGAAAACAAAAGTAAAAGTAAACCTAATTAATATATTATCAATGGATAAGTGCATACGGACATAACTAATTAAAAAATGTGAAATCCGAGTAAAACCATACATGCTATAAATCAGATCACAAGAAATACCTAGAACGGTCTAAACTGAAGGGTTTTCAAATAGGTTATAGTACAACAATTCGATTCAATTATTCAATTTGTTCATTATTCGAAATCAGAATTCAAGTGTAAATTAAATTTCAACATTAATATAGAGTTTACCACTAGACGTCCAATGAAAATCTTCGTCCAGTCGTAGGAGTAGTCATCTTCTTCTCTCCTTTCACGTGTCGGATATACGCACCAGCAATAGCAAATGTGCCTCCACCAGTATCCACACGAACCGGATGACAAACTATTGTAATTCAGTATACTAGTACCGAACTAACAGTCTCTTATTTCTCTCTTTTATTTCTCACATTTTCTGAAAGGAAGTAAACTGAATGGCTAACAGAAAACTAAACTGTTGTTGCATATTTATAACAGTATGCACTAGTTCGTCATGAGAATGCTCAATGGCACCAATTTGTTTGAGCATCTTCAGAAATTATATCCAAATACATTGAATAAGATCAAATCAGATTCAGAATACAGATTTCGGGCCTCAAGCCCAATAAGAATTAATCCATATTATAACTTCATTAAATTAACTATTAATTAGACCCAAAATATTATGACTGTTAGTACATTTTTAATATAAACACCATGATTGGGGAAAACAACAAAAAGGAAAATAAAAAAATAACATACAGCCAAGAAACCAAATTCCATGCCAATGTGCTATTAAGCCATAAGAAAAAGGAAAATACAACTTGTGAAGAAAGAGAAAAAAAACTAATATTTTTTTTGACAGAAAGTATATTCTTCCTAAAACTACAATTTTTTATTATTAATAATCGTATATAAAAAAAATTCAAAATGCAAATATGAATGTTGATATGTTTTTCATAGGAATATGATTTATGTTGTGTCTTATTTTAAGAACGGAACTCTTTTTTCTGTTCATACAGATGGTAATTAAGTTCCGGTATGAAAAGTTTCTCTTTTTTATTTCTCAAATTTCAGTGATAATTTTTTGAAGAACATGCAAGTGTAGTTTCAAAATCAACTTGGATGGTATTTTTTTTTATTTAAAAGTATAGTAAATATTTTGTCAGAAAGGAGATAGATGGTAATTTTTCTAATGTCATAGAAAAAATTAAATTATTGATTCGATCCTTTAAACGTATTTATTTTTCTATTTATTAATTGATGCATGTTTTTAAATTTGGTCACAGAATATTCGAAATATAAAGGAATTTATTTAGGTATTGATGTATGCATGCCGTCTTTCGGATTTTCTTTGTCCAAAATGGTAATCTACAATTCTTTAAAAAATGTCAAAAATAAAAAATTAATCAATGATTTAATTACTGTCAGAAAAAATCCTCTAAAAATGAAAAATACAGATTGCTATCATTTCACAGAACAATGATTTATATTGAGTAAGTTAAGTTAACCTTCAATCTTTACTTAAAAAAAAACAGCATTTTTGTTCTTATTTTTATTAGAGAAGGTAGGTTCCAGGATGAAAAAAAAATTATCTTTTATATTTCTAAAATTTCAGTACTAACTTGTCGGTGGTGGTTCCATGGAATGTTTCTAGGAGTTTCTATCAATAATTAGAAGTGTTAATGTGAGAGTACGGATGAACAGAAGGAGAGCAAAGATTGAGCAGGTGAGCGTTGGATCTTCCTTAAATGCATTTGTTTGCCACTAACTTTAGTTTCATTGCAACGCTGAGTAGTCTCAGTCTCAGATTTGCAGAGTATACGTGTCATGTTTCAATTTAAGTCGTACCATCACTCATTTCACTTTGTTGGATGGGTGGAAGATGCATTCATGCATGCATGCATGAAAAGTTGTGAAAGTAAAAAGTTTATTTTCATTTATGTGAATTGATTGTTAATGTCTTTCTCTCCGAAAGCGAACCTAGTGTGCACTAGTATGTAATCAAGCTGATTCGGGTCCAGCTACGTCTCAGCTCGTTAATTTTGAACTGAGTCTGAATTGAGCGAGTTGGATTTAGAACTTTTGAGTTAAAATCTCAACTCAAACTCGTAACAAGCCAATCCGAGTTAGATTGTGAGCTGACGAGCTGACTCATTAGGTCTAGCTGGACCTTGTTTTAAGAAGAAAATAAATTTTATAAACATTTTTGGACTGAATTGAACCGAATTCGACCGAGCCTGACAGTAAAAAACACACACAAATGCATACAAATTCACAAATTGATGTCTAGTCGAGCTGGTGAGCAAGCTAGGCACTAACTCAAACTCGTTAATTCTGAACTGAGCTAGTAGCAAACTAGCTCGTTAACAACTCGGTCCAATCCAGTAATAAGCAAACCAGATGCGAGTCACGATCGAGCCACGAGCTACGAGCTTTTCTGCCCACCCTAGACGTAGTTAATTAGTATTGAATTCAAATTAGTCTACGGACCACTTATTTGATTCCTCTCATGTATGAAAGAAATTTCACCTTTGTTCTTTACGACAAAAAAAATTTAATATATTTATATAAATAAAAATTCTGCACCCATTTTCCATTCCAGAAAATAATTATCTACTCAGGTATTAGTTTGCCTCGTATATAATTATTTAAAATTTTAGATGCAAAATATATTGCCCTCGAGTGGGCACAAAAGAGAAGTTCCGGCCAAGTTAAATTAGGAACGCGTTGCATTTAAAAGAGAAGATGTCAATAAATATGTTTTTCATGTCACTATGTTAGTAAATAAAATGAGACCACAAAGATTCCCGTAAATGGAGAATTTTTTTTATAGAAAATATTACAAAATAATAGAAAAAAGAGAAAGAACCATAGAATTTTCATAAATTGGTTTTATGAATGTTGAAGCACTAAGTACGAATTAATTGAATCGACCAATTCCGAACAAATATCAGACTAATTTGAATAGAATGTCTGTGGTACACACCCGCTTACTTATTCTAGAATTGTAGACTTGGAGAATATTAGATCTCAGCTATTGACACCTAGGATAAAAAAATATATTTACCCCAATTTCATATTTTTTTTATTTTAGGATTTATTGTATTTTTTAAATCAAAAGAATTTATTTTCATACTACTAAACAAAGAAATCAAATTATTTTTTTTGTTTTTCTTTCAAGTACTTTTTTAAGAAACCAAATCATCAAATCATTGATTTAGTTATTTAGAGATGTGATTAAAAATTGAAATTTGCATATCTCCATTTTTATATTATATGTTGATGTTTTAATCCGTCAATGGTTGTCATTAAAAGTTGAAATTTCATATGGAATATCAGTCCTCCAAATTTTATTCTATATATCTTTTTTTTATATTATTTTTACGAGTAGAAGTCTAAATCTATTTAGACACGTACTTGTTAAAAACAAATTAAATTTTAAATTCCTTATTTGATTGTTAGATACTTAGTGAGTCATGTTTTTTTTTTTAATATCATTTAAAATTACAGATTCATTGCAATTCTTAATTTAGGGAGATAAGAAGGTGACAAAATATATTTAATTGAAATTGAATTAATATAAAATAAGTGTTTCATGCATGTCAGGCAAAAAAAAAAAAAAATTTTGAAAAAAGGCAAAATATTAATTTGATGGTACCTTTATGTATCAAATCGGATACAGTTGCAACTGCAGTTGATCAAACCAACGCTGACAAAATATTTTTAATTGGACATTAATTGCAATGCATCTCCTTAACTTTTAACGTAGTTATTATTCGATTATTGATACTTAAAAATACAGAATCATTAAATTATTTTCTGAAATCACAGTTCAAGGTAATTTAAAATAATATAAAAAATTTATTTTCAGGTCCCTCAATCTTAGAATAATTATTATTTTCATTAGTTTATTTTTAAAAGAAAATATGGCATTTCGTATGAAAATTTTTGTTATCTTTTATAATATTTTTTGGTTACAACGTACGGCACGATATTAGTAAATTCCAGTGTTGTAAAATACGGTCCATGCGGCCGCATATACGTATGCAGTCTGATTCCGCATAAAAATTTCCATGTGGTCTCAAATATGCGGTTCTGCATATGCGGCCGCATATTTCCGTATATTTCCACATATTGATCTGCATATGTGCGATTGAGCTGCATATGTCCATATATTGGTCCGCATATGTGCGAATTTATTGTTTGAATGATTTTAATGGGAATATATTGCATGTTTTGAATGGAAATAAATTAATATATAATTTAAAATCCACATATATGAGTCCGCATGAAATTCCGCATATGCGGTATGCAGTGGCCTTCCGCATGCATGAACAAAACCGCATTTTACAACATTGGTAAATTCTAAGAAAAAGTCAAATGATTCAGTTTTTAAAAAAACTGACAAATCGAGATTTTGGTGCATAAATCTTCTTCCTATGCTGTGACTAATAATTTGATTCCTCCCAATGTATGAACAAAATTTTACCTTTGTTCTTCCAGACAAAACTTATATAATCTATTTTAATAATAAAACTCTGCAGCGAATTCCCATCCGAAAAAATAATTATCTGCTCAGGTATTAGTTTCCCTCGTATATAATTCCACTTTTTGAGTTATTTTTAACAATTATTTAGATGCAAAATCTATTGTTCCCAAGTAAGTGAAAAAAAAAAAAGGGGAAGTGCCGACCAAGTTAGATTAGGAACCGTTTGGCATTCAAAAGAGAAGATGCCAATAAATATGTTTTTCGTGCCACTATTTCAGTTCATAAATTGGGGGAAACTTTTAATCCATGAAAATAATTACAATAAGATGTACAGAAAATAAAAGAAAAAATGACTGCTTTGTAACATTTTATAAAATAGGAATCAATTGTTCCTATCCAAAATGGCTTTGATTTTCTGTGACTTCGAATCATACAGCAAATTCGAGAGTTGTACGGAATGGAATAAAAACGTTTATTGATGTACATAATATTTTGGATGCACATTATATATTCGGATGCATTTTGGATGCAAACTGGGCGAACTAAATAACGTCATTTTATTTGGCGGAAATGATAGAAATATTTCTAATTTCAAGATTCAGTGGTTATATGGTTTATTGTTTTTGTTAATATGGTATAAATTAAAATTTTGGGACTTGTGTGTGAAATGTTTTTTTTTTGTTTTTGTTTTTGCAATGTACAGTACATGAGGCACATATTAATTATAGGAATAAGATATGATCCAAATGGCTTTGGACCGAATACTGTCTAAAGTTTTTAAAAATTATACGATTAAAGCTGAACAGTCAATCCGAACCGTACAACATGATTTTCATATTAAAATGTGTTTAGAGATCAAATTTTATATTTTTCAGAAATTGTTTATTATTTTTTTAGATACGTACAACATCACTGTTTCTTGAACGGTCCATAAATAGTGATTTTGTACGTATTTAAAAAAATAGTAAAAAATTCTAAAAAATATAAAATTTGGTCTCTGAGCACATTTTAATATGAAAATCATGTTGAGCGGTTCAGATTGACTACTCAGACTTTAGTTGTATAATTTTTAGAGACTTTGAACGATGTTTGGTCCAAAGCCATTTGGACCAAACCTCATCCCTTAATTATATATTAATTATGTGAAAAATTCACATATAAATTTTGTTGAAAATGGACACTGTAGATTTGAATTTGTTCACCATTCATTTAATACCCTGGCTTTAATTGCCGAGTCAGAAACAATGAATGTTTGTCGCAGATGCAGAATCACGTGATCAACATTGCTACCTTGTCGGAGCACACAAGCTTTATTTATTACTGCACAATCCTGTGTTTTCTTTCATGATCATCTATGTTCTATATATGTTATATTTTCATATATACCTATACAACTAGAGGACAGCCTCGCTTTGCTTCGGCAATGGTTCAACAAAAGCAGTACATATAATTAAAGTGATAATTTATACATTATAGAAGTAATAGTTTACATATGAAACATCAATAATCAAAATATATATAGTAAGTTAAAAGTTTACATATGAAAGAAAAGTGCAAAGATATTAGTGTAAGTTATGTTGGTACTACATATGACATTTTTAAATTTCTGTCTAAGCACAAAATTAATGTGGTTGTCTAAGCAAACATTTATTCTATAAACATGGTTTTATCAAATGATTTTAACTATTATCTACATGGAGGATAATAAATAATATTATTTGGACGAATTTGGCTTCGATGACACTGTTGTTCTTTCATTTCTTTTGCTTTGTTGTCTTCATTACTGGAGGAATAAAATACGGAAAGCTCATTAGAAATCGGATTAAAGCACATGATTGTTATGCACATTTTTTGTTTATATTTCGAATGTTGTTGTACCTATCAATTTAATTGGTAGCGCATAAGCATATCAATTCAATTGTTATGTTTTTTTATAGTCATATACAGCTTCATGCAACTGAATAGCAATATTTGTCATTGGCAATTTTTTTAGCATTGCAAGACGGCAAATGTGAAATGAGAAACTCTCTTTAGCAAAATAGTAGAGCTACTTTTTTCAAATTTATTGACACTTGTTTGTGCCTATTAGAAATTAAGATTTATTTTGGATTTGCTTCATTATTCTTTTTATGAAACAATTTTGTGCGACAGTACGGTATGTAAGTATTATGTATTTCCTTGGAGGAGAGCTGGTTGGCTTGTTCGTTGTACTTTGACAGGATGCTCTACAAATAATTGCCTCCTTGGATCCTTTACTGCACCAGTTGTTGGATAATTCAGATTCATATCACAACTGAAAGTATCAATTAAAAATTGTTACTGTTACTCTATGTTGTTACTTCATTAGTTGTTGTCGTTGGTTTAAATCTGATATATGATATGTTAACAAAAAAGAAATAAGAAGCATGTATTGAGTGGACTGATGACCAGATATGATAAGTCTTAGACTTGATTATTTTATCTTTAATCTCTCCATCAAATGAAAATTGATCTATGATGTATATGTTAACAAAACAAAATACAGTAATATGAAAGTAAAGGTAGTGTCAAATGTAGTGTCATGTGTTTCGAGTGTTTCGAGTGCGTGAAGAAATATAAATTGAAACAGAGAAATAAGAAAATGCCAAATACATAAAAAAAAAAAATTAAATTGAGAGTTGAGGAAATGAACTGCAGATGCAAACAAAAGACAGAATGATTGATGCTTGTTTTATTAAACCTGTGGTAAAGTTGATTCTGATAAAAAAAAAAGTAAGGTATTTGGATTATATTTGTAATGAACTAAGGAAATAGTATAGACAATAATATAAACGCACATGAAGATGGATAGATTAAAATGCAAGGATACAATATTGATAGATAAATTTGGAGACAATAGGTGTTTAAGAATTTAAGTTCAACACATAATTATACTTCTGGAATAATTACATTATATCGAGAAAAAAGGGCATTTGAATCAGATTTACAATGAACTAATAAAATAGTTTAGACAATAGTATAAATGTTGTATAGAAATAGTATTAATGTAAATCAAGATTGATAGATGAAAATGCAATGATATAATTTCAATGGGGAAATTAAGAGATAATAGGGGTTTTAAAATTTGAGCTATTTTTTAAAGCATAAGAATAAACACATATCATATTAATATTGATATGATATCTCGGTAAACAATGAATGTTAGCTGCTTATTTGCATCTGCAACAATTACACATGATACTTACAAATCAAGCACACAGTAATCATGAGAGGAAAAAGACCTGGCTGCAGAGCATTTCCGTATGAATGCGCTCTTCTCCCTCTTCAGATTCCCCAATTATTTGCTCATATTTGTCAGCATCATCTTCACTCATCTCATTCGTTCAAAGGATCACCTGTCATAGACTGAGCCTCATCTAGCCTCTCACTCATTGTTCAAGCAGTTGTTGGTATGTCCTCAGGTTTACTTAGTGCTGGTGTTTCAAATGGCAACTTTGTCTATCCTCAGGTTTACCTCAATTGATGATTGCATCGTTAACTTCTGATATTGCATGACTTTAGGTTGCACAACTTGCACTTTTAGCCACAAAGGTTGAAATTGATTCTTAATTGAAGATTGAATTGGGGTTAAATATGAGAAAAAATTTATATCGAGAAAGCAACCAATTTGCCATCATAACAGTGTTGATTTATTTATGATGAGGGCAAGTACCTTTTAAAATAAAGGAAATTTTTCACTCAAATCACAAAGTGACAAAAAATTAGCATATTTGGCAAGCAGTAAGATAATTATACCTTGACATGCATAGGATATAAGATTCTATCAGATGGATATGGAATTGCATTGTGGAATACACTTGCAGGTCTCATTCTTTGCCATGTGTTCTGTAATATCAAATATACAAAAAAGAAATAAATTTATATAAATGCTAACCTAACTCGTAGAACCATCATATTTAGTGGCTATAAGAAAGAATTGCTCAGTGCTCACACCAATATTTTTTGCATATGAAGAAAGGGATTGCAGAAGGAGAAAGTACCGTTCTACCTCGTCAATTTGGCTCCAGATTTGGGATTCCAAGACTATAGCCATCGCTCCCTCTTGATTTTGTTTAAGAATATCATGTATTCGTCTCTTCAACTCAGAAGTGTTGTTGATGACCTACAATATAATATTTATGCAGCAATTAATTTGATAAATAAAACTTTATAATTGATACATAAACAATGTTAAAGTTTAAACTTTAAAATACAACCAACTCATTATTTGCAGAGCATTACTCTCAGATGACAATTTATTGTTATTCCCCCTATTTCTTCTCCTGTCAGGGTCGTCTCATTTCAGATTGCCTCCTAGCAAACTTAATGAGCACTGTCTTAAAGATAATACTTACTGGAGTTAATTAAGTCTGAGAATTTTCTTTTCATCCTCTCTTTTAATTTTTTTTGGTGGAGGATAAAATTACTTACTTCTGTCACCAATTTCTGGTTTTAATGTGTAATTGGACTTGATTTGTTCTTCCTCTTATTTCCTTCTGTTCTCTACACCAAGAAGCATTACTCTTTACTTTCTTCGGAGAAAACCTCCTCCCTGAAATTAAGTACATTAACTCTCTAAACAATATTACATATAGAAACAGTAATTGAGAAATATAGTGATAAGATGACAAATCCCAGTACACCCTGACTCTACCAGTTGGTAGCACTCTTATGTTTGCTTATTGTACTGAGTACTGAAATAAATAAATAAAAACAACTGTAATTTAAGTTTAATAGTGCCTAAACTCGACTACTCTACTTTAGTGACAAACTACAAAGGAAGAATTTATTACCTGCACATTGGTGCTAAATGCAAGTGAAAAACACAATTAAAGCAAGGTCTATAAAAAGCCCTTTGCACTTTTGTTCAATAAAATATTGTTTAGAATAAATAATAGTTCATCTGTTCAAAATATGTTTCTTGTACCACCTTTTTTTGTGTTAATTCAAATTATACTGTGAATTCTCAAGGCATGTAAATAAATACAAATGTTTTCCAGTTTGGGGTTCTCAAATTTGTTCTCCAACTCCGGTTGTCTAAGTTACTTCGTTATATCACTACTTCAAATATTATTTTAATTTCATTTGTTTCTTTTCTTAAGTTGCCAAATGCATGTTCTAGACTCATAAATTTGCATATAATCATGTCCAAATTACTTACATTCGCCTTGTTTTTCTTTGGCTTGAATTAGTTGTTATTTTATTTAAAAGGACTACATGCTTAGCACATGTACATGTAATGCAGGATTCACATGCTGCGATCCTAAAAGGATGAACAGTAACTCTAAAAGCTGTAATTTTTCAAATTTGACCGTCTAATAATTTCGTACACGTATCTCAAAGCAACTGATTTTTTCTTGCACGAATCTTGAAACAATTCAACGTAAGTTACTGTTCATGAGCGAAGAATCGCAGCATATTCGGATTTTGTAATGCATTCCACAACGAAGACATGCATCCACTACAAAACCAACAGAAAGAGAAAATTGAGCAACGCTACAACTCTGAAAGCCCATCCAATGCTACATCATTGAGGCCTTAATTAATATATTGGGCTTAGATATGTGATCCATGATCTCCATATTTATCCTGTTCCTTATAACTTGGTGGACCCTATTAGTGAAAATGGAAATTTGCATAATTCTACAAGTCATAAAACCTTCCTTTTAATACGAATATATAAAAATTGACTTGGATATTCGTATAATAAATTGACTAAATATATCAAATATTACTAACAAGACTTGTATATATTCACATTAATAGTAAGAAGATCACCTGCATTATGTATTATATATTAATGGGACTGTTCAGCAACACCTCTTAATTTGTACTAGGATTAAGTCTTAAGGAGACTTAAAAAAACTAATATTCAGTTGTCTTAATCCGTCAGCGGTAATTAAGGAAGCTAAAGGAAGGGGTAGAGGTAGGGGTGCAAACAGGTCGGATATTATCCGACCGTATCCAGATTTTTCGAATTCAGATAGTCAAATACGGATAATTTGCGGATACAGATACGGATATGAATATGAAATATGCAGATCCGGATACGAATTTGGTTTTAATATGGGAAACGGATACGGATACAGATAATTCTCTGTATCCGCATATTTTAATTTTTCCGGATATCCGGTTTTTTATTTTGGGTTTCCGACTTTCTATCTTTTGAAGTTTCCGTATTTGATTGTTTCTCAAATTTCAATTTCCACTGCCCGACAATTATGAAGTACTTTGCTACTCCCGATAATTCAATTCCCAGGATATCAAACTTACCGTAAATCATTAAACACAGTCAAACTTAGTAATGCACAATTTCCGGATTCGACTGTATTCGCTTCTTAATTCAATTTATTGTCCTATAATAGCATATGCATTAACTTTATGTCATCTGAATAAGATACAAGTCATTAAGAATTTTTGGGATTCAAACGGGTCATTTGTTCTTTTTTTAATTAGATATAAGTTTTAATTATTATTGAGGAAACAGAAGGAGATTATGGATCTTGATCGGAAGATGGTGATAGAATTGATATCCTAACAAAATATGATCAAGTTTTTTTTTATTTTAAAATTATGTATGTTTAGAGAGAATTTATTTTTTGATTAAAGATATGGTTATGTTGGTGTTAAATTTTAGTTAAATAGATATATATTTTAAATTAGAAATCTGAATTATATCTGTATCCATATTCGTATTCGATAATATCCGATCCGTATTCATATCCATTTAATATCCGATCCGTATCCGTATCTGAGAAAAAAATACGGATACAGATATAGTTTTACCACTATCTGATCCGTTTGCACCCCTAGGTAGAGGTGCCTTAAGACCCAAGCAGAAGATTAAAATCCGGACAGAAAAAAAGCTGAAAGAGATAATCTTAATCCGTGCTATAAAACCACAAAATTAAAATGCTAAAAAAGTTAAAAGAAAGCTTAAAAAAGCCCTGCCGACAAGAGTTGAGTTATTGTATATATTTGGAGCAGTCGATAGAGGTACTGATAGAAGTAGGGTATAAGAGTATGAGGCCTCCGACTTTCCGCATATTCTCTGTACCCAACAAGGCCCAAACTACCCAGCAGCACAATATGAGTAGGTCATTGGCATGACCTAAACATGGAAATAAAATAGAAAAATATTTAACATCTTTCCAGAGAAGGAGAACGTTGTCAATTGACCAAATTTTATTTACATGTCAAATTTTAGCTTAGAGCTAACTGGTCTAGTTATTAAATGCTCGAGAGTTTAAAAACCAAAGCAAGGGGAAGCAGTCAATGAGTTAGCCGTATATACCTTACTTCTTGAAGTCATATTTTGAACCACTACCATACAAATATTGACTAGCCTAACTAACTGATATCTCCTGTATCCCTTGTAGCTGTATCCCATTCTACTATGCAAGGACCCAATTTGATTTTACAAGTACCAAAAAGAAAATAGAGAGAGAGAGAGAGAGCTTCTACCAAGTATTTTTCAAAGAGAGAGAGAGAGAGAGAGAGAGAGAGAGAGAGGAAGACTTGTTGCTCATGTATGGCCCAATTTCTTGGCAGTGAGGAGTTGTCTGAGAAAAGACAGCTTCCCATTGACCCGAGAAACAATGGTGGAGATCACTGCAGTCCCACTCCTGTTGGTCGCCACAGAAGAGTTCTCAGCTGACTTCGAATCTTGTGGCGGAGAGATGGTTTGGAGAAATGAATTGAGCATTCGAATGATCTGCTCGAAGCTGGGGCGCATGCTTGGATCCTCGACCCAGCACGACTGCACTATGAATACCAGCTCCTGGGGAGTGCTGTCTGGCAGCGTCGGCCTCATTTGCTGTCAGAGAAACACAACACAGCACGACCAATCAGAAAAAGACAGGCTCTATTGTGATGGTGGTGGTTTAAATCTTAATCGGTAGAAAGGAATATCATTGGTATAGCTGAATAGGAATAGGATACCTTGAAGGCGGCTGCATAGGCAGCCTGGAGGATAGACATGCCTTCGAATGGCATCTTGTTAGTGAGCAATTCCCACAGCACAATGCCGAAGCTGTACACATCCACCTTGTTCGTGTAGTGCTTCTTCTCCCCTCTCCTTAGTGTCACCGTACTGTACAACTGCCATTTGAATTGTATTTTAGAGATTAGTTACTGATTTTATTTTATTATGCTCATATTCCCAGTCACATTTTCTTAGCTTTTATTTTATTTTATTCATCAGAGCAACAATCTTCAAATCAAACATATTTTATTCAAGAAAAAAAGAACTCTAAAAGAAAAAGAAAAAAACTCTAAAAAAGTAAGATAAAAGAACTCTAAAATAAAAGCAAAAATAAATGATTAGGATGGATTAATGTTTATACGATAGAGTAGGACTAGGGTGTTCCCAAGTTCAGACTCAATTTCACCAAGCCTCTTTGTGAACTCAACTCTAAAATCTATCGGATTAATTTGAAATAACGAATCCAAACTGTTGAAACCCATATACCTTACAAGTGATGCGTCTACATACAAAAAATTTAAATTTTGAATTAATTTAGTACAAAGTCAAGAGGTCAAAATTAGAACATTTATAAATTAATTTTAGTGCATTCATTTTTTAAATGCTTTTATACCACTTGACTCTAGACAAAATTAATACTAAAATAAAAAATTTGTATGCAGACGCATAACTTTTAAGGTAGATGGGTTTCAACAGTATGGATTCATCATTTCTAGTCAATCCGATAAATTTTAGAATTGAGTTCACAGAGAGGCTTGGTGAACTTCGGAACACCCTAGTTCGACTCTATACGATATAATATAAGTAGTGTTTGTTATATGTCCACATTTTCCAAATTGAATAATTGCTCTGGTGCTGAAAAGAGAAACAGGAAAATGAAAGAAAGAATACGAGGCTAATTGATAATGTAGTACCTCAGGAGCCATCCATCGGTAGGTCCCGGTCTCGGCTGTCATCATCTCAGTAACTGTTTCTTCTCTTGCAAGACCAAAGTCAACTAGCTTTACATTTTTACGATTTGCTGTAAGTAGTAAGTTGTCTGCACATTTTAAACCACACTTCCATAAGCAATAACATCAAAAACAAAAATAATAGCAGTTTGTATAAGCATAATGCATAGCCAAATTTAAATGGTACATGTAACATTGTCAGCCAAGAATTCAGCAAAAGGAACTTATCATAGAAAATTAAATTGAAAAGTACCAGGTTTTAAGTCTCTGTGAATGATTCCGTTAGCATGTAAACACTCCATAGCATGTGCAATATCTAGTGCAAAACTGATTGCGGTACGAAGGTCAAGCTGCTCTGGCTTAATACTATTCAAGTAATTTTTCAATGACATGCCTGGTAATAGCTCGGTAGCAATTACCATCAATGGCTCTTTGCATGCTCCTATGAACTGCACCAAACAAAAAAGAGAAAACACGTTAAAGCAAACAGTTGGATAATATGCTACCATTTTTATATAGTATAGTGTTGCAATTTGGCGCTGATATGGTTCACAGAATCATACCATTAGGTCAGGTACCAAGTGGTATCACTATAGTACCAGTCAGCTACAGCCCAGGTCACAATTTAATCTTTTATTTATTTCATTACCTTATTAATTTTATACAAGTCGTTGTTAATAGCTGTTGTGAGGACCTTAATGCTTTTTCACAACTTCCAATAAACCTTCACAAAATAAAATAAAAGAGCAATTTCTAAAGCACTTATTTTTTTATTAATTAATAATTAATAAAAAAAACACCCCTCCACGTCCAAAGTCCAAACGGTGATAGTTTCTTCCTCTTAAGATTTCGGTACAGGCAAAAAAGCCCCAAAATTCGAAATTGTTCCCTAAATTTATCCTCAAAGAAGGATTTTCAAAGCACATATTTTGCAAATATCAAAAGTATTCAAAAGAAATGCATAAATAAAATCTAGTGTGCTACTGCATTTACACCAATGTCCAACAGCTGAGTCTTTATTCTAAAATCATACCTTGACAAGGTTGCCGTGCTTAACTTTTGACATCATATTTACTTCTCGAATAAACCGAGCTTCCAGGGTGGCCCGTTCATCAGGGGTTTTACCATTACTTAGAACTTTTATCGCTACAATCTGGCCTCGATACCTGATTTGTACCAGAAAAACTTGATTAAATAAAAAGTCACCTAAAGCATTTAATTCTTAAATTCATAGACAAATAGAATTAGATGAATACTACTCTTTGTCCGAACAACATTTCTTCTCTTCCTTGCCTTTTTAAACAATTGGCAGGTAGACTCGTAAAATTTCTACTATGTAGTTAAACAGTACATGGTACCAACAAGGTAATATAGCAATATTATATTAGTAGAACTAGGGTGGCTCCTAAGTTCACCAAGCCTCTTGTGAACTTGACTCTAAAGTATATCGAATTGACTTTAAATGATGAATCCAAACCGTTGAAATCCTTCTACCTAACGATTGATGCGTCTACATGTGAAAATTTTAAAGTTTTGAATTAATTTGATATAGAGTCAAGTGGTCAAAGGAGTCCAAAAAATGAATGCATTAAAATTTATTTATAAACCTTAAATTTTTGACCACTTGACTCTATATTAAATTAATTCGAAACTTTAAAATTTTCACATATAGACGCATCACTCATTAGGTAGAAGGGTTTCAACGGTTTGGATTCATCGTTTAAAGTCGATTTGATATATTTTAGAGTCAAGTTCACAAGAGGTTTGGTGAACTTAAGAGCACCCTAGTTCTACTCATATTATATAATCAACTTATTTTGATTTACATGACCAAAATTTTAAAGTTCAAGTACAAATTCATCAAGTAAATAAGTAGCATAGAAAAATTATCCTGGTACTCCGCCATATTGATACTATAACTGAACGGTTCTGTACTGCACCAGATTTCTAAAGTAAACAATGGTAAACAAGAATATTTCAAAGGCAACAATAATTCCGTGCAGAAACAACCCAAGGAATTATTGAGGCATGATAAGCTTTCATCATTGTAAATTTAGCTCAATCAAATTAAAAATAAAATAAATTTTGACCAGAATTCAGAAATGACGACTTACTTTCCTTCATAGACCTTTCCATGAGCCCCTTCTCCAATCTTTGACCCAATAAATAGCTGTTTCGGGTCAATTAGCAATTTCTTATCAATATCCAACCCGTTAGTGTTATCAGCCGAGCATTGGCCTGATTCGACCGGGTCGTCTGCCCGTTTACACTCTTCCTCCTCTATCCTACAATCCTTCTCGCATTCACTTGTGCTATTCATGTTGCACTTGCTCAAATGGCAAGTAAAAGATGAACCTTTTCTCTCTGATTAGCCAAATTGACCAAAAATTGGAACATCAAAGTGACCAATCACTGTATCTAGCTCAGTTTCTCGAATCAAATTGAAAAAGAAATCCAAATAACTCGAGTCACGAAAAATTCTTCAAGAAGTTGGAAAATTCCTCTTAAGCTCACAAAATTCCCGCTTTTTGTTATCTCAAATTGTCAAACAACAAGGTTACAAGAAGTATCGAGAAATCATTTCAACCCAACAATGAATTTCATACCCGCATTGAAATTCGACGACTTCAAATTGAAGAAAAACTAATTCCCGAATCCACCACCAGTGTGCATCAAATCAAATGGCGACCCGAGTTGATTCTTCTAGTGAGAAAGCATCCACCTTTAGGGAAAGAACGCCAGAAGCATCAAGTTACTTTCTCCTCTCAGATCAAATTTCCGCTTCAATGGCAAAAAAATATTGGAAAAAGAATGAGCACTACTTTCCCCTCGTAAAAACCGCACTTGTTATATCACAAAGCTTGGAATTGACGCTTAAACCAAGCTTGTGCTGCTGGTGTGAAGAGAATCTGAGATGAGATTCCTCTCTTTTCCAAAAAGCCTTCTTTTTCTTTTCTCTAAGAGCGCTTTCTTTCTTGTACTTTGACGCTTAAACCCTAACTCTAATACTTGATTGATTGTGATTGTTATTTGTTTCTTCCTCAGCACTATTTGTCTCTCTTGTTAGTCTGACCTGCTCTCAAGAACAATTTCATTTTCTAGGCATCGGTCCATGCACGGAGACGAATACCTTTTTTGTACTGTTTCTTTCTTTTAAGACTCAAAACTCAAAAGTATTCACAAAAGAGAGCACCGGAGAAAAAAGCACACATTTTACAAATATGACCCTCAAAAGTACAAGTTAACAAAATTTCCTGGAAAAAATAACCATAAATAAGAGTCGAACTAGGGTGTTCCTAGAAATACCAAGCCCCTTTGTACTCTTAATTCTAAAATCTATCGGATTAATTTCGAACGACGAATTCAAACCGTTGAATTTCTTCTACCTTACGAGTGATACGTCTACATGTGAAAATTTTAAAGTTTTGAATTAATTTAGTATAAAGTCAAGTGGTAAAAAAACTTCCAAAAAATGAATGCATTAAAATTAATTTAGAAATCTTCTAATTTTGACCAATTAACTTTATACTAAATTAGTTCGAAATTTTAAAATTTTCACATGTAGATGCATTACTCGTAAGGTAGAAGAATTTCAATAGTTTGGATTCGTCGTTCGAAGTTAATCCGATAGATTTTAGAGTTAAAAGTACAAAGGGACTTGATACTCCTAGGAGCACCCTAGTTCTACTCCATAAATAAAATAGTACAACAAGAATGTTCTTAAGGCTTAAGCTCACCAATTCTTCAAAATCTATCGAACAGGACTTCAAATAAATAATTTAAATTGTTGAAATCAATCTACCAAGCGGTTAAAAAAAATAATTTGTAAGTTAATTTTAATACGTTCATATTTTTATCATCTTTCTACCACTTTACTCTATATTAAATTAATTTGAATATTTATAAATTTGACATGTAAATGCATCACTCGTGAAGCAGATTGATTTCAACGATTTGAATTTGTCGTTTGAAGTAAATTCAATATATTTTGGAGTTAAGCTTACCAAAGAACTTGAGATGAGCTTACAAACACCCTAATTCTACTCAAATTATTTTGTTAAAAAAATGCTTGCGGAAGGTTTTTTTAATACATCAATATTAGCTTCGTTTATAATAATGAACTTATTTTGCATAATCACTGATCACTTGCATGTGTCTCTTGAACTATATTTATTTGTTTTTTCTTATATTTACATAATATTTTACATATACACCATATATAAGCATTATATATTTCAAATATATTATGAACATTACATAAAGGTTTAAATTTACATGATATTTTAAATATACATTATATACATTAAAAGACTTTAGCAATAAGTCTTTTGTAGTCAATATCACTTTTTTATTTTATTTGTTACATAATATCTCATATAATTTATCCTTTTGCGTATATTATATCCTCTTTGAAAGTTTGACGTCATGAAGTATAAATAAATTCGTTTCATTTAACAGTTTATAAAAATCTTTCTTAGAATATAGGAAAAACACAAGGGGTTGTTGGTGTAATGGTGTGACATCAATGCATGATATATTGTTGCAAGTAACAGCAACAAGCAATTTGCTGATAAAAAAATATACAGGGGTATTTGTGTGAAAATTGAGAAATAAAAAAAGTAACTTAAATTCCAATAGTGGATCGCCTACTCGCCTTGCCAAGAAGTCTAGAAGGTTTAATAAGTGCTATGTCATCATAAAAAAAAGGTCCATTTTAAAACCCCAAAAAAATGTAATGATCATATTTAACTGTTAAGAAAATGTCGTATCCTACGGTTACGACAATCATCATATAATCATAGGCCTAATTAGTACACAATTTATTAACTGTTGTTTGACGCAATTGGCGGCAAAATGAGTAATGGATATCTCCTGTTTGAAGTACTGGAGGTGATCAAACAACCAACACTGGCTGTAGTATTTGAATTTTGAATGGTTGGAGATCGTTTCTTTTAAATTATCGCAATTGCAAGATCAATCAAAACCGTCCATTTCATTCCATCCATTTGAGATTTTGAGTCATGCCTCAAACGTGGGAGCCTCTACTCTCTGTGGGGCCCACTCCCACAGTCCCACCCACCAAAAAACAACAAAGAAAATGAAGCCAGCAAATTAAATAATCGATTAAAAAAACATGTGTCGCAACGCGTGTTTGTTGTCACGAGCTGCACCAATATGGCAATATCACGATTGATTCAATTCAATCAGGATTTTCTGCATTGACAACTTATGCACAAATTGTGTAGTGACTCATTTCAAATGACCTAGTTATTTTAATGAAAAGCAACAAGGAAAAAATAAACACTTTAAAATAGTTAACAAGATATAATAAAGTATGGTGCTGACATCCGATTAATCTAACTGATCTTATGTTTTAACTTTTAACTACAAGTTTTTATTTTGAGGTGGGTTTATGTGCTTATTTTTTTTGTGTCTCTTCTACTTTTTTAATTTCTAATAATACTTTAAAATTTATACCTAAAAATAAAACTGTTAACTGTTATATAAATTATTTTCTCTACACGCACATAAAAAATTATCACTTCGATTTTGATTTTATATGATTCAATAAGAGAAATAAATTTGTTGTTATTCTAAAAAAATAACAAGAACCTGTTTCTATTATTCTAATCACAGCCGCTAACTTTCGTTGAGATTCGCGCATAAAAAAATTTCTTCATTAAAATTTGTGCACGGAAAAATTTTAACGGTTTCCTTTGAAATAACAAAAGATTTATTTTCGTCAATAAGTTATCATATATATATATAGAGAGAGAGCAATGCTATTATGCATTGCGAATTAAAGCGGGTGCTTTAATTCACGCTCAAATCGCGATTTTCAAAGTACAAATAGCCGATCCGAACAGTTAGATGTGTTTTCCATATTGAAATGTGCTTGGAGACCAAATTTTACATTTTTTTGATTTTTTTTTACTATTTATTAAGCCACTTTGAAAATCGCTGATCCAACGGTTTCACTGTTCAATATAAGCCACCGTTGGATGAGCGATTTTCAAAGTGGCTTAATAAATAGTAAAAAAAATCAAAAAAATGTAAAATTTGGTCTCCAAGCACATTTCAATATGGATAACACATCTAACTGTTCGGATCGGCTATTTGAACTTTGGAAATCGCGATATGAGCGCGAATTAAAGCACCCGCTTTAATTCGCAATGCATAATAGCATTACTCTATATATATATATATGATAACTTTAGTTACCAAGATTTATGTTATTAATCATGAAGATTTAGTTTTTTTTGTGGACACTAATATTATTTTTATTTTATTTTATACAAATACTTATTATCGTTGTTCAATCAATTTGAAAGATCACGGATAAGGAAAAATCTTCACGATGTTGGAATCGTGACATAGTATATTTCCTCTGGCAAGCTCAACCACCAATATTTCACCAATCTTATTCTCAAGATCAATGGAAAGGTAGGTAAAAGTACTGTCATGCTCTTGACATCTTGTTTTCTAGCTTATGACATGTTAACCAGTGAGTTGTTCTTATTTTTGAGGATTCACATCTGCTGCGATTCTAAAAGCGTCAACAGTAAACTTAAAATTCTTTTATTTTCAAATCTAACCATCTAATAATTCCGTGCACGTATCTCAAAGCAACTGATTTTTCCTTGCACGAATCTCGAAACAATTCAACATTTGAATTTAGAAAAACAGAGATTGTAGGTCACTATTCATGAGTTAAGAATCGCAGCAGATTCGGATCCTATTTTTGAAGCTTGGAGGTATAACTTCTTTAGTTTCAACCAAGTACATGCAATCTTTTCCTATAATTCACAAAATTCGAACTCTAATTTTAGACATCGATGTCTCCAAAGGCGAAGCCAGACTTCCGAACTATAGGGGTCAAACACATAATGGGGGTCAAATATATAAATTTCATAAAAATGGGGATCAATTTACAGTACTCATGGTATTTTACTCTAAATTATATAGAAATTCATATGTAAATAAAAAAAATTCAAAAAATAATAGGGGTCAGTTGACCCCGTTTATATATACTCCCTCCGCCTCTGGATGTCTCGCATGATTGACCACATCGCTCTGATTTGCCATCCATTGTCAAGATATGATTTTAACTACTATTTCTAGATTAATTTCATCTCATGACCCTACAAACCAGGAAAACATTTATTTTTACCTTAAAAATTAAGATAAAATTGTCTCTATCAAAATATTTGAAGGTATCACATTCACATGTACCTCCTAAATCCTAATGACCTATTAACGAATCCATTATGATTTTATGAGAACCATATGCAAATTCATATCCAATAAGAATTTAAGGATTCAATTGTGGATCCATATTTATTACCGTAATGGATTTCAGATCGGATTCGGTTCTAATTAAATATTCTAGTTAATATATAAATGAGCAAAAGTTCTCAAACAGTTACTTAAATCAATTTGATAAACAGGTTTGTTCTAATAAAATAATTCTTGTAACAAGAAGAAGTCTTATTTATCATATTGCTTTTATTAATGATGATAAATTATAACAAGAATTAAATCTTACATATCATATTGCTTTTGTAAAATGCCATATTGCTAAAGAAAATGTGTTTACTGTGATGAGTTGGAGTCAGTTGATCATTTATTTGTCTCTTGTCATGTTGCTCACTCCATTTGAAGCTGGATTGCTAACTTTATCAGGTTCTATTTTGAAGGTAATTCAGTTGTTGATTTATGGGAGATAAATTATTGTATACCCTTGAAAGATGCAAATCTAATTGAAATTATTCGGGGTGCACAATGGTTTGATAGGAATAGAATTGTATTTAAAAATGTAGTATCCAAGATATACATGCTATAAGTAGTAATATTTTATCACTTGCTTATTTTTGGGCTTCTCAACAAAAACCAGATTTCACTTCTCAACTTCAGCTTATTTTTTCTTGTGATGTGAAGACCCTGATAGGTACATACTACAGTGGCTCTTTTCATGCGGGAAGAAGAGGGTATAACCCTTACGCATGGAATAGTTGTTAGGGACTTGACTGCTTTTCTGTAATTTTGTTGTTTGTTAGGGTCCTTTTTGTAATATGTCATTCTGAGTTGTTTGGTAGTTGGTTAGTGGTATGGCCGAAATTTTTTTTTGTACCATACAAATTTATTATTAAATAAAAATTATGTAACACTAGACATCTCAAAAATTACCACTCACGCAAAATTATTTTGCGCACCAACAAATCTTGATTCACGAAACTATTTGGCGCATCACTGAATCCGCAAAACCATTTGGCGCACCCGAATTTGCATCATCTGAGATATCTCAAACTTTGCGTGACTTATTGGAATATCTCAATCGTTCAAATATGTTCTACACGAATCTCAAAGCTCAAATAATAATGACCCCTACGTTCCCCCGAATAGGCACCGGACACGTAGGTCACGCAAAAAATTGAGATCTCAGAGGATACGCACCCCATAGCCGCTTTCTTTGACTTCAAATCAAATTTTGGTATTCAAAGCCCAAGTTAGTCCAATTTTTAAGGACCATCCGATTGCATCAAGATCTGTGCTAAGTACATTAAAATCCGTTCAAGTATGTCAATTTTCGTGCGCATCTATTGGTTCGCCTATGCGAAACCAAAATCATTGCGCGGACGGACCCGGTGCGCCAAATAATGTTGCGGACCAAGAGGTGCGCCAACTGGTTGTGAGAGCCTGTACAGAATTGGTGAGCGAAACCATTTCGCAAGAATGGTATTTTACTCAAATTATGAATCCGGATGCTATTTAATTAATTTTAATTTTTTCGGTTGTCACAAAAAAAAATTTCAGGTTGTATGGTAAGTCTTATACTGTTGTGTTTTTGTGGTACTTGCTAGGTACCTGTTTTATTTGTTAAGTGCTACCAGATAGGTGGTACCAGTGGATACTGTATGCTTTGTAATTTGGTTGGTGGTACCAGTGGATAATGTACGCTTTGTTTGGTTTTCATGATATTGAAAATCGGTGAAATTTCCCGCTTCTTTCAAAAAAAAAATGATTGATTTAACAGAAGGTTGGATTAAGGCCCCAGTAATCAATCTCATAGTATCATGCATCAGTGCGCACACAACCACAGAGATTAGAAATAATTGATTAGCTTTACAATCCGACTGCTGATGATAAAAATGATAACATAGTTATATATATATCATATGAAATTCTTTCTTTGAACATCAAGGCCTTGTAATTTTCACAAGCATATGAGAATTTAAGTGATAACGCTCTTCCTAAATTCATCTTGATTATCGCACAGAAAAATTACCACACTTGATAATGTCTCACCTGTTATGTTGTAGTTATGTAATCTCTGGAACTATGATTTTTGCATGTTTGCACATAATGGAATGAATTGTATGTTTTTATACTTTAATTAGTATTTTTATTCAAAATTTGAATCATTATAGATCATGTCTGTAGAAGTTGCATTTATTACTTTTATTTGTACAATTTTATATGGGTGTTTTGAGGTCAACTCACTGTAGTTTGCTAGTTAGAGGTGTCAACACTATTTTATCTATTTCTTTGATATATATCGTATTCAAAAATGGATAAGAATAATTTTATTTTCATCAACTTATCGGTTGTAGATAAAGGTAAAGATTTTTTTTTGTTATCATAACGGGTAAGGATACAAATAAAGACCATTTCTCACTCGTTACCCTATAAGAAAACTTTATATTATATATGGAGATGATACATGATATGATAAAGTTTGTACTTTACTAAATTTTTCTACATAAATTAGTTTTATTCATCATTATTTTTTTCTTTTTTCTTTTGAAAAATATTTTACCGAAAGCACAAATCAGGATGTCAGTAAAAATATTATCCGTTTATTCGACCCGTATATCGTATTCGAAAAGACAACTAATGGTAAGAATTTTTTTCGTTAATTTATCGGGCATGGGTAAGGGTAAATATTTTTTTGTTATCATGATGGATCCTGGTATGAAAATGCTTCCAGCCAACCCGTATCGTACAATAATATCAAGATTTTTTTTATTTTTCTTTCAATTCCTATATTTCTTTTTTCTATATATAAATTTGAAATATATCTTTGGTCCAATTAAATATTAGGCCATAATATGATCGCTCCGATCAGTCATTTCAATTTAAGAAATCAAGATTAGATTTTAGTATTAAGGATTTGGCGTATATATAGTCGCATTCAGAGAGCAGATGAAAAGTCACATTATATATTAATAGAGAAATCTTAATATTAAGGTCATGGACTAGAATTGGAATGGAGGAACATAAATTATGAGACAAGTTACCAGAATAAAAATGTGAAATAGAAATCTCAAGTAGCATCTTCAATGCAAGATTATAATAGACTTCGTGTTATTATTTGGGAAAACATGCATGTCGATTGATTTATCAGACCATTCTAGGCGCTCTATAGTTAGATGACAACCGAGATCTAAAGCTTGGAGAGAGGAAAGGCAACAGGATTGCAAGAATCAATCAGAATAGAAATTCCAAAAATAAAAATATCTACCCACTATTTTTTTTTTCTTTCTTTAGCAATAAAACCCAGTTGCAATGCTTATGCCGGGAAGGGAAGTAGGTCAGGTTTTAAAAGGAGATGGCTGAAAAAAATGTATGAACCCGAATTTGAAAAGTTGAAAATTTAGATTCCATATAACAAATAATGTTTCAATATATATAGAAGAGTAGAACTAGGGTGCTCTAAGTTCACCCAATCTCTTGTGAACTGGATTCTAAAATATATTGAATCGACTTTAAACGATGAATCCAAACGTTGAAATTATTCTACCTAATGAGTGATGCGTCTACATGTGAAAATTTTAAAGTTTCGAATTAATTTAATATAGAGTCAAGTGGTCAAAAGTTTAAGGTTTATAAATTAATTTTAATGCATTTATTTTTTGGACTCCTTTGACCACTTGATTCTATATTAAACTAATTCGAAACTTTAAAATTTTCACATGTAGACGCATCAATCATTAGGTAGAAGGATTTCAACAGTTTGGATTAATCGTTTAAAGTCGATTCGATATATTTTAGAGTCAAGTTCACAAAAAAGACAGTTTGGATTAATCGTTTAAAGTCGATTCGATATATTTTAGAGTCAAGTTCACAAAAAGTTAGGTAAACTTAGGAGCACCCTAGTTCTACTCTATATAGAAACATAGATACAAAAGTTCATTTTACTATCTTAAGGGGCTTTATATTGAACTATCATAAAAGATCAACACTATATGAGGGGAATATAATTAGAAGTACATTTTTCTTTTAGAGTGCATATAATTAACAAAAATAAAATCGGATGTATAAATGTACTAGAAAAAGCATCTGAATTTTAATTAATTTCTAGTTTTTAATATTTAACCCTTCGTATGCTTAACGAGAAATTTTACGTTTTTTTTTTTTGCTTTTCAGTTGACTGAGGAGTTCAGTTGAGTTTGATGACTCAATTTGAGATATTGACTCTATTACCACTTGCATTATAATTTGAAAATATGATTTCTTAAATTTATTAGAGTTCAATATTTATTTTAAATTACATAGCTCAATTTATCATTGGATATGCAAATAATTTATATTGATATTGATACGCTTGCTTAAGAAAAAAAACAAGAAGGTAATATTGTCTAATTGTCTTTAGAAATATCAATATGAGAGCATTTATTTGTAGTTCTAATTATTTTTAGTTGTCTTTAAATCAAATAATCACATGAATGATTGAACTAGAGATCAATAGTTAATTTAGTTACACAAAATTACTAATAAAAGAAAAAACTTGTGACCTTGATACTTTAAAATATAGCTTGTGACCTCACTTTTTAGGAAGTCATATAAACTTGTTTCAACAAATTAGCATGAATGACTTCACCTTGACATGTTTAGAGTGCATCTAATTAAAAAAAAAAAAAACATATAGTCGTATAAAAGCACTAAGATTATCACTTTAAATTTAAGAAACACGCTTAATTGATTATATTGTAATCAAAATCAAAAGCATTTCGACAGTAATTTTAGACCATTAAAGCCGCCGCTTTTATTTTGAATTTAATTACGATTGCAATAAAAAAAAAAAATCATACTTGAACTAAATGTTATAGAGTTTTGGCATCGTGACATGTACAAGATTATCACTCAAGTTCTCTTTAAATTTTCCAACGTTTGTCACAATGTTCAATCAATCACAAATGTCCCTTAACTATACATGTCAAAATCCAACAAATTCTCATTTTGTGAACAATGCATGATGCGAACAAGAAGGAATTGTTATTCGTACTTCTGTAATAAACAAATGCATTATTCCATTTTAAAAAAAAATGCTAATAGCTGCTTTCGTCGTGACGTTTTCACCATAAAACCACAACAAATATGCGAAGAATCTTAATTCCTTGTTTTGAATATTTAACACTTTTAATGCTTAAAATTTACACAAGTTTTTTAACTCATTGGAATTCAACCAAACATTCCAATCAACTCAAAAACTAAGGAAATGCTTAGCTTCCCCAAGTTTTAAATATTTAACAATTAAGGCATATTAAGTGGAACCTCATAACAGTTATTACACTAGCATATTGCTCTATAATTATTGCATAGTTTGTTTATTACCAGAACAATGTGATCAATAAAGAAACAAGGGTTAATTTCCTAGGCCAGCATACGATGGGATAAGCATTGTCAAGTACAATACTATGCAAGAAATTCATTTTTTCAGGTAGCAGTGTGCACTTAATTAACAAAAACCAAATTGGATATATAATTGCACTAAAACAACGTGCGAAATTGTAACTGTTCTTAATCATTTATTTAGTTATTGGAGTTCAATCAAAAATATTCTAATAAAACTGGGTTAGACAATTTTTAATTTGGTTGTGATACTCAATGTATCTGACAAGGCACTGACGGACGAATTAGTATCCTCGGCATTACAACCAAATGACCAAAAGATGTGACTCGAAGCCATCTTAATATTCATTTTCTTGATGCAACTCCAAGACCAAAGATAAGGTATAGAACTTGGGCTTAAGAAACACCACTCAAAAATCTCTAATAACAGTGCAAGAACAAAAATTATCCATACCAAAAAGAAAAACACAAGTATTAAAGCTAAGGAGTTGTTCCCACAAAACTCATAATCTATTGAACCGAGTTCCACAACAGAACAGATGAACAAAACTCAAGGATTGAAACATAATTAAGCACGTGGCGCAGGAGCAGGAGGGGCCCCACCAGCTGGACGAGGGGCCTGTGCTGGCCTCGGCAAGTCATCCTGGTAAAAAAATCATTACAGAAACATTTAGCAAAAGATCCAGAGTTGGAATAGAACACAAAGCCTAAAGAGATAAACAGTACTGGAAATAAAATATTGAAAAAAAATCTAAGATGAATCTACCATCCGTTAATGATCAACTAAAGATTGTAATACAATAGCAGACAAAGTGTAGATGGAGATCGAATATTAGGGACCGATTCATTCCATTTGGCATAGTTTTCCTCTGCCCAGTGGAGCAGACATACAGTCCCAAAAAAAACAAATAGACAGAAATCCTACCTTGATATTATACTAAAATTTCTAATATTTGTCGGAATTCAATTTAGTTCAATCCAAACAATCCCCAACTGTGCATGTCAAAATCCAACAAATTTTCATTAAGATGTGAACAATGCATGATGTGAACAACAAGAATAAATTGTTATTCAATTTATTGAGAAAGAATAGCATTGCTCCATTAAAAATTTTAATATATGCTTTCGTTGACACGTCCAACGTAAGAGAACGGCAGACGTAACGCCTATGAAAGCAACAACACTACAAGAAAAGGTCTAACCAGCAAATTCCAAACCTTGCACGCACTCCCAAAAAACAAAAACAAAAAATACATAGCAACCCTACCTTTATTACTATTTTAATATCTAATATTTGTCAGAGTTCAATTTAGTTCAATCACAAACATCCCTAACTTTGTATGTAAAAATACAACAAATTCCGATTAAGATGTAAACAATGCATGATGTGAACAACAATAAATTGTTATTCATTTCATCAATAAACACTTGCATTGCTCCATTTAATATGTTAATATATGCTTTCGTTGACACGACCAACGTAAGAGAACGACAGACGTAACGCCTATGAAAGCAAGAACACTACAAGACTAGGTCTAACCGGCAAATTCCAAGCCATACTGTTTAAACAGATATTGACTTTTATTCACTAATGCAAACATCAGACGAGAAATGAAAAAAAAAATATATGAAAAGTACCCTGCGACGGAAGCGCTGTGGAGGCTCACGGACACGGCGGTTCTCACGAGACCTGACCCTCACCACGTGAGAGTGGATGGCGCAGGAGACGCAGTACTGCATCTTTGCATACAGCTTAGGAAGAGCGTACGCTACAAAAGAATCATACAAGTTCATTTCATTCACCGTGATAACATTGAAAACATGAAACTCGCAGCACATACAGATTTTGAATAATTATTTGGAACCTTCTTACATAACAATGTTACTTCAACATATTTCAAATGCCCTGACCTAAAGACAACAAAATAAAACAACTGGTACACAATAGTTGACAATAGACAAAGTGGTCAATTGTAACAGTAATATAGTGTAGTAGGGACGTATCACATGAAAAGGCAGTTGTTACAATGAATAAAATTATTTATAACTCTAGA
Source organism: Carex cristatella (assembly GCA_024447775.1). Lineage (NCBI taxonomy): Eukaryota > Viridiplantae > Streptophyta > Magnoliopsida > Poales > Cyperaceae > Carex > Carex cristatella. The sequence continues at coordinate 8,701,212 of JAJHPF010000002.1, forward strand.
ACTAGAAATAAGAATATACATACATTCATAGACAGATGCCTCCGAGACATCCCTGATCGCAGCCTGCTCGACGATGTTCCTCACAAGGAACCTCTTAATGGCCTTGTCCTGAAATAACACCAATTACACAACAACATCAAATCAAAATACAATTTCCCTGATAAATAATAATTTCATCAGATTACAATCATTCTATACATCGTTTGAAAAAAATCAATTTATCATTTAAGCATGAGACCTCCTGACAAACTAATCTGATTATGAAAAAACCGTTCGTACAATAAATAACTTTATCACTGAATTAATTTTTACAAAGATAAAGAATTGTTCGACCAACCATAGATCTAATTGTCATCCTTTTATGTCTCTTAATTCGTTACATTTAGATGTCAGATCCCTAATGAGTGATAAACAATATAAAAAAGATAGAATAAGATATAGCACCTTGGGACAGCACTTGCCGCAGTTGGAGCAGCGAATGAACTTGACGTGACCGCGACCGTGCTTGTTGCGTCCGCCATTCCTGCGCTTGAAAGTCTGTGACAACAAAACAAAAATACATCAGATCTACTAATCATCGTTCTGGTTTAGGTTTTCGATTTCGGTTTCGTCTTTCATACCATTGTGATGAGAGACGGAGGTCGCGCGAGCTTCTCTTCTCTCTTCTTCTTTTTATTTTCTCTCTAGGGTTTTCGTTCGGCGGCGGGACGAAGAAAGGGGAGCGTTTTATATATACTTTGATTGTTTCTCTAATTGGGCTGAGCTTTACCCTAATTCGGCCCAGTATCATTATTGTCGGCCCGCAAATTGAAGTAATTATAATTTAACAAGATTATTAAATTAAAATTTTGCAGAGAAGCTTATCATCTTGAACAATTATTCTTACTCTAAAATTTGCTATGAATAATAAACACCATACAAATTTCATTCTTCCTACCACACAGTAACAAATTAATTGTTCGGGTTCGGTTCGGCAGGATTAAAAATTCGTGATTCGGGTATAATTCGAGAATGATTCGGTACAATAACGAACAAAACAAAAACACCCAGCAAAATAAAATAAAAAATCAATTTCGGGTGCTCTCCTGATTGGAGCGGATCCAGCCTTGTTGAAACCAATGCACAGGCTGGCAGCACAGCAGAGCCACGAATTCGCATCCTCTTGATTTCCAATTTTTTGAAATGAAGACACGAGCAGGCCCAAAATTTGGAGTTCAATTCAGCCATTTCTTAGCGATTTTATCGCGAATAATTCGTGACTCGCGTTTTATACGCATTTTATTCGGAAATAAAACGTGAATTATTCGCGAATAATGTTACTATGCTTCCTACCATAGTAAATCTGAACTAATCAATCAAACTATTATAGGCCGCTCAATTGTTAGATAACAAGAGTAATCTAAAGCTAGGAGAGAGGAGACGCAACAATATTGCAAGAATCATAATGGAAATTCCAATAATAAAAATATCTATCATCACTATTTTTTGTTCTATTTTTTTTTTATTTCTTTTGCAATAAAGCTCTATTGCAAATGATAATGCCGGAAGGGGGGAGGGGAAGTAGGTCCTGTTTTAAAAGACGCATGAACTCGAATATGAAAATTTTAAACTTCCGATTCAATCTAAAAAATAATGTTTCGATGTAGTAACATAAAATACCAAAGTTCATTTTACTATCTTGGAGTGATTTATATTTTACTATCATAAAAAGTCAAACTTTATAAGAAAGTGACTATGATTAAAAAAAAATTATATATTATTTTAGGTGAATATAATTAACAATCAAAAAGTAATTTAGTCGTATAAATGCACAAAAAGAATGTGTGAAGCACCGCTTGATCTTAGTTATTTTCTTATTTTAATATTTAACACTTTGTATGCTTCAAGAAAATTTTATTGTCTCAGTTTTTTTAGTTGATTGAATTTAAGTTATTGCTGCTTTATTATAGCTTCGTTTTTTTTTTGTACGTGGCATAATTTATCATTAGGTATGGAAAAAAGATGATGTCGCCTTATTTTATTTTATTTTGCAGATAAATCTATTTATTTATATTTATACAAATGGTTCAAATAAAAAATGACCAGTTAAATAAGTATTAGGGTGGGACTCCCTAATAAAATTATCAGTATGTGGGCATATATTTGTAGCTCTAATTATATTTTGTGTATTAAATGATTACAACAAAGATTAAGCTTTGAGGTATTAGTCACAAGAAATATATCAATGAACAGAAGAAGAAAAAAAACTTGTAATCTTGGTAGTTTAAACATACTTAACATGTGATGCTAGCAATATAAATCAATAACGAGTAATTCAAATTTCTGTAAAGAAAATACAAATTAAATTTATGCAGAATATTTCGCATAGTTTGTATTTAATAAATTATAAAACTTTGATATAATTTTTTCATAAACCATGGGAGGAAACTAAATTAATAAAAAAGAAATAGGAAAACTAGTCCTGCTATTTTTTTTCTAGAGAAATTATACTGTTTATTTCTAATTAAAATAATATAAAGTATTAATAGTTAAAAATGCTCTCAAACTTGGTACAAAAGAGATAATTGCCAGGAAATTTAGCATTGGGCTTTATTATGAACATATGGAATCCTTGAGTAATCTGATTCTTGTTTCATCGACACATTGAATCCCGTTAATTACAAAAGAGAGACTTTTCTAAAGTAATTAAATTATAACATTCTGAAAAATTAAATCATTGCTATTTATGGTGACATAGTTTTATTTTCATAATATAATAAAGAAATTCCAGGTCTTTTGTTAACAAATTTTATTTATAATATTGACAATACTAGTATGTCTCTTGTGAGAAAAAACGAAGTCTCAGAAAAATGTACTACTAAATGAAAAAAAAAGCCGAATGAAATTAAAAAAAAAATACTATATTGTTTAATTTTTTTTATTTGGTCAACTTTATTTTTAAATTTGTCTGATTCTCTGAATCATGAATTCGTCACATTTATTTTCATTTCAAAATAAAATAAAATGAAAAGCTAACATGGGAATACAGCCATGGCCCCATGCCTTAATTGTGTCACCTTGATTACTTTACTAAGCCCTTATAAAACTGCCTTGAGTCGTCCTCCTTAATTAACCCTAAACATCAAAGAAAAAAAATGAAAAAAAAATTAAATTAAATTAATTAAAGAGAGAAAAACAGAAAGCATTTAGAAAGAAATGAAGAAAAGTTGTTGTGGTCAATATTTTTATATTCGATTTTCAATGTCACAGTGCTTATGAACTGTCGCTCCAATTTGATTTGATATTATAAACATCTTGCTATTAAGTAATCAGATTTCTCTATGTTTTTTATTTGTGTGGTTGAATTTGGATTTTTGTATTTAGTTTTGAACTATGATGGTATATTTAACGGGATAGCGAGTTTGAGGCTGAATTTCATACATGACGTGATGAAATTGTGTGTTGTTGAAATATGGGATCACTTGTGGTAGAAATTCTAGTTGCGTGAATATTGCATGAACTGTTTTACATATAACTTAGACCCATGCCATGTGCTATTGTCAGATAAATATAACAAACTTAATTGGATATGCATTTGTGTAGATTAATACAACATGTTTGAATGGTTGTTTGATTAAGCCAGTTATAAAGAAACATGTCGTTAAACTCTGATTGTTTCTCACATGGACTGCGTATACTGCTGCATATGTCTATGCAATTTGTGCGGATTTGAATATGCGGACGCATAATGCTACACTGACATCCTTGTCATGACTCATGATTGTGAAAATTAACTGTGGTTATTGACAGCTCATTTTCAAATCCGCATAGGCAGCTTCATTCTACGTATGCAGTATGCATTGATCTTCCGTATGCATGAACAAAATCACATTTGAAAACATTGGCCATGCTCAAAAGTTCAAACTGATCTGAGTCGTCCGATCTGTGAAGTGCAAAAATCTCGAAGTAATCCAACTGTTTAGGGCGCATGTGCTTGTACTTTCCGACGCTCGCCAAGTTTTGAAGTGTTAAAATTTTAGAAAAAGATTATTATAATAGTTATGTTAACCTATTAGGTATGTTTTGTGGGGCTTGGAATGGCCACTAACTCGAATTAGCGTACTATTTCTTTATTTCATGTTTGGGATCAGCAAACTCTTATGGGTTAGTGAGCTATTCTTGCTTTTCTTTTACTTATCCGTCCACAACATAGAAATTCTGGGTTAACGTGTGTTTCATCCAAACATATAACTCTAGAACTCTACAAATAGAGTCAAATACGACGATTACAATAAAATAGCTAACATCATTTAAATTAGCAAAATAGTAAATATATATCTCGAAATAAATATATCTAATATTTGTATTACATTCATTTGATATATCCTACAAAATATTGTTTAAACAAAAAATGTAAATTGTAAAAGTTTTCATAATTATTTAAACACGCGACGCAGGAGCACCAGCACCAGGAGCACCGGCACCAGCAGGGCGAGGGGCCTGTGGTGCTGGCTTCGGCAAGTCGTCCTGGGAAAGATTCAAAAGAGCAAAACATTAGTTAGTTAAGATCCAGGTTGAAAAAAATACAATAACTAACAAAGTGAAGTTGATGAACGTCCCATCTAGTAATGCAACAGCTTAAGGTTGGAAATACAACAACTAATGAAGTGAAGTTGGTGGAGGTCAAATACAAGAGATACTTCATCCCATTAGGTACTGATTTCACAATACAATGATGCGAATGTACTGATTTCAACAACTAATGATGCGAATGCATAGCACAGATTGATCTGTAACACATATCAATATTTTTGTTTTGAAAATCCTAACGGTCAATCCGAACCATTCAACATGATCCCCATATGAAAATATAATTGAAGACGAATTTTATATTTGTTAGAATTTTTCACTATTTTTTAAGATAGGTAGAAAATCACTTGATGTGAAAATTCTGGACCATCCAAAAACACTGATTTTCTACCTAATCTTAAATAGTAAAAAAACTCTAAAAAATATATGATTCGTTCTGCAAGTACATATTCATATGGGAATAATGTTGAGCGGTTCAGATTGAATGATATGTAATATGAACTAATCCATGCTATGCATAGTACCATAGACTCACTCAAACAAATATATAATCACAAAACTCCCTAACTGTACATGTCAAAATCCAACAATTCCCATTAAGATGTGAACAATGCATGATGTGACCAACAAGGAATTGTTATTCACTTCTAAAATACACAATGCATTGTCCCATTAAAAATGCTAATATATTCTTTCGTTGACATGTTCACCGTAAGAGAACGACAAATGTAACGTCTTTGAAAGCAATAAAGTTACAAAAAAAGGTCTATCCAGCAAATTTCCATACCTACCATACTGTTTTACTGCATATAGAGACTTTTCTTCAATAATGCAAAACATCATTCAAGAGATTTGAAAAAAAAGATATGAGAAGTAGTACCCTACGGCGGAAGCGCTGCGGAGGCTCACGGACGCGGCGTTTCTCACGAGACCTGACCCTCACCACATGAGCATGGATGGCACACGAGACACAATACTGCATCTTTGCGTACAGCTTAGGGAGAGCGTACGCTACCAAAGAATCATACAAGTTCATTTCATTCACCATGATAAAGTTGAATACACAAAACTCAGTGCACATACAGATTTTGAGTAATTATTTGACAGTAAGCGCAGATTCATATGACCTGCAATACAGACTACATAATAACTCAAACTGGTACACAATAGTTGAAGTACCAGCATGCATGATCAATTATAACAGCAATATAGTGTACCAGGGATACATCATAAGAAAAGGCTTAGATACAGACAGACTCGGGTTGGAATCTAAACAAAGTTAAAACTACTTCCAAAACAGGGAAGATGGTGCGGTTGTCACAATGAATAAAACTATTTTCAACTTTAGAATGAAGAAGAAGAATATACATACATTCATAGACAGAGGCCTCCGAAACATCCCTGATAGCAGCTTGCTCGACAATATTCCTCACAAGGAACCTCTTGATTGCCTTGTCCTGCAATTACACCAATTACAAAAAGCACATCAGTTCAAAATACATCTTCCATGCTAAATAATGATTTCACCAGATTATTATTATGGAATATAACGTTTGGAAAAAAAATAATTATTAAATATGAGACATTCTGACAAACTAATTAATTTGATTAAGAAATGATTCGTCCAAACGGCTTTGGACTCATACTCGTACGATTAATACTTTATCTCTGTAGAAATATTTCATAGATAAAGAACGATTGGATCAATCATAGATCTAGTTTTCAACCTTTTTATATTTCTTAGTTAAGTCGTTAGATTTAGGTATCAGATCCCTAATATGCAATTAACAAAATAGGAAAGATAGAAGAAGAGATAGTACCTTGGGACAGCATTTGCCGCAGTTGGAGCAGCGAATAAATTTGACGTGGCCGCGGCCGTGCTTGTTACGTCCACCATTTCTGCGCTTGAAAGTCTACGACAAGAAAACAGGAAAACAAAATTGCTCAGACGATCTATCGAGGAAAAGAGCCCTGCCGTCCTTTTCGTTCTTACCATGATGATGAGTGCAGAGAAAAAGAGAGAGGCGTTGCTTCCAACTCTCGCGCGAACCTTTTCTCTCTAGCTAGGGTTTTACGACGGTGGCGGGGCGGGAAGAAAGGTGGGTGATTTTATTATATACTGATAAGTTGTGGAGTTCGGAAGATTTCATCCAGGCCGTCCGTGTTTATGGGCTGGACCAGTGTGAGGGTCTCTATATAAGCTGTTGGGCTTTAGTTTATGGGCCTAGCCTATTGACAATAGAAGTTAAATACCTTGATTAAATGAAAAAATTAAGAAATTAAATACCAATAACGCTTACGATTAATAAAATATATGCTCGCACAAAATCAATCAGATTAAATAATTTTTATCGAGACTCTACACTCTTAGTATATGAATTCATTGTACAGTTTGATCTGTAATATGCATGTTACTATAATGTCACTCATTTCAAATTTCTCCAAAAGAGCTTCAAGTAGAAGTGTAGGCAAATATGATTAGTCAAGATTTGTCTACATTTTAAACTCGATACTTTGTCAAACTATGATAAACTATGATAAAATTTTAGTCCGTATCAATTATAACTTAAATCCGTTGAACGAACTGATACCATTAATTTTATCTATTATTACATGCATGATATCCGTACTATTTTTCTATTTTTATTTATTTGCTTTCGGTGATGAGAAAAAATACTACGCAACTTGTTTATTTATTGTAGATGAGGAGGGTTCAAATGTACTCAAATTTTAAAGTCCAAATAGTCGATCCGAACCGTTCAATATGATCATCATAATAAAATATGTTTCGAGACCAAATTTTTTATTTTTTAGAATTTTTTTACTATTTTTTAAGATAGGTACAAAATTATTGTTTTAAGAAAATTTTGGCTCATCCGATAAAGTGATTTTGTACATATCTTAAAAAATAGTAAAAAAATTTCTAAAAAATATAAAATTTGGTCTCCAAGCATATTTTATTATGAAGGTCATGTTGATCGGTTCGGATCGACTGTTCGGACTTCGAAAATGAAGATAAAGGATTGGGTGCATTGGAATTTGGAACCCTCATTGTAGATTTAGACTAAATCGACGCAATTAACAAAATACAAATATATATGATATACATATCAAAACATGAACTGCTCTTTGTTTCAAAATATGCTAACTATTTAAGAAAAGAAGCACAATTTTTTTTTATTTTAATATACCCCGCCATCAAAATTAATCAGTAATTATTTTTTTATCCGTGTATTTTAGATTCTCGTAAGAACATATACCAGCACAAGAATTTTTCTTTGCGATATAATCAATATTAAATTATCAAAGCATATGAGTTACTAAATAAAGTATCATAGAACATTTTTACATGTTTTAGAATAAATTCTCATAAAAGCATCGAATATTTGTGTTCCTATTTTGCAATTTATTTCTTTTTTATAAATTAAGAATTCATCAATAGTACGGGACAAACTACAGAATGTTTTGTTCTTATACCGCACTTGTAAGAACCATAAATTCAGTTGCTAGCATGCGTGCATTTGGATGAATCAATTAAATAGCAAGGTTAGTATCTAACTCAAATTTGAAACAACTGTTAATTTAACAAATTAATAAAATAGCAAAAAAGCGAGCTAACTCAATAATTCAGAACAACTACATTTTCACTCAAAGTGACTCAAACACATAATAGCGAATTTTTTTTTTTTAAAATAGAACTCATAAAAACAAAATTAACCAAAGAAGACTTGTGTCTACAGAAGCTTCGAAAATAGTCTCCACCGGTTCCCCAAACTGGTGTAGGTTGAAAGGACATAGCTACACTGGTTCTCCAAACCGGTGGAGGTATTTTCCCACCCGGAAGCTACTACACGCACGGTTACACCAAAAATATCCTACACCGGACCACAGAATCAGTGAAGCTCCAAAAAAATACCTCCACCGGTCCCCCAACAAGGTGGAGCTAACCATATTCGTATGGAGAAAAAATAATTTCCACCTCCACCGGTTCGGGGAACCAGTGGAGTCTTGTCTGCAGATCTTTTGTGGCCATGTCACAGTCTGGTGGGAAAACGAGTCATCCGGGTGAGAAAATACCTCCACCGGTTTGGAAAACCAGTGTAGCTATGCTCTTTCAACCCACACCGGTTTGGAAAACCGGTGGAGACTATTTTTGAAACTTTAGTAAGGACGAGTCTCTTTTGGTTAATTTTGTTTTTTACGAATTCTATTTAAAAAAAAATCTAATAGCGACCTACTTTTTGCCATTTCAGAGCTAATTCAAACCTTTTTCTATTCCGAAGCCATCCAAACGCAAGTGCTCAGCTTCTTATCCAAAAAAAATAAAATAAACACACACACACATATATATATAGGTTGGCTAATATACAATCGATTGTTCCTGAGATTCCGTGCAACCAAGTCGTTTTTCGATTTTCAAAGTTCAAACGGTCGATCTAAACCGTTAGATGTGATCTCTATATTAAAATGTGCTTGGAGACCAAATTTTATATTTTTTGGAATTTTTTTGCTATTTATTAAGCCACTTTGAAAATCGCTGATCCAACGGTGTCTTAACCAAACAGTAAAAACAGAAGCCACCGTTGGATCAGTGATTTTCAAAGTGGCTTAATAAATAGTAAACAAAATTTCCAAAAATATAAAATTTGGTCTCCAAGTATATTTTAATATAGAGATCGCATTTAACGGTTTAGATCGACCGTTTGGACTTTGAAAATCGGAAAATGACCTGGTTGCACGGGAGCTTAGGAACAATCGATTGTATATTAGCCAACCTCTATATATATTAATTTAATTTGGATGATTCCATAGAAAAATCAGGAAGATTAATATTTTAAATACATTTGCAAGTTTCAGAACATAATGGTTGGAAGTTAATATTCGATCTTTTTCTTTTAGACAGTAGATTGCTATACATTTGGCTATGGAGTTGGACCATCTGAAATTTTATTATCACAAGTTCGGACTGATCTGAGTCACTCAATCCGTGAAGGTGCGATAATCTCAAAGTAATCCAACGTTTTGAGGACACATGCTCTTCCAGTTTGCGACGCTTAATTGCCAAGTTAGTTATAAATTTAGAAAAGCTTGTTGTAATAGTTATATTACTTAACTTGTTTAATTACTGTAAACTACAAATAGCTTCAAATAAGACGATAGATCATTATTTAAGGCTTGCTATTAGTAGTGGCTAACATATAATTTCAATAGCAAAAATACTTGAATCTAAATAAAGGTCAGACTGTTCCCTGTAGCCGGGACTCTGGCGTGAATCCTGTCATCATTTTCACTTGAGCAACAAGACTTGTTACAATTCATCCTGTCATCAATTTCACTTGAGTAACAAGACTTGTTACAATTCTTGATATTTTTCTTTGTTTCAATTGTCATTACAGTGACATAATTATAAAAACTAGCCTTTGGTCTAATAACAAAAACACAGTCTCCACGTGAGAGGTCATGAGTAGGGGTGTTCATTGGATCCGGTTTAATCGGTTTTGGACCGAACCGAATTAGATCGGTTCAATTGGTTCAGTTTCTTCAGTTTAATGGTTCGGTTCAATTTGTTTTTTAAAACCGAATTATAACTTCGGTTCGGTTCAGTTTGAAAATTTTCAAAACCGAAATAACCGAACCGACCGAACTTTATATTACGAATTTGGTCCGGACCGCCCCGGTTTATTTATTTATACTCCGATTTATTTCTTAATTAATACTTTAAATACTTCGGTTGTTTCTTAATACTCCGATTTATTTCTTAATATATTTTGGTTTATTACAGAACAATTGCTTTAAATAAAAAAAATAATATATTTCGGTTTGAACCGAACAAACCGAAATAAAACTTTGGTTTGGTTCGATTCGGTTCAGTTCGGTTTTTAAAACCGAATTATAACTTTAGTTTGCCTAATTCAGTTCAGTTGAAACCGAACCGAACCAATGAACACCCCTAGCCACGAGTTTGAAATCCGGACAGAAAAAAACATTTATTTTAATAATAAAGATATAGAATTTGAAGCTTGACCTTGATCTTTTTTCAAAAAAAAAAAAAAAAAACAGAGCGCTACAATTGTGCTTGGTAGTTGGTACTGGGCATCAAAATATTACTTGTTCGCTCTTGGACATTGAATTTCGCAATGATTCCCGTTTCATCAGAATGCCATATGATGTTCCGCTACTTACTCTTGATCGAGCACCAGCTGAACAGTGATGCTGATCGAGGGACTAAACTTTTCAGGCAGCTTTGTCAACATCGATGCTCAACTGCTCAAGTCACTTTGGTTTTGTGGTAGAAACAGGGGTCACGCCCTCGTTTGATTAATATTGAAAAGGTTACATAAGTTATGTAACTTGAAAAAGAAAATACAATTAAGACTCAAAACAGTTGAGCCTCTAAAATGAAACTAAGATTAAAATGAAAAGTAAAGAAAACTAATAGAAGCTCAGTACCAAAATATGAAGAGCTTTCAGTTCCAAATTGAAGCACAACCAGCAAGCCAAAATAACTTAATGGTAACAACAAATGCTACCACTTACAAAACAACTGCTACAGCCACAACAAATATTAAACAAAATAGCTAACGCATTTAGTATTTAACTTTTTAGCATAACTAATAGCAATGAACTTCTATAAAAAAACATCAGTACTATTTAGCATAGCTCTAAACAAGTACATACTCCAACCTACACGGTCAACAGAAGAACATTGAGTTGCACACATTCTTATGCAGTCGTGGCAGATCCGGCACAGCCATAATCCCATCAGAACCTGAAGATGTGTCAGATAAATCCTCAAACTTCATAAACTGTGACATTTGTTGTGCGGCCAAGTGTGCGTAACATATTGGTGCAACTACATACAAAACAAGAGTAGGTTATTAAAGAGCAACCAGCTTCTTGCACCAATTGCATTAAATAATAGAAAAAACTTTTGCCAACTCCAAATACCCAATATGCTAAATGGATCTCAGACTCGAATCCATTAATCTCTCTATCAACTTCTACAGTTTTGAGTATTTTGAGTTACCAACTGAGGTTGCAGTAGTGCTCCTCTGGTACACATAGGAGAGAGAGTGCACAAGCTTTTGTAGATCATCTACTGGAAAACCAATCTCATCAACTAGCACATGATAGTGAATTGGCCTCGAGGTACCCTTCAATAATTGTACAAATATAAAAAACAATGCAACTTTTACCGACAATGCCTATAATAATTCAAATTTGAATAGTAATACTAATGGAAGTCTAAAAGAACATACAATCATTCCATTGTGTGCACACATGAAGAAATCATAGTTCTTTGGGTGAACTACCTTTGTATCCACAATAGTACCTATCAGCAAGTAAAGAATAAGTGAACTAAAAAATACTTCTTTTCAATTAAAGTCAAAAGATAACATAACTAAAACATACCAGGTGGGACATTATCAGGGGAATCAGCTTGGAAAAGTACAGTATGGTGATTTTTCTGAGCAATAATCAAAGTGAATTTAGGAAGAGCGCCATCACCTAAATGCTCATATGCCTATGGGAAATCAAAACCCTTAACATTAAAAGAAAGAATTTCAGAAGAAAAACAATAACCACAGCTGAAATGTACCTTGATTATCTGATTAAGCTCAATGTTGAGAACCTGGCCGAACTGGGTCTCATTCACACCATCCCTAAAGCATCAAGTAGCAAATATTGGGACATTAAGAACACTTATGCATGCATGTTTTTAAATGCAAACGATCAAATAAATTGCATATAAAGAAAGTTACCTGAAAATGATTATCTGTGTGGGTTTCCTTACACCACTCGTTTGGTAGAAATCAATCAAAATTTCCCTGTAATTGAAATAGAGAGTACAATACAAAAGAAGCAAATTGGATTTACAGGTAATCATTTTAGTACTTAGTGTGAAAAAGTACCTTATCATTCCATTATCATCCTTGCCATCAGCAGTCGGCTTGTAAAGCTGGTCGATCATTTCCAATTTTGTTGATTGTGTACGTACTGATGCACGATATTTCGAGATTGATGGCCAATGCCTTGATCCAACCACCTGTTAGATCAACCACATTTTCCACAGATTATTAAAAACAAAGCTTTGAATAGTGTTTGTAGTGGTTAAATCACTATTTAATCAGAGCTGCTATATAGCATTATAATATGATGAACACCGTGGTACTATCCGATTTTTAGCAATACAAGGCCTTCTACATTAAGGACTAAAAATAGTGATCATAACAATCCAATTGATTAAATTGTATTATTAGAACCGACTATTTCTTATTTATCATTTGGAAAGTATGAAATTTTAATGTTTTATTAAACAAACATAGACACAGAATTTTCTTCATCTACATGAAAATGTAATTCAGTTGTGTATATAGACAGACGATAATTTTGATAATCTGCTCAATTGTTATCAATATCAAATTATATGTTAACTATGATTTGAATTATTTTTCGTGTAATCATATAGACAAATGTAATTCAGAACATCCAATATGAATTATTTTGATAATCTGCTCAGTTGTGTATATAGACAAATGTAATTAAGTGCATTAGTTTTAGTGTAATTTGAATTATTTGCTCTTTGATATTTTAACTAAAACATCCAATATGATCCGAATCTGATATGAAATCCATTACAGTAATAGATATGATCCACATGTGGGTCCTTAAATTCTTATTGGATATGTATCTGCTTATGGTTCTTGCAAAATCCTAATAGATTTGCATTTAAATTATACTATAATTTGCTCCTAGCTTGATCCATTGACAGCCGTAGATTGGAAGGTACATATGATGCATTTAAATGTATAGGGAGGGACACTAGGCTTTCTTACTTTTCTGGGCACATATGAATGTTTTACTGCCTTGTAGGGTCATAGTTGAAATCAACCTAGAAATAGGAGTTAATCATACCGCGGCAATGGATGGCAAATCAGAGCGGCCTAGTGAACCATGCGAGACATTGAGGCCCAAAATTAAGGTTGGGTTTTCATGAATTATGGGAATGGACTGTTTGTACTCCACTGAGACAGAAGAATTTATACCTCCAAGCTTCATAAATGGAAACAATTCAGTAGTTAGCATGTCATGAGCTAGAAAACAAGCAAGAGGTTGTCAACAGTATGACAATATTTTTACCTACCTTTGCATTGATCTTGAGAAGAACATTAGTGAAGTATTGGTCATTGTGCTTGCCAGGAGAGATGCACTGTGTCACGATTCCCATCTCATGAAGATTTTTCTTTTTCCATGGACCTTCAAATTGACAATACAGTGATAATAAGTATTTGTAAGAAGAATGCATACCATTACTAATGTTCACATAAAAACCCAAGTCTTCAAGATTAATAACATAAATCTTGATAATTAAGGTTGTATTAAAGTAGGTTTATATATTAATTAGATATTTCCAACACAATAAATGAAATTTAAGAATTCATATGAGATAAATACCGTAAATCTCAGAATTCTTCTTATCTGGGAGTATGCAAAGAAGGAACTGAGGTGAGCCCGGCAGCTTAGCACGTATCTTCTCAAACATCTTATCGACTCTAATAATAGGTCCTGCTCTTAGCCACTGACGATCCTCCTCAACTAGTGTGAACGGCCGTTCAATGTGCTCCACAAAAAATAATCATGCAAATTAGCCAATAATCACCAAACATTATACTATACAGTCTACAAATGAGAATCTTCTGCTGATGCATTTAAATAATTACAAGACGGCGCTAAATAATGCATCTACATAGAAGTACCCTGAGCCAAGTAAAATCTCTTAAAATTAGAAAAGACGAGACAAACATATAACTTACAATGCCTTTGTTGTGGCCGCAGTTGATAATCTCTCTTGATACATGGCTCATGTCAACTCTAGCCGAAAAGTTGCAAATAGCCCATCGTTCAATCCTAACTGGGTTTATCAATTTCTATACGATATGTCAAAATTCTTCAGTCAGATTTGAAATTGAAAGCCAAATTATATCTGTTAAAGATATTATTGAATTTCTAACCTTGTTATTAAAGTTCCATCGCCCACAATTTGGAACAAATTCTTCTCCATCACCAAGTAACAGCTGGAAGAAAACAAAACTGCTAATCAAACTCAATTATAATGTTTTAAAAAAAGAAATTGTCATGTGATGATGTAACTCACTGTAGGTGCAGTAAGGACACGACCATCAAATCTGTTCAGTTGTTTCTCAATCTGAATACCACAAGCTTTTAGCAATGGGTTCTCATCATATTGGTTGCTTCTTATAGCCTGTTGCGTATAGCATGCATAGTTCTATAAGCATGGTTTGAAAAAGTGCACACACCAAATCGAGGTTACTCTAGTGTCAAATCTATAGTGCACAAGCAATAAGTTCTACATCTCTATATTGAGACATATAATCAGTCCAGCTCCAACGATTAGAGAGAGAGGGGGGGGGGGGGAGGGAGGGAGAGACCTCGGTGATAGTTTTAGTTCTATCCTTGGGCTTCTGCCTTGAACTTTCAACCAAGTTAGCCCTCTGTTGGGATGACAAAGCTTTCGTATAGCGCTGGAGAGAGATCAAATCACAAAGCTGCACATCAAATTTTAATTTATTAGCAACTGAAATTCATAGTGGCTTGCCGCATCCTATGACAACATAACAAACTTTGATAAGAAATGATGTTGGCAACATGTCATATCATGTTATTCAACAACATAAAATTGAAGCCAGTAAGCTCCACCTCCAGCAGGTCAAGGCATACTCAAGTGGAAGCAATCCATCAGGTCAAGTTGGATAGTGTCAACGTGAAGTCGCTTTATGCGTTACCATGTTTGTTCCACATAATATAAAATTATATTTTTTTATTGGTAGTATAGTTTTTTTTATTAAAAATTTATGACTCATAAGCATTATGCAGGTCGTGTTAGAACAGTCAAGACATCTTGATAAGCTCCCTGCAACAAAATCAATTAGCAAAATTCGAAGATTGCCAGCAACAACATAGAATATTCACATTTTGTTACATCTAAAATAAAAAAGAGAGAGATAGGGTGACCTCGAGAGGAAGGTAGTTGGGGCAATTAGGCTTGCCTACATCCAAACAAGGAAACTTGGCAGACCATGACACCTTTATTTGGTGTTTTTTCTGGTAATATTCACACACAGTCACATCTATTGTCTGTGACTCGCCATCTTCTCTCACTTTCATTGGAAAACTTCATGCCAAAAAAATTTAAACAATTTATTTCAAAAAAAAAGTAAACAAATAAAAATTGAAGGTCCAACCTCAGAAATGAAAGGCCAAAATGCATAATGAAAGTGAGCTCGCTGATCAAAATAAATTTTGGGTTTCGTGAAAAAGAAATAAGGGTACCAAAGATTGAATCAAGTACCGTTGCTCGTTGCAAGGCAGGTCGCTGATCCCAAAAATTTTGAACTCCATCTTGTTATGCTTAGTTTTGATTCTCATGTTCTTTAACATTCTTTTAGCCTAACATTCCAAATACAGAGGTTCATAATCAACTCTCAACTTTTCATACTGTCAAGTGCAAATTTAAATGAAAGAATTTAAAAAGAATATATAGAAATGTACTTGTACTCACTTTCATCCAGTCAATCATGCTTGCTTCTCTAACATATTGGTTTTCTGTGAGAAAGTCAATTACCGGGCCTGGTGTCATTATCATGGTAGTGGTAACATCTGTAAATACCTTAGCATGTTAAAATTTCAATATAAGAACCTGAATAATTATGATAAAATTTAACCAGAATATACCCATATTTAATGAGAGGCCATTGAGTGTTGTGCAGAAGCTGGAGTGGAACCCACGACATCCAGTCACACCTCCACCCAAGTCCACAAAACTCTTCGGGTCTCCATTGAAATAAGATTGTCCGACAAGTAGGCATCCACTGTAAAAGTTTCATAAGAAGGATAGAAAATATATGATTTAGGGACCCAGTAGTAGTAAATGAATTTGATACAGATTAAAACCCGTAAATTTTTCCACCGGACCACAATACTACTACATTTCAAAAGTTCAGAAAGAAAATATATGATTTAGGGATTTTACGAAATAAAACTTATCCTGAAGAAACAAGCTAGTTCAAAGTACATGAACTAGTTTACTAAACAACAAAAAGAGCTATGGATATAGCCGGAGAAGCAATAAAAACCAGTACTGCCAACCATAGATACTGCATACTGAACGAGCATAAAACACAACCCTCTGGGCATGCACAACAGATGAAAAGCATCACCGAGCTAAGAAGTACCACCACATGCAACCAAATTCTACTCACATTCTTGTATTTCAGAAATATGAATCAACCCAATAAATCTCAAAATATCAAATGGCCTCAAAGTATGAAAACCTGGAAGACATAAACATATGTCATCCTTTATGCTTGTTTTGTAAAGAAAAAAAAGAGACTAAAACTAACCTCCATCTCTCATTTTATCAAGAAACTAAAAGATAGAAATGAGGGTTCATTACAGACTGTTTCCTAGAAAAAGTAATGTACAAAGTACAACATATACTCACGATGCTCTACTTCAGTCTTTGTGAAATTTAAATTGTAGGGTCATGCAAGCATGATATTTCTCATACAGCAAGGAAAGAAAAAGACCTGTTAGCATGTTGTTGCATGAGGATGATATCGAGGACTCGGAGAGCGTCCTGGGTGTACGGGGTGTTGATTCCTCTAAGGCTCATGTCAATAGAATTCAGAGGAATCTTAGCAGCAAATGTCAGAGATACTTTGAATGTCGTGGTCTGCTGTACCTGTTTTTGCCTCTTCTTATCTCCTACTTCTCCCGGGCTCCTATTAACTGGACTCCATGTCACCCTGAAAACATCAATAACAATTATGGGATATTAATTAGAACAAAATATAACATTATTTTCACTTTTGATCATTTTTACATTTCATGTACCAACTTGATGCTGTAGCATGTCATAGACAATACATGGCATCGAGGTGCTACAATGGGTTAAGATATCAACTAATCTATAATGAATGAGGAACAAGTATACAAAAAAAAGAATTGAGATCCGATTATAACCAAATTAAAAATTCATTTAAGAGCTTGTCTATATTCTCATATATATCCTGATTGAAATGAATGTCAAATAAAATCAAAAGATGTTTAAACATTATGTACTCCATAACACCTCAATATTTAAATTGTTAGCATTTGTACAAATTATGTCCTTCTGCATTAAAAGATACGCTACCGGCCAAACAAAGGACAAAGAAAAACATCAGACAATATACTAAGATGTAGGCATTTAAGAGTACCGCAATCAACAAGTGATACATAATAGCAGTTGAGCAAATTACACTTAAATCTAAAAGCAAAATTGCCAAAAAAAAGAGGACAAGTATGAACCTGCTTGACACCTCCTCCAGTACCACCATGAACTCAAAAATATCCTGAGGCAAGGGCCCTACTGTGAAGAAGCTCTTCTCACCATCATAGGCAAAATCTTTTCTGGCAAGCTCTGAGCTGTACATCTGGACCAGTTTCTCCATTACTTTCCTTTGAATCCCTTTGTTCTCCACAATTTTATCATCCTCATATTTTATAACAACCTGAACATGCATTATGTAGTTATTCTAAGCAATTAAGTATTTAATCAAGAGTTGTTTCAATTTATATTGTGGTTGGATTTATGTAAATTAAGTAATGCATTCAATATGTACAAAGATGATTCATCTGAAGACAAATCTCAACGACAAGACATTGGTAAATATGTAGATTCAGCAACAAGGTACCTAATCTAGGTATTAGACCATGGACTGATACCGGTTCCTAGAATTGAGTTTCTTTATGTCTAGTTAGGTCAAGAATGTTTTTGTTTACTTTCATTTTCGGTATCTATACTGAGACTGGGCTACTCATCTAAGCCTATGAATTAATGTTTTGGGATAACCAAGGAGATAATATGCTGCATTTTTTTTCTTATTAATGACCATAATTGGTACTTGTTTTTTCAAAAATGTTGAAAAAATAACTTATGCAACACTTAAGCTAGTCTACGTTAGAACTAGTGCAAACAGAGAAAGATTCTAGTTAAAAAAATTGTATTTTCTGCTAAATTGACAAGGCAGCAAAACATAACCAAAGCCGACTCATGCATCTTTATTACTCAAGACGTAACTTTCTTGTAACTTAAAATTTGCATCCTCTTCATGTCAACATAAGTCAGCAACGGGTCAATAAATTTGTCTTGAACAGATACAAATAAAAAAAAAGTGAAAGAATTAAAATGTTAAATTCGAGGCAAATTACACTGTAGTGGTAGAACACGGCATCAGTCCTAGTGAAACGAACATCAAAGTGGTTGGAGAGAAGACTGATTCTGTGGCCTTCTTTCCCCATACAAGGTCTGGTCACTGGGAACCGCTTCAAGTCTTCTTCCTTTGGTCTCTCCCCCATTCTGTTAAAATTAACACACTATAAAATTTTCTGAAACAAATGTGATGATAAATTACTGAGGAATAAATTTACAGACATGGTAGAACAAAAAAACATGTGATGAGGACCGAACATCACCTTTTTATTTTATATAGATATATACAAATAAACAGCTTTAAGAGACAAATATATTAGATGAATATATGAAAGAAAGTTCCTATTAGGAGAAAAAGTCTATGAGATATCTGGAGTAGAAGGGCTGATGATTAATTACTCTTTCTGTGTTCTGCAATATTTATATTCATATTCAAGTCAAAAAAAAGAGAGAATTTATCTCGAGAGAACCAAAACTTGAACAGCAGCTAATGCATAGCACTATATATTTGCAAAAACAGAATGCCACAGATGAGTCATAAATCAAATTAATAAGAAAATATTGCCCCCGGAGTCTAGGCCAGATAATAACCTTAGTAAACAAAACCTCTATAACATCTCTATGTTCGAACACTGAGCTTTATATAACAACAAAAGATAATTACTGAATCTAGTGAATAAGAAGTTGTCTTAACAGGGGATGTATAAAACTCAAAAGGACTAATGTGCACCTTTACCAAAAGTGTGAACTGTGAAGGATTACACAAAAAAACTCCCTGACCCTAATTAGAAAAGTTGAGCTCAAGATGAAAACAAATCCCAATCTAGCACTAGAATGTAGAAGGAGAAGCTAAATAGTAATAGAATGAATCATCATCGGTACATAGAACTTCAAGAATTACTTTACAACTTCGTCAATGACAATGCACATATTATTTTTTTGTAAAAAAAAAATAGTATTCGTCGATAACAATTAGCACATTCGTATCAGTATCACCTCATTTTAGAATCTAGAAGTAGTATTCTCTTATGAAGAAAAAAGAATCACTGATACATGTTAAATGTACAAACATCAAGGTTTAATCTGCATATTTAATCCATAATTTCATCTAAAATGTAAAGCAACAATTGAAACATTGAAGTGACACTCTAATAAAAGAACAGTAAATCAGCATTTCAGAAAACAAAAAGAAATCCATTAAGAGTAAAAGAAAAATAAATTGAGATCCCACGGATTATAGTGAAATAGACTCCGTTTAACAAATGGAGTTCTCAAGAGAGAAAAACCTTGGAGAAGAGAATCTGTGAAGTTCGTCGCTTCGACTTCTTTTCCAATGGAGAGAGAATGAGAGGGAAAGAGGGAGAGCGAGACGACCGAAGTGTGCTTAGTGATCTTCCTCTCCAGTTTGTAAGAAACCAGACAACACTTTTATCCTTTTTCCGGGGCCTGTTCCAAAGTTTCAACTAATCGATCCATTTTGACATTCGTCATTTCCCGGAACTGGAGCGGATTTCAAATCGAAATAAACTTCTGTTTTGTCTGAGAAGGGGTCGAAGCTGGTTTTCGCGTGCACATTTCTGTGGTGTAAATTGCGTAGCAAGTAATGCAACATCATGGAGTGTGACACTGCGACACAGTACCCAATATTCTTGTGGTACATTTAGAGATGCTAGGAGAAAAGCCGTCAGAGTGCCAGTTGGCCCGAAATCGGAAACGGTACTGGCACATTCCATTTTTTGTTTTTTTTCCCCGTCAGAATTTCCCTTCGTACGGAAGCGGAAACGACGCTGTCTTATACTGTGTACCTTTAGGTCCTTAGCAAACATTATATAATTTATTTGTTTGTAGACGGTGAATTTATTGACATATACATGCATGTGTATATCTGTATATATTACATATTTAAAAGTGGAGAAATTTGTTCATCAACATTTGCAGTAATAGAAAAGGGTTTAGTTCTCAAGGACAGATCTTAATGTAAGCAAAAGAAGTAATTAAATCACTCCTTAATTTTAATATTTTTTTTTTCTATAGTTCAGTCTTCTTATAAATTATCAAATATGTGTTTAAAATTTTGTGGTTAAAAATTTTCACTGTGATTGTGTGAAACTTGGTTTAAATTTTGCTTATAGTTTTACATTTTAGGCTTCTGACTTTTTCTATCTAAATTTTATAGTTATGTCCAGTTAGTTCTATAAAATTTTAAAATACACAACATTGTTAGAATAATTAATCCAGTTAGACCTAAAGAGAAATCAAATTATGTCACTTGATTATGATTGAATGCCAAAATAATTTATACATTGAAATCCTGATGGCACATTGACACAAGTCATAAAAATATAAATAATCATTAGAATCTATACCCCTATTTTTTTATAAGAAAAAAAAAACAGTACCTTACTATTTTATTTCGGAAAAAGACTAAAACAAACGGATCCAATCAATCTGATTTAAAATTCGGAGTCGTTTCATATTAAATTGAAACCGTTCGTTTTAAATTAAAAATCCGCCAATTAAAATCATTATCTAAATCGTTGATTTTGATTGAACCACTTACGAAACGTCTTACAGGACATTTGGTGAGATGTACTATACTGAGAAACAGCTACTCACTCTGACTATAAAGTTTCATCAAGCGAACCTTCTATTTAAAATCAGTTCATAAGATATTGCCACTCTACTGTGTACAATATGTTTCTATATCAATTAATAACACATTATAAGAACACGTCACACGACACAACCAGTTTACTCAATATGGTAAATAGTGGCAGCTCTTTTGGGTTCTAGAGAAAACCCTTTTTAAATCAAGGACTAAACAAGTACCAGAACAAATAAAAAAATAATTACAATTAGCTAATCAACAGAATGAAATCCTCACTACAATAACTCAACTGAACCGTACAACTCAGTGGTGCTACCGACTTATTTCACAAAGCACATATGTGCCAAGGCGGTCTTGACTTACGCCACAATTTATCACAATTCAATCACACATGGTGAGATTGTCAGATCAATTGTACCAGAGATGATCTTTCTGCTGCGCCTTTTACCCAACCGAACCGCACAACTCAGTGGCGTTACCAAATCTATCACATTGTTATCTTGTGAAAGAATTCCATCTCCAGCATTAGAAGAAATTGCTTCATTAAATCTTTTTGGAGAAGATATCATTTCATCTGATTTGACCACATCATACTCTTTGTTTTGGTTTTCAACTCCATCTATGGAATCAGATTCGAGCTCTTGGCATCTTTCGTAATTCTTCTCTAATTCTAACTCATCAATAAATTTTTCCGAAGAAAATACTTCTTCCATGGAATTAAAATTAGGCTGCTGGGCTTGTTCGTAAGTTTCATCGCTTCTGTTTGAAGAAGAACATCCCTTTGAATAGCAAGGTAGTTCATCCATTGCACAAATACTAAATTTCATCTGGTTCGGTAATTTGGGGCAGCCGACCAAGAATTTTGTGTACTTGGTAGAGAAGAAATTTACAGTAAGGTTCAAGCTGATAAAAAAAAAATAGTATTTAGTTGTCAAATGATATTCAGGAAATAAATTTATCAAAAAACATTCTTAATCCTTTTAGCAAAAAAATACAATCACTTGACAATTCTTTACTTTAACAATCTTAACAATCCTAAGAAATAAAGCTCAAATTTGAAATCCAATATTATAGGCATGATCTACATTATCCCCATATCATGTCTATACAAAATGATAAGGTTTGGAATATTTTTCACAGTACATCAAGTGACTTGAAAATTCAATGGTGCAAAATTAACAATCCTTGACACATCAATAGAAGAAATACTAGAATTGCATGAATTTTGATTTTTAGGCTATCTATATGTCATATAACATACCTATTATTTTTTTCAATTTTAAAAAAAAAAAACATTGTCAAGGTTGTCAAAAATAACCATTGTTAAGTGGTCCCTCCTATAATGCCAATGGTCCCAAATTAAATATTGTATCATGTTTTTGGTTTTTCTTGTTTCATTGATCTGTAAAATTAAAATGCAGCAAAATAGTTCTAAAAATTGGAACCCACAAACCATCGTTGGGCATCCTTCGTTTTAAATTTGAAAAAGAACTGAAAATAATGAGAGAGAGAAAAAAAAAGTTGCATACTTTTCCCATGATGGAAGGTCGAGCATTGTATAAGCGAGTTTGATTTTGTTGGCCAACCCTCCAAGAGATTTGAAATTGGAGGCTGCTTTTCTGACAGCTAGGGACTCAGTTGGGTGTTGCCATGCCCATTCAAACTGCACCCAAAAAAATAAAAATTATACTTTGGTGTAGTCTTGAACTAAGCTATCAATACAAGTACCTAGCACAGCATGACAACATCAACCATAGCACAAAATTGATACTGTTGCAAACCAAATTGACACGATTGCTTGCTTACACTAGATACAACCCGTTTTTAACAGACATTGCTATCCGGTCATCCTGTCAGCCCTAGGTCAGTGGGTCAGGATATGACCCGACAATTCACATTTGGACAGCTGAACCATTACAATAATATATAAACATCAGAAAATAAAAAAGGAAAACCGAAATCAAAAGCAGAACCTGCCATGCGTATATGCAAAACCAATAACCAAGTTACTCCAGATGGATGCTATATATAGATTCGCAACCCTCTGATCTGACCTGATTGGTGATTCACTCAACCCGACAAGTAGGTCACATATTTCTCACTCACTAGCTGGTGACGTTGGGTCTGATCCTAATTTTATAAGTAGGTCAGATCTTAATACGTTGGTGGTTCACTCAACCTGACAAGTAGGTTACATATTTCTCACTCACTAGCAGGTGACATTGGGTCCAATCCTAATAATAATTTTTCACTTGGCCTAGTGACATGTTTTGATGAAAAGGTTAACAAAGAAGGACATGAAAGAGAACCTGAAGAGCAGTGATATTTGAAGGGAAGCCGTAAATACAAAGAACCATCTCCCAAGGCCGCCCCTTTTTGGTCCGTGATGCACCACACCTTATTTCTCCATTATGCTGCCTTATCCTTCTTCTCGGGTTCACGGTGAACCTAATATAGACAAGAAGCAAAGGAAAAAAGAATATATACATTTAGTTTTTTAAATAAGTCCAACAGCACTTGCAGATAGACTGGCATCAACACAAAGGTATAATTCAGTTGCTAGTTCCAATGTAAAAAAAGACAAATATACAAGCTCTGATAAAACAATATTAAAAAGGGTACTAGAAGTACGAAGCAATTTGTCAAACACCTTGTGTGCAGAACAATCTTTGTACTACGATATCTTACCAGTAATAATTAGATTGATTGCAGATCAACTAGCATGAATCCACATTCTTTAGCTTTAATTAGAGTTATGAATTATGACAGATATCAATCAGTATAGAACCTAAATTTAAGATCTATGAACTTCAGCGTAATTCCCCAGTTAAACACACTAGTGAAACAAATAACCCTCAAAACCAGATACGAAAGCTCCAAACAGCATCGAAGTTCTGATTAGGCACAAAATTGGTATACCCTACTAAAGATCTAAATATCTTGACATCAGAAATAATCGTGGCAAAATTGAAAAGAAAAGGTAAATATCCAAAAATCCCTGATGCGAATCTATACACGTAATTCGAAGAGAGAAACAAAACTAAAGATGAAAAAAACGAAAGAAGTAAGGATTCGAGAGGCGGTGTAGGGACGAACCCGATATAGGTGCGGGATTTGTGGCGGGGGCAAAGGGAGCATAGAAGATAACATGCGAAGAACCCATCTTGGTCTTCATTTCCTTCTCTGTCTTCTTCGTTCTCTTCGTTTTCGTCTATATTCTTTCTTCTTCTTCCCATCTCTTTGCTCTCTCTCTCTACTCTCTCCCTCCCTCCGACCTTTCCTCTCAGGTTAGATTCTCATGATTTCGAAATTTGACCGTTGGAAAGTTTGACTGGCGGTCCGTTGGAAGCGAATTCATATTATCTAAGGTAACATAATATTTATGTTTTTATATTGACCGTCCGATCATAATCCGCACGGAATTAAAGAGGCCCCGTGCATTCCACCTCTGCTCGAATTGGTCCAAAATATAATCGAACGGCTCGAATATGAACTCAAATATTATGTTACCTCAAAAGATGCGGACTCCCTTGGAAGTGCATCATACACGCATCGATGGTCTGGGACTGCTTCAGATGACAAGGAACGTGAAACTGAACCCCTCCAGTACAATCTACGCCGATTGAAGTGGACCTGGCTCAAGTTCTGGGTTCTTGGACTAGCTATATGTATTGGGCCGAAGTCTGTTGCAGTTTCAAATCTCGGTCCATGAGTTGTGCATTGGTTTTCTTCTTTATAATATATATTCCTAAGAAATGGGAAGTTAAAATATGAAGTTTTTTAAAATATAAAATGGAAAATTCAAATTTTGGGTGTATGGAGTGGGAATGGCTAGAATAGAAAGCTATTCAAGAATAGTTGTTATTCGGAATAACAATGTACATTCAAACGACATTTTTGTTATTCGGAATAGTGAGAATAGTTGTTATTCTCTATTTCTTAGAAATATTGGAATAACTACTATTCGAAAGGATAAATAGAGAAAAAAAATGTTTATTACCGTCAACAGTTCCGAAATAATAAAATTGACACCACTTATTTTATCTTTACGTCGTGACAATTCATTTGAGACCCCACTTGCCTATCTTTTCTCTTAATAATTACTTTGTTAACACTATTATTTATCAAGTTACAACTATTCACTATTCTAAATGTACAATTCAAATAATATTTTTACTAATCCGAACAGCACCATTTTCACACTATTCTGAAAACCACTATTTTTTCACTATTTTTATATATTATTCTAAATAATAGTTATTCTAGAGTGAATCCAAAAAAATTAGATCTGCATCGTCTTTTTTTTCTTTAACTTAACATGAATCATAAAGTGGACCCCTGTAATCCATACAAACAGGCATAAGTATGATTGTCCTACGGACTTGTTTAAAAAAAAAATAAAGTACTCATTGATTCGACTGGAACCTATGTCAGCTTGCTAATTCTACCGTGCGGGGAAATAAATCTGCTGCGATTCTTTGGAGAGCTTTTTTTATAAAACATAATTAAAAAAAATAAATTTAACGAAACAGCAGGATTAGGAGGAGTTTTAGAAAAACCATAAGAACCGGTTTTCCAAACCGGTCTCCATATTTCCAAACCGGTTTGGGAAACCGGTTTGGATAAATTTTGATCACCGCAGCAATCCGCCACAGAAAATCCAAATGACAGAGAAACGGGTTCCCAAACCGTTTTCACGCCGGTTAAAAAAAAAAGAGAGAGAGAGATGGAAACCGTTTTGGCGGTGAAAAAAAAAATAGAAACCGGTTTGGGTAGGGACCAAAGTCACCAGACCCTTCTCCCCAACTCGTTTTCACACCAAACCGAACTCAGCCTCCGAATTTTCTTCCTCTCTGCCTCCGAACTTCCTTCAGTTAAGTTTCCTAAATTTTTTTTTTCAGCTCTTAATTAGTTATCATTTCTTAATGTAAATGCATATAATTATAGGTTTCGTTGAGAAGAACAAAATAAGTTTCAGATCTACTAATTTCATTAGGTATGTAGTTTAATTTTTTTTTTGGAAGATATAATCCGAAATTTTAATTTCTTGTTAGTTTAAATAAGTAATTGTAGTTAATTTGACATTTGTATTGTTAAATTAAGAGTTTTTGTAGTATATCTCCCGTTAATTGATAGTATAATACGAAATTGAGGGTATATAAAGAAATTATGAGTATATGAATAAATTGTGGAATGATTTAGTAATTTTTAGTGTAATTTAGGTAATTTTTTTTATAAAAATCTAAAATATATTTTGTATTTTAATTTTTTTGGGTATAAATAAGTTATTGTAGTTTAGTTTAATTTTTGTAGTATAAATAAATTTTGTAGCGTAAAATTGAGGGTTTGTAGTTTAATTTTAGGGTATATGAATGACATGTATAATTTAGGTATTTTAGCGTAATTTTAATAATTGTATAATGATTTAGTAATTTAGGGTTTTGCATGTAATATAAATAAATTGTATATTGTTTTAGTTTAGTTAGTGTTATTTTAGTAACTGTAGAATGATTCACATATGGAGTATATTACCTCTTAAAATTTAATTTAATGAATGTAGAATAATTTTTTTGGTTGTAATTTAGGCTAGTTTTTTCGATGAATTAGAGAATTTATTTAATTTAATTTTGTTGTGAAATTTCTTTAAATAATTTCTTTTTTTTTGCATTGTAGTTTATGTAATTATAATTTTATGTATACAGGGCAAAATGTATTCTGAACAACCCTTACCCCCTTTGTTGGTATTGTCTGAAGACCTACACAAAATAAGTCAAGCGAGTATGCAGGTATTTGTAATAACTTTGCGATTTTGCTTGAAATTTACTTATAATGTTGAATTCAATTTTGGGATTTAATTTTTTATGCATGACAATTATCGTTACAGGACGAGTCCACGCTACATACTAGCACTCGTCAAATGGACATTCCTTACCAACCTCAGATGAAATCAGGTTTGGTGAATTTAGGCTTGTTTCAGATGAAAGATGTGAATAAATGCTATATTGATAAAGGATTGATCACCGCTCTTGTTGAGAGGTGGAGGCTGGAGACGAATTCATTCCATCTTCCGGTGGGGGAGTTGACAGTTACATTAGAAGATGTCAGTTGTTTGTGGGGATTGCCCATTACCGGTAATTTGCCATTTCTATTACTAATTTATTTGTTTTTAATTTATATGTTCGTCTAACATTTGTATTTACAGGTACGGCTGTAGCTGGATGTACCGATGATAATTGGTCCCAATTAATCGAAGACTGCTTGGGACGTGAAGTGTACGATGGGTACGAATACGATGATGATGAATTTTTCATGAAAAAAGCGGACGGTGAGACAAAGTCGAAATATTACATGTGTCTAAAATGGTTAAAGGATAGATTTGTTGAGAAGATGACACCGGCCAGTGACCAGCAGACAATCGATCAGTACACACGTGCATATTGCATGGAGTTGTTCGGGTCTATAATGTTTCCTGATTCATGTGCAAGCGGTCTCCCGATAATGTATTTACAGTTCTTAGAAAATTTGGGACCTTGATCTGTAGACTACAATTGGGGAGGTGCCGTGCTTGCTTGCCTGTATCGGGAGTTGTCCCGAGCTTGTAGAAAATTCGCTGTATCGATTAATGGTCCACTAATACTGCTCCAAATGTGGTCTTAGACTCGGTTTCCTATTGGACGGTCGAGGCCCAAAATTAATTTGCCATTTGGTCAAGGTGACCCTAATGAAATAATGGCTTTTGGAGCGAAATGGATTCAACCGCATGAATGGGAGGGTAATCCGCTGAGAGGTACATTTTAATAATAAATATTGTTTTCAATTCAATTTAGTGTTCATTCAATATTTAACCACCATGTTTTTACAACTTAGGCACATCACAATTCCGGAATCAATTTGAGCATCTGAGAGCCAGTGTTGTCAACTGGATGCCGTACACTGATTACTACCAACTCGGCATACATTCGCGCGGGATCAGAGACTACTCATGCTTTACATGCAGGTTGTGGTGCGTCCATTTATGGCAGGTAGAGATTCACTGTCCTGAGAGAGTTCTCCGGCAGTTCGGCATATTTCAGCCCATTCCTCCTTGTCCTCCACCACCCTTTCAAGATCTTGAAGAACTTCGGCTTTATCAGCGAGCGAGCGGTTTGTCCGATGACGGACACTCTGTTGACTGGAGCGACTATCTTGAAGTGTATTACACGACACAACCCGTGATTATGTTTGAGCATGTACCATACGACGATGCTAGGTACAAATAAAGATACTTTTTGGCTTAAAGATATTCGAGAACAATTTTATTTGGCTTCAAGATATTTTTTCGATTTATTTTATTTGCAGGTACGACGAGTACATGCACTGGTTCTTCAATAATGGCATGCCGTCTGTCTTTCTGAATCATAATAATGCAACAATTCTGAGCCAATCAATGCCAGAACCAGAAGATGTCGGAGACCTGGGGTATGTATCAGATGCCCTATTTCAAGCTCGAATTGTAAGTATTTCTTCTTTGTAATATATCATTTTATTTTATTACACAAATTACACAAAATATAATTATATTGTACAAATTATAATTAACTTTTAAAATATAATTATATTGTAGAAATTTCGTATCACAAAATACACTGTGCAAAGAATTGCAATGGTGAAGACACGTGGGCAAAAGGCTTACGGACTGCAACTGCTCAAATATAGTCGCGATATTCTGCAGGATCTGGGTCAAATGGCACTATTCAAAGCCATGCTGAACCATGCAGGACTTCCGTCTGATATTAGGCATATTAATATCAATGATGATTATCCAGACCGATTTCCGAGTGATCCAGATGTTCAGGTTCCTCAAACAACTACCGATGATGTAATGAACGGAATTTATGAGTCCCTTCAGGCAATAATGATAGACGGGCGTCGTATCGGAGATTCTGCGGGCTCAGCAGGTGCGGGGTCATCAGGTACGGGGCCATCGGCCCCAAGGCCGTCCAGAGCAGAAGAGGAGAGAAGACAATCCATACCAACTAGGCGGTTCAGTCACTCAAAATTTGAAGGTTGTGGCAGAGAGAACGAATCATGAAGTGTGTATTTAATTGGACAATTAAGTGTATTTTGTTTGGATTTTATTATGCCTATGTTTTAATTGGACAATTAAGTGTGGTTTTGCATAAAAAAATATAGTCTTACAAACAGTACTACAAACATATACAAATGTTTTATGAAATCATTTATCGTGGTTTACGTCGGAATATTCTGCTAATTAAACTACCAGCTGTTCGGCTACCAGAAGGTCGGCTGCCAGATGCTGTACTACCAGAGGCCTCCGATTGCATAACATATGCTGAAGGTCGGCTACCAGATACGCTTCGCCGTGATCCTTGTGTAGCATATTCGTCCACGTGCATAGCAGGTGCACAAGGTCGGCTACCAGATACGCTTCTTTGTCTTCCACCTATTAAATAATGACAAGTATATAGTTAGGTGTGCGTAAGATAAAAATATTTAAAATATGAACTTCATAATTCCTAACCTGATGTTCCTGTTCTATTGGATCCATCTGCCTCTTGTGTTGTACTGCGTGGCCTGATACGAGCATCCATATGATCCATAGAATTAGGAATTCTTTGGTGCTTCCTCCTTCCCTTGTTAATTTTTGTAAGGTCCGGTCTGATTATAGGTGCTTCCATGTCATATGGCCAATTTGTAATGTTACCAAATCCGTGAAATCCCCCTGACCATGTGTTGACATAGTTCGAAATGCTATAGTAGTGACTTACATATTGTATCGGATTTAGGCGTTTCAAACAACACACCGCCAGTACATGGTTGCAAGGAATGCCAGTAAATTGTGGCTTCTGACACTCACAAACAGCATTCCCCCCCTCTAACAATCTAACTTCATATTTCATATCTCCCTTCACTCCTTACAATTAGTAAAACAAAATACTACAATAATATCATATATAAATTTTGTATGAATTTTAATAAAATAAATGACATACCGTCTTAACAACTCCGTCGTGATCTATGACCTCATAAGTGTCGGGTCCCAAAGGTATCACTCGGTGCTCCTTCGCTTTTCTAATCCGATGTTTCAAAATGGATAATACTTTTGATGATAATTCCATTCCGTTTTGAAGCTAGTGTTCGGCAACCTCGCGTCTTTTCACAAACCAGTCCACAACTTTGTAATATGTGCGATCCACTATCACTGATACAGGGAGTTGGCGAACGACACGAAATACACGTTCAATGATTCTGACCCGTTCGAAGTCATAATACCCCACCTATTCAGGCCTCTGTCATGACATTGTGCCCATTTATGGAGTTGCAAAGGTTCTTCTTCGAGATTTTGCACCATTTTACCACACTACATTACATATTTATGAGTAGTAATACTCATATCTTTTATCATTTCCATACCCTCATTAAACCTCCATGGTTTCATCTTACCCACAAATTTAACAAAAATATCTTTCAACCTTCTGTCCTTGCACAGCTTGTAAACATTTGCCGCAATATGTTGAGTACATAAACGATGCACTGCTTCACCGTTTTCCTCACACCACCCTAAATCTGGTCGATTAAGCACTGAACGGATTGCCCCGTGCTGGTTTGATATAACACAAATCCGACCAGGCCCCACCACATCTTCGCGTACAAATTGCATAAACCAGCCCCAATTAGATGAAGTCTCTTCATCTGCAATCCCAAATGTAAGGGGAAATACTTGTTGTTCTGCATCATAAGCACATGCCATGAATAGTTTTCCTTTGTACCGGTCAGATAAATGTCCTGCATCTACACTTATAACTGGTCTGAGATATGGCCATGCTTGAATGCATAGACCGAAAGCCCACGCGGGTGAAAATATGGACACCCATACGTGTAGATGGTTCATGCTCAATTCTGTATTTTGTGCTTGGGTTAGACCTCTGGATTGCACCAAGCAAATAAGGTAGCATTTCGTATGCTTTTTCCCAAGAACCAAATAATTTAGCCATAGCTAACTCCCGTCCTCTCCAAATTTTGTTGTATGAAGGTTCAACCATTGGGTACTTTTGTCTAACTGAATTGTAACATGCTTTTATTGACATCTCCAGATCCCTCTCCAGACTAGGTTTGATTATTTCTGCAATCTTCGTAGCAGTCATCTGACTACTGTCTACTGTACAAGCAATACTGAAACAATTGTGCTGGTATGGGTTTGTTGCAATTGTCCACTTTCCAGTTTCAGTAGTTTTTGCGTATAACCTCCATGGACACCCCTCTGCTTTACATATAACAACATAGCCAGTACGATTCGAGTGAGTTTGTTTTATTTGTATGTTATTATTCATGGAAAATCCACCCAGCTTGGATTTAAGTTCGGCTTTGGACTCGAACATCTGTCCCACTGAAAACAAACCGTCAATTCTGGGTGCATGACCAAAAAATGCTTCATCTTTGTACGGCATCGGCACATCATCATTAAATGCCAAACAAGAATGCTGCAAATCCCAATTAATAAAGGGAATAGATGATTGCCACTCCTTTATTACTTCTTCAACCCTAATCTCATCCTCAATTTCAGCCATGTCCTCTTCCCCGACAATCGGACCATCAGGATTAGAGTTTGTGTCCGAGTCAGTATCATTGTTTAGCTGGTCAAAATAATTAGGCAAATCATCTGATACTGGCATTTCAGAGGGGCCATCACAATATATAGGTGATTCAAACACCGGTCTGTCTCTACTACTTCCGGGTTCACTACCCGGATATGGGTCATAATTGTTCTGACTAACAACCGGTACTGACTCAACAACTAATTCAAGAAGTTTAAAATTCAATACCGGAGTGGCGTGTTGAAGCACCATCTGCCATACCATTTCGTGGTCTATGTTAAACAATTGATATTTTTCTACTGAGCCAGGTGGCGCCGTGTTCAAACGCGCCCTAATTGTGAGATCAAACTGGCTAAAGAGTAAATGAATACCACCACATACGTGTCTTTTTAGCTCATCAAGACTGGTTGTGTCAAAAATCAGAAAAGTACAGGTCGGTGCGTTTAAAATTTCACGATGATAGTACACATTTATTAATACTTGAGACATTTCCTGAAAAAAAAATTCACAATCAATCTAAATATCATTCTGAATTTGACATCCTAAAAAATAATCGGAATTAAAAAAAAAAAAAACTTACTACAATCTTCAGACGAATACGAAAAATATAATGTAGAGGTCAATCTGTAGATCACAACTAACTCTCAAAATTAAAAAAAATTAAGATGGCATGACCATATAAATACTCTCAATTAAGATGAACTCTTAGAACTCTGAATGAATGAACTCTCGGAACTCTCTCATATAATACTCTCCACCACCGACAGAAAAAAGCAGAAAAAAAAGTCCAAACAGGGATCCCAATCCGGTTCAGAGGTGCCACAGCGTTCGCCACACAGCCAAAGAATGGAGCCGGTCAAAAACGAGTCAAAACCGGATTGGGAGTCCGGTCCCATGCATGAAACCGGTTTGCCAAACCGGTTTTTATGGTTTTTCTAAAACTTCTCCTAATCCTGCTATTTTGTTAAATTTATTTATTTTTAATTATGTTTTATTAAAAAGTTCTTTGGAATCGCATGTCATTTCAAATCCAATAATTTATTTGTTTGGAGATTAGTATATAAAAATTAATTGTTTTTGAAATTCGTGCATTTAAAAAAAATAGATAGTTAGATTTGTAAAAACAGAAATCCTGCGATTCCAAGAAACACAGCAGATTTTTGTCCACCGTAGGCAGAGGATGAATTCAGATCCAGTGAAGTAACTCAAAAGTTGAATTTTAGATCGGAACCGTCTGATTTAAATCTAAGACCATCCAGAAATAAGCACACGCATCTCAAGACGTAAATTCGGATCCCGAGACAATCCTGAGCGATGAATTCGAATCAGACAATTCCAATCCAAAACTCAAAAATTGAATTACTCCAGGGGATCCGGACCCGCAGAGGATATGCTTCCAAAAACAAGGAACATGAAAAATGAGATAGGCTCGTGAGTCGTGACCAGTCTTTATCGGACAGTGATATGTCCTTTAAGCATAAATTGAGAAGAGTGAGCCTTACAGTAATATGCATCATATCATAGATCTGTATTATGAATTTATATTTCTATGTTTAAATTTAAATGTCCTACATATGACCATGTAATTAAATTTTACATAGATCTGTATTATGAATTTATATGTCCTACATATGACCATGTATTAAATTTTACATTTCTAAAACATGTGTACTGTCTTTTTAGATAAGTGGGAATCATTTTGGATAATTGGAAAGCTGTATATTTTTTTTATCTATTTAGATAGTAAAATATATAGTTGAATGCATTTTCGAGATCATGTTTAATTACTTGAATCGATTGTTTGAACTTAAAAACAAATCTTTTGATCCGTAATTTATATATTACCGTAGTCTCGATCACTCAATTGAGAATGCACTGTAAGTGCGTAATTGTACAAGTTTTTAATTATTCTATATTATAATTTTAATTTCATCGAAACTTGTTAGTCATATTTTCAAATTTTGCAATTATTCATTTTCTTTATTTAATGACAACAAGTAGGTTTTTAGCCAAATTGCTGAACAAAAAGAGAAAAAAAAAGGATTACTCCTTACTTGTCTATGGAGATGAGTGGCACATAGTTTCACTATAAGAGAGTGTTCGGCTGCACGGGGCGGATCCAGGATTTTGATCAGAGATAGGCACAAAATGCTAATAAGACTACAAAATATTTTTTAACTCTATAATCTATAAGCTAGAATACAAAATGCTAAAAAGACTATAAAATAAAAAAGTAGTATTGTTTTACATATATAAAAAAAAAAAACAAATATAGGTGGTCTTAAACCAGGATCAGGAGAAAGTTCTTGTTCAGCATTATTAGACTCGATTTGTCTTGGTTCTTGTGACGTTGAATCAATTGGAGACTTAGATACCTTCTTATTGAACTTGTTCATTTCTTATACCCTAAAAATATAGAGTTCATTAATTAAGTCAAGCAATTCAAGCAATCACTCAAACAAATCAAGCAATTCACAATTCAAGAGAAAGTTGTAAAATCAAGCATCAAACTAATTTACAATTTAATTCAATTCAAGCACAATTCAAGGGCTTCAATATTTAAATTACCAATTCAAGTACAATTCAATTCATAATTGAAGGCCTTCAACAATTCAAGCTACAAATCATATATAAATCACAATTCAATTCAAGTGACAATTAAAATCAGAAATTAAAACCTTACAATAAGAGTCGAAAGAGGAGGAGAACGAGTTAGGGCGAATAGCGTGCGTACTGGCATGAGGGCAAAGAGCAAACAGGGTCTCCAAATCTCCAGTTGGATCAGCGTCTTAGCGATACTTTTTCTTCTTTTGATTTTTTTGGGAAAGGGTTTAAGGGGGCTGTGCTTGACTCGCTAGAAACAATTTTTTTTCTCTAGCGAAGTTGCTCTCTGACTCGCTAATAGCGAAGAGGTCTTTAGGTCTTTTTTATTTTTTGCACAAAGTCTTTTTTTATTTCCTATTCTGACTCATGCGTAGAGATCAAAGAATAGGGATCAGTGTAGTGTAGCGAAAGTTTGATTTTTTGTCGGAGCGAAAAAAAAGCGGAGCGTGCAGTGCAGAGTTGGACGGGTCACAAATGGGCTTACATTTAATTTATTTCTGGGCCTGGGTAGGGCACGTTTTTGTACCAGGGGTAGGCACAGTCTGAAAAATACACTGGGCCTAAAAAAAAATTCAAATCCTGAGGTAGATACTTGTCTATCTCTGAGCTTATGTGGATCCGCCAGTGGCTGCACTACTGTTTCTGCTGGAAAAAAAAAATCCAATTCAGCTGAATTTTTTTTTTCCCACGTGAATAGTAATTTTTAGTTCAATTTCCGTGCCTATACCTATTCCCATTGGCCCACCGAACAGGCCCTAAATGTTTGGCATTCGGTTCTCTTCCATTCTTTTAATTATGTTTGTGAATTGACTGAACACCTACAACACAATCAGCACATTTGTACCTTCAATTTTGTTTCGGTCGAATACTTATATAATTATACCAGTAAATGTATTTCGGTAATCTTTGAGTCATAAATGTAATCAAAATGTGTTTAAAACATCAACAAACACACAAAATTTTGTAAATGTATATTTTAGAAAAATACAATACACTGACTGTGAAAAGCAATTTAGAAAAATTATATGCAAACCTGTTGATGTATCTGTTTGATTTTCTAAGAAGAACTAGAAAAGTACATTTGCAAATACAAATTGCTATTGGTGGCCCTGTTGTAGTATGAATGTGTGGTCTTTTCAATAATATATATTATGGACATTATTAGAGCATAACTTCTAAATAAAAAAGGTGGCCCTGCTTACTAGTACCCAAAAAAAAAAATGTAGCAAGAAATTAGAATATGGTCACTATTTCAAAGAGAAATCTCAAGTGAACAGTTGCCATCTCATCAAGTAGGAAAAACTAATCAAGAACCTAGAGATCTTCTGAACATTGTCTTCTCTCGAATCAAATTATGGTTAATGCTGAGACCACTGTGTAAGGAAAACATTTCTGGGTTCTCTAATTGCTGTACTGTTGTTATGTTATTTTTCTGAAAGCAATAAGCAGGTGTCTGCCATGCCGAATCCTCGAGAACTGCTCCTACCTCGTAGGTCATGACATGAGTGGTTCTTCCTGTAATTTTTGAAAAAAACCAATGAAGACGAGAATCAACACGAGAATGATTTATATGCATTGTCTACTTATCATCAGAAATTTGGTATATTGTTTTGGAACTCCAACACATGTCAGTACCTATAGATTCTTACCAATACCAGAATCAGATGGAGAACTTCGGAGCTAGTAGATGATGTTTGTATGGACCAGTATGGACTTTAAGGTCCTATATTTAAAAGTATCAACTAGTAAAAAGAAATGCCTCATGAGTCCTGAAATCACTTAAAGCATATAGCTTCATATACTTTCAGCTTAGTTGAAAGAAGATACTTTAAAGAATCACATACCAGTGTAGAAGACCCACTTGACGGGACGCTTGGTGTCAACATCCTGGTAGTACCAGATGAAGTCTAATTTAGTCCAGGCATCGCAGAGGAAACCGTCAACTTGGGCCCGGCCGAGGTATGTAGCACCGTCGAGCCAATTGGGTCTAAGCACACCAACATCGAGCTGAACAGAGCGGCAACTGAGGGGTTCCTCCTTGTAGTAGAAGAAGGAGGTGCCGTTGTTCCACTCCAGGTCGAAGAAACGGGGCCCGCCGAGCTGGTCCTTGATGATGTGGAGGTTGCGCCCTCCTGGCCAGTCATACCAGAGATCCGCCAGCGACAGAGAGTTCGAGTAGTTCATGAACAGCACTGCGTGAAACTGCTCCGGCCATGGCTCCGGGGTTGGGGCTTGGTGTTGTGTGGTCGTTGCTGCGGCGGGTGAGAGGAGGAAGGACAGCATGAGTAGCGGTAGGAGGTGGTGAAAGAGAGCCACCGCCATTTGTCAAATATCTCTTACGGTGCCTCTCAATCTCACTTGTCAAATTTTGATGGTGGTGGTTAGACAGGTGAGTGGTTACCAGCAAGAATTCGGATCGGGGACCATGTTATCTCTCATTTTCTCTCTCTCTTCTCTTTCTCCTGTTAGAATAACAGCACAGTTGGATGTCAGATGATGACGAGTTGAGTAGTGGACACCAGCCGCTGCCGGATAATGATTTGTTTTTATTTTTTGTGTATTTAATTGGTTTATCGGTTTTTCTGCGTATCTCTCTCCGTGTTGTCTGCTGTATTTGTAAGAAATTTGTTTGCCGAATTTAATCAAGCAATGACGACTTCTAGCGTACTTGCGTATTTTAGAATTAATGCACTGTCCACGTACAGTGCCTACAGTTCTCCGCGGCAGTATTACTTCCCTCGTTTGCCATGGCCACAGGTGATCCATCGCATAGTTAGTTCCTTAGTTAAGGAAATTAATATCACTGCGGAGTACTGACAATGCCATTGCCATCTTATAATTCGCGCACAAGATTGCCTACGGGCGTGTTTGATGCAAAAAAAAACAAAAATGAAAAATTCGCGCACAAGATTTCTGTTGTCCTTACTCGGCCCTACTACTTAGTAGGGTGAGTAAATTTCTCATAACTCGCTCACTAACAACTTATTAATAACTTGCTCATTAACGACTCGCTCATTAACAACTCGTTAACTTAATGAGCGAGCATGAGCATGCTCCAACTCGCTCATAACTCGCTCATTAAGAATTTGACACATCTAATTCTGCCACATTTAATTCTAATTTATTAAATTAAAATTAAATTGAATAAATAAATAAAATCAACTAACGTTACTAACCTAAATTGACTAAAGTTGAAATTAAAATTGAAAAAAATGAAACTCCAAAGTCCAGTGATCAAGTCCACTACTATACTTCAGCCTTAAATAATTGACGCTAAAAAAAACTTGTTTAGTGATGTATAATTCTGTTGTTTAATACTTGTTTTTTTTATTATTGTTTTAATTTTGTTAAATTTGTTTATGAACAATTTTTTATTAAATTATATAATATTTAATTCGTGACTCGTTCAGTTGCTCATAACTCACTCATTAACAGCCCGCTCATTAACGACTCGCTAACTTAATGAGCGAGTATGAACATACCCCAACTCGCTCATTAATCAGCCCTAGGCCCAACTGACCAACCGTACGCCGGTCCATTGTACGGGAGACCCACTATATTTTTATTTGTGAATAGTTTTTCTAAAATGTTTAAGAACATCTCCATCGCCTTTCATATTGAATTGCAAATCCTCGCTGGCGTCCGATGTGGCAATTTTATTTACTCGATCACCGATGCAGAGGGAATAAAAAATTTGCAAGCTTTCAACAAATGAAAGCTTTCATTTGGCCTTTCATTTCGCTAAAATCACTCTTTTCGCGGAGAATTTCCATCAGCTTCGCTCAATCGTCGCTCCAGGATTTCACAAAAAATAGGTGCTCCTTCCTCTACTCCCTTCCTGTCACAGGCGCACGACGAAGCTGCGTTTTTCCAATCCCACTTCCCGTTTCCATTCCTCTGTAGATTTGAGCCCGTCGCCACTGTCTCCGCTCTTCCCGTCTCCCCCTTCCCGTTCCCATTTCTGTGCAGGTCTTTCTTCTCCATTAGAGCCTCCGCCTTCACTTCAAAGGAATTAGTGCTCCCGGATTTCACTGGTAAGCGAGCTCTAAAGATTTCTTTTCATGTTTTCAAACTGAAATTTGGAATCAAATTTAGGGGATCAAGGTTTTCTTTCATGTTTTCAAACTGAAATTTGGTACCAAATTTAGGGGATCAGCTCGCCATCCAATGATATAAAGTCCCGTGTACATATTTTCCCTAATTGGAAGGAAGCAATATTTTAAATATCGAGAGTATTCTTTGAAGAAATATTCATTGATTTCCCACTAGGTGAGATTATTGAGCAGCTTGAACAAGAAGTGTTGATTTCTCCTAATTGGGGACAACAAGGAATTTTGACACAGCACCACCTCAACCCTCAGATAAGGTTGGTTCTAATTTATTTTCTCTCTCTGACAAACTTTTTATTACTGATCTAATTTCAATTGGTGCAACAGCATATGTTTGGGTACACTACATACTGGTTTTGCTTATCTTTTAGTTCATTATTTTTTGATAATTTTTTACCAGCTAAGTTACATTCAAATTACTCAGCTTGCCACACTGTTTTGGTATACTGAAAAATTAAATAGGTTGAGCCCCGAACTATTACACCTCCAGATTGCTACAATTTTGTCCCTGAAATAAAAAGTCATGATTTTTGACCCTTGGCAATCTTTCTTGAATCCAAAAAGGCATGTTTATAGATAAAACGTATCATTCATTAACTATATGCAGAGGCACTGGGTTTTCATTAACTTCTCTCATTTTCTGATTATAGGCGGAATTTTCAAGGAGATTTAATCAATCAGTCGATTAGAGATTAGGGAAGGAATGGTGGGATAGTACTGTTTGGGTTGTTGATCGTGCAGTACAACTTCGAAGGCATGGCCGTTTCTATTCTCACTCTTGCCACTTTATATTCTCACCAAGTCTTCATGCTTTTCTTTGTTTCTTTTGGTTTCTATTGTATGAACCAGCAGGATGTTCGGTAATAGTTACAACAACAAATGGTTTTTCAATCTCTGACATGCTTTCCAATATGTATGTTTGTTTACTGGCACCATTTTAAATCTCAATAATAGATCATGGGTTCACAGATAGCCTTCAACCTTTCTTTTTATATTTTAGTTTTCAGTCAAAGAATAACAATGAGTATTGATAGGGACTAAATTGCATTTTCTATGCCTGTTGTTTTGTCAGTTGTGATCTTCTTTTCTGTTTTACAAAATTGAACTCTCATGAACCACTAGTTGATATATCAATGTTTTGAATAAATAATCTTATATTGTTTACTCGAACTGGTTGTTGCCTGCCAATTTAACTGGAAAACAAATAAGCACTACTAGGACCAACTTTCTTATGTTAATTTATCCTGAGAGTTTTCTTTTAAATTTCAGATCTAACGGGGCTTGCTTATTTTTCATTTTTTTTCTTTTCTTGCTAGAAAATATGAAGGCACAATGTGCAGTTATTAGATGACGCCAGCTCAATTTTAATTGGATTCAAACTTGAGAATTGTTAAATTATAAAATTCTCTGTGAAGTAACTGGGGCAGCAATATTTTATGGTTTTAATGATATTTCTCTTTTTTATTAATCTCCACTGGTGCTATGTTATAAAAAAAACAAATAGTTGTTAAAGGAGATCATTAATTTAGTATGCTCATTTACTCATTTTTTTTTTTTGAGAGAGAGATTAATGTAAGTTTCAAGATTTAGAAGCACGGAAAGACAAATTGGATGTAGCACCAGATTCACAAACAACTATTATAATTTGTTTTTAATAATTCACGGAGATATTTTTGGAAAAAAAAAACAACAACTTGGAGTATGATAGGTGATATCTTGTATATGTTATTTGTCATATACTGGTATTTCTAAAAGTTTCATAGAGTGTGCAATAAAAAATTTCGGGAAACGAAACGCTCGTAAAGATGACCTAGCGTTAAAAATAATTAAATGCAATTGCATGAATGTAGGACTTTTGAAATTTAAGAACGGGATCAATTGCAATTACTCCCGACATATATTTGCAATTGCAAATCAATTGCACCAATGGAGATATAACTTTATAGATATTGCGCTTACGATATCTAATAAATGCATATGTATCATTAATTTTTTTTTCTATATTAAAAAGAAAGAATGAAGCTCAACTGACGCATTTTAAGACGAACCAAACATGTATTGTGAATGAATTTTGAACATGTATTGTGAATGAACTATAAAAATACGAATTCGGATAATTTTAAACTCAGCTATCTACCTATAGCAAAACATATTTTAGGATTATTGAAAATTCTCTTCGGCATAATTTTTTAGAAGGAAAACTCTAATGCTCTAAATTTATTCATTGAATGTTCCCCAAGTTTGCAATGGGTTTCTTGTATGTACGTCCATTATTTTGAATTTCCAGTCTGCTTAAGAGTGCTCAATCGTAGCAAATAGCAATTGAATACTATCTGGTTTTGGTTGCTGGGAACTAAAAGAGCATTTCAATCAGTCCTTGAATCTGACGGATATCAACCTCCTCTTCCCACAGCCCGTAGAGGTACACACTAGGTCTAAGGCAGCAACCTTTTCCGATCAGCAACAAGAATAATATCTTTTTCATTCAAGTATGCAGGGGAACACAAAGGAAGTGGAGACCGAGACAACCGGGTGGAAAAACCTCGACTAGATGGTCACAGCATATTAGTACACCACGGTTCAATAACTAATATTTACCACACATCTCTAATCACACAAAACTTGAACCTCAAAGAATTCATAACAAGGGGTAAACCGGGGAATACAAGGCTTCGGATGCATTACAAATGAAAAAATTGGTGCACACATCTTCCTTTCCCTCTTTTCTCAATTTGTTTGTTCTTTGTTTTCTGTGCTTTTTTCTTTTAATAAATGGTGCCTGAAAGAATAAATTCATAACACCAAATTCAAGAGAGAGCCAATGAATGAAAATAATCATTCAAAACAACAGGAGAATTGAGATACAACTGCACTATTGTTTTCCTGAAATCTCTTCTCTACCCCTCTCGAAAGAGGCAAACCCACATACTGCTTGCCTTTTCTTTCCTATTGGAAACTGATTGTATTTTTTTTATTAATTCAAAATGTTTATCTTCCCCTTTTCATGTCGGGGGAGCATCCTTCTGATTAAACAACCAGGCCGAATGCACAGCGGGGTCAGCTGAAAACAGACTTTCTGCACGCGGACTTGCAGGAGTTGAGTTTGCGGCTTCAATTGAACCATTCATCTTCCATTGATTAGATTGCAATTGATCCCTGCTGTTGCAATTACAAAAAAGATTAGATTGCAGAATAACATATGATCAAGTATTAACATAACTAGGCAACAATGCAAGTAGAAACAACTAGAATCCACCACACCAGACTGAACCTAACAGAACCAGGATCCAAGCAAATGGAAACATGAGCATAAATTAGACGAATTAATGGAAGCATGAAATTAAATTTGAATTTCGATGCACACGCCATGGTTGTATGAATAATTTTATTACAAAAAACTGTTAGGTTTTTCGGTCTCAAAGATAAATTCGACGGATAAAGAACTATTGTGAACGCATCAGTTCTCTATGAAATCCTCAAGGTTTAATTTAAGTTTGTTCGAACCTATAACAAACTAATTGAGAAATTGACTAATAGGGAGCTTCCCTAGAGACTCAAGCACAGTTAACTAATTGAAAAATTAACTGAAGTGTTTTTCAGCAAATATCAAATTGTTTCCTTCCACCTAGACTTTCATAAGAAAAGTCAGGTAAGCTGCAAATAAATAATTCAATCAGTCAATAATAGAGGGCCTGATAATTTATGAGGATAGTTTAGGAAAATAAATCAAAGGCAAGTCAATTTCGGAGTTTGTATAATAGAGTATTGTGCTCCTGGCAAGGATCAAACAATGAGTGAACTAAGAAGAAAACATTTATTGAGTTAAACAATATAATGATATATGCCCATAACAATAATACAAAGCCAAAAGGACTACAATTGAATGCATGGCTACTCAGGCTGGATTGAGCCAAATGAGATTTTGCTTTGTTCTAATCACTGGTAAATTGTAATAAGTTTGAAGACTGTTCCATAAGACAAAATAAATTAACTAAAACTGTCAACATCAAAGCCCACGGTACAGTGATACTTTTGCTACTCCATTGAACATAATCTCATTTAAGTTTTACGATTTTCTCGGAGTAAAAAATAAATCAATAAAGAACCTTTTTTTCATTTACAAACATTATTTTTCCTTATCTAAGAACATTGCTATACATTTAATCTGGCAGGGAAAGCCACTTCACATTCTTTCATAAAATGAATAAATATCTAAGAAAATAATTGATGATGCTTACTTGGACCAGTGATGAGTCGGTGAAAGCTCAGAGTGATTCACCGTATCCAAAACAGCAGGACAAAATCTCCCCACCATACTATGAGGCAGGAAAAGGCTCTCTCCATTCGGTACAGGGGTAGGCACTGACATAGGTATGTGCACCGGCTGTACTGGTACAGGTACAGGCACTGATACTGGTAAAGGTGGACTTATACCACCCAAATGCCTTGGCGAATGCACATCACCAATAAAACCTGTTGCTGCACCGGTTTCCTCCTTAGGCGCAAATCCACTCTTACTACCTCCAACAGACCCAAGAGAATTTTGCGTTAATGGGGCACCCCAAAGCTGCCAAGGACCCGTTTCATTACTTCCCGAATCCTGCACAGCCGAAGAAAAGGGTTTATGACCATCATCAGATACCCTATTTCGCGATAGCGGGGAATGGATGGGAGAAGGCTTGCTTATCTTCCCACTTTCACTTGATATAAACCCAGTGCCTAAGTCAAGGGGTAAATTGTCAAGAGACTCTGAAACAGGTCCAAGTAATGCGATTGCATCAGGATCGAATGATGGGTCTTCAAATTGCTCCTGTTCGTCAACTATCGAAGGGGGTGGAACTGGATCTTTAACCGGCCGGAATAGGCCTGTACTGGGTGGGGTGTACATGGGGTAAGGTAAGGTTGGTTGGCTGAAGATTGGTGATGTGTTGAAGTAGCGGTGATGTGTTGAAGTAGCGGTCTCAAAGGGGCCAGTTTGGTAATTTGACGCGATTGAGGTTTGATCAGGGGTAGGAGAGACTGGGTTCCGCTTGAAGAGTTGGTGCCATGCTTTTTTGGGGGCTGGTGGAGGGGGTTGTTTCTCTAAACTTACCTACAAAGATAGCATAAGAAGTAGTGTAAAAAAGAGAGTAAGATCAGAATCAGTCCCAGCCTTTTTTGTTAAATCGGACAAAAAGAATTTCTATTAGATAAGGTCCTGGAACTAATAGTTTTGTTCGTTGAGGCCCTGTATTTCATGCTGAAGTGATAGGTTAGAGAAATACATCACGCACACACAAAAATGATTAAAGATAAAAAACTAACAATAATAAGTTCAAAATTTGAAAGGTTTGATATTTTTATTGTAAACAGTAGTTGAACATATTGCAGTTAGCATTAAGAAGTACTTTAACATAACATCTTTTGGATAACCAACCAAAGTGCTCAAATTGAATAATAATTCAAAGTACAGTGGCTCAAGTCAAATAATAAAATAAGTTCAGTGGATATATTCACCCCTCTAAAATGCACAAAAATAAGAGGGATCAAATGCCTCTGTAATATGAGGTCCATCGCACCTCCACTTTTGAAAATTAATATTTAAAAACACAAAAACTCGAACAGCAAAAAAATAAGGTTTTACATATCTGTATTCATTCTGAATGCCAAACCAAGACCATATTTCAACATGGTCTTGGTTTGCACCAGAAGTACCAAAAGAAAGCACATAGAAAGACAACAACAAGAATTAATTTTCATGAACCTCTTGATACCCGCATAACCAAACAGAGATGCTGTAGCTG
Source organism: Carex cristatella (assembly GCA_024447775.1). Lineage (NCBI taxonomy): Eukaryota > Viridiplantae > Streptophyta > Magnoliopsida > Poales > Cyperaceae > Carex > Carex cristatella. The sequence goes on from JAJHPF010000002.1 coordinate 8,745,755, forward strand.
TTTATGAGTGAATCCAAAGAATGAAATGTCAACATCTAACAATTTTATTCGTCTTTTTATGTTTTATTTTTCTACTATCAACTCTTATAAAAGTGAAGCCCTGATGGAGACAAATTTTGCAGAATATTTTTATCAATCATATTTCACCAAGTATGATCATCTGAGATTTCAGTATTGTGTGAAGTTGGTTTTGTGAGAGATGGAGCTATACCAGAAGTACTGCATAATATCATATGGATTCCAGTTGGGTTTTTTTTCCCTTTATGAATTGATGACTTGGGACTCATTAAAATCAAGGCTTAATTAAATTTTACAACAGAGGCAACCTATTGCTGTGTTTTTAGAATTATGAACCACATTGTTAGGTGCGGTGCAAAGAATTAATTATCCAAAATTTAACTAATTGTTTTACTAATAAGTAAAATTTATAGAACTGTGATGGCATTACCAGCAGCAGGGTGCTTGCTTAGGGTATTTTTGTTTATACTGGAGTTTAGGGCTGGTTTTTGTGTCATCAGTACCAGTATCCCCACAAAACACAAAAAAATATTTAAAGAAACTCACCGGCCGATTGATTTTGGTATCAGAGCTCTTATCATCCCCATTTGGCAAAACCTTGTGAACGGTACCAGCACCAACTTGACCATCTCTCTTCACCGCATAACTCTGGTTACCAAACCCATTACCGGTTTTTGACACTTTACTTACTGAAGGGACATTAGAACTCGGGTTGCTTCCACCAAAAAACGAAGCCCCCGAAAAACCCTTAAAATTACCAGCAACAGTACTAAAATACTTCTGCCTAGTACTCTGTTGTACAATTTTGTTGGTACCAGTTCCATGACATGTACCAATACTATCTCCCTTCTTATCCAAATCTTTCCTTTTCCCAGTTTCCCTAATAATGGACCTCTTATCAATTTCTTCGCAATCCGAGTTGCTCATATTAGAACTTCTATCTTTCTCTCTTCTTCTTTCTCTATCCTGCCTCTTTTTCTCAGCCTCTTTCTTGCCATCTCTCTCTCCAACTGGTGTGACACCTTTGGACCTCTCTTCAGCCTCTAACTTCTCATCTCTTAGCTTTCTTCTCTCTTCTACTAACCGTGCCACCTCTTCCCGCTGCTTTCTCTCTTCTTCTTCTAGCATCTCCTTCTCTAACCTTGCTAATCTCTTTTCTTCAGCTTTCCTTCTAGCCTTTTCAGTTCTATTTTCTTGCAAATTACCTCCATTCTGGCCTCTTTTAGACCGTTTCGAGTCACCGTCATCAGACACGTTATCATCTGACGATCCAAGCCCAAAAACTCTCCTGCAAATCCATCTCAAAGCCAAACTGAAAAATGATACAATCCTCCCAACCTTACAACCGACCGACAAAGAATTCTCTTGAGACAAACACCTGTGAGTCTCATCCAACCAATAACTAGAATCAGTGCTCAAGAAATGGCTACACAACCACCTGCTCTTTTCCCCAAAATTACCAACCTGACCTGGGAGCTCCAGCACAGGCCTCTTGGAGACGTGGCCGCAAGTGGAGCACATGAAGCGGCCCCCGCCGCCAGGATTCTGGTCCCGGTAAGGCGTGAGGCAGTTACGACACCGTCTGGTGGCTGTCTTGCGCAGCTTGTGGAGCTCAATAGCTTGCTCCCGGCGCAGCTCACGGAGCCTAGCCGAGCGGCGGGCCCGCCAAGCAGAGAGGCGGGGAAGGATGTACTCGTACCAGAGGAGGGTGAGGAGGAGCACGGCAGCACAGGCAATTCGAGGTGAGGTGGCCTCGAATCGGAAACCAGGAGGCAGGAAGTGAGAGAGGGCCCACAAGAGCATGAGTGGGATGACAAGGTAAGGGAGCATGGAGGCGAGTCGCCGCGACCACCGCTGGACGACGCACAGTATGCACATTTGGGGCGGGGGAGGGGGCGGAGGAGCCGTAACCCTAGCTCGGAGTAAACCCTAACCCTAGGTAGATCGAGGGGCGGGAGAACAGAAGGAAGGAGAGAAAACGGGAAGCGGTCGTGCGTGGAGATTCGTGCGGATAGTCGGAGGAAGGGGGATCCAGTGGTGTGGATCGGCCGTGACGGAGGAGTTGAGAGCGGGTCCCGTAGGAAAGGGGGTGGGGGAGGGGAGGGGAGGGGAGGGAAACGAGAGGAGAAGTGGACGGGATGAGAGAAGGGGATAGGGAGATGTGCTGCTTTTTTTCTTCGTTTTTGTTTAATTTTCTTTTGCTTTTTCTTTTTCCTCTCCTCGGGGAATTTTGTTTTATTATAATTTTTCGGGAGTAGTGTTAATTACTAAATTTCATTTCCTCTTTGCTTCTCTTTCCTTCGCCTTCCTATTTTGTATTTTTCTCTGCTTCGTTTTGACCGTTTTATTTACCATGCATGATTTATTTCAATTGCATTTTCCATTTTTATTTCCCGGCTGCCCGGCGGATGCATTTTGTCCTCCGTTTTTTATTTTTGTGCCTTGTTAATATTCTTAAATGTTCTTTTCTTCATCGGATTGCCTTGCGCTTTCTTTTCCCCCAGTTGAAGGGCTTCAGCCGCTTCACGGCATATATTGGAATCTTGCTCATAGGTCCCTTTAATAATCTTATTTCATGTAAAACTTCTATGAAATACCAAAAAACAAATTCAATAAACTAATTAAGTACGCATTCAAATAACATATGCACACGTGAAAAATATTAGTAATGACAATTGTAACAACTAATGTTATAGCGTAGATGAAAAAGTTTATATCACTGCACCCATAAAGTCGAACTTTTAAACTATGTAGATCAAATGCATATCGAGTCAATCGTATATGTATTTTTTTAACGGAAAATAATGATTAATTTTACAATTATTATATTTTACTCTAAATTATATTAAAAAATCATACATTGATACAAAAGAAATTGAAAAAAAATATTAATCTTCATTCTTTCTATAACTATAATGTCGAAATATCTAAAGACACAATTTTAAGTCCATCTGACATAGACATTGGAAGCAAAACAAATTATATCACTGCAATCATGACAGCTGACGTTGAAATTTTTAAAGACGTTAAAGTTTATTTGACTTGATATAGGTTGAAAATTGCTACATTACTGATCAAGAGTCGTTAAGATTGATTGTTTTATTTTCAATTCTGTTGTAGAAAAAAATATTTTTCAAGTTATATATCAAATTTTGTTTACAGTATATTTGAATAGAATAATAGACAAACTATTTAAATTCTTAATGTGCATATTTGGACTTCACATCTAATATGCTAGTAAATATTAAATGACAACTTTAGTTTTGTATAAAGTATCCAACCTGTTAGTGTTGTGATCTAGAAGTCAATCATAGGATGATTGTTTTCTAACTTTTGTTTATGTAATTGAATGATTATGTTTATCATTTTGTTCCTTGAGTATTTTATTAATTATAGATCATTCAGGTTGAGGACTTGGAATTGTGGAACTCTATACATGTGTTAATAAATACTCTAAAGTGTCCCTAGTCTTGATAATTAACAAGTGACATTAATTACCGGTATAAGATTAGCATTTGGATTAGATGATGATCATGTTCTGCAGATCATATGACAAGGAGTTGTCAATCTGATCAAATGGATACCTGATGGAGATCAGGGGATTGGACGTGACCAAAGTAAAACATTTAATATGGATTGTGTTTGTGTCATTAATGTTTTATTTGTGTCTGGAATTCTAAGGTATGAGATGATTGTTTCTCTCATATGGGAATATATATTCGTGGATATTATCCAACGTTGTCCGTAACTGACAATTATACAGATTCTATCTCAGTATGTGTTTCTTATGTGGAGGGATAGTAATTATCAAGAATACCAATGTCCCTCATATAATGAGCGATGATATCACTGGGCCCCTTGATGAAATAATACAAGTATGTGCACATATGATTAAGGAATTAATTATAATTACTGAATTATTTCGGAATCAAGAAACGAGTAGATTTGCAAGGATGACACACTCCTACCTTGGATCTATTCATGATATCATGAGACATGGAATTGACACGAGGCAATTATTGCTTAGGGATCGTGATTCAAGTATGGTACTTATCATCTGTGTCATTTGGGTAATTACAATGCATATTGCTAGGTGCCGCTTGTAATTTATGGAATCGAAAAGAGTTTCAGGTTCTATTGCCAAATGACATAGATCCCACAGGGTCACACCGATAAGGAATTAATTAGAAATGCTCCTTAATTTATTTGACATGTATGACATGACAAATAAATTGGTTTCTCCACTAAAACATGAGAAATATAATTATTTGGATAATTATATATGATACTACAATTAATTAGATTAATTGTATTTGATTAATTCAAACAAGGAAAGTGAAACTTAGCCCAATAAACAAAGCCTAATGGCTGTTGTTAATTATGGCTCATGTTTATTTAAAGAATTGTTTCCATAATTAAAAGTTAGCCCAAAATAGTTTACCACGTTTTCTGAAAGCTGCTGCGCAATGTTTCTTATCTGGGCCATATATTTCTAATACGATATCCGTTTTTAGCGTTCTATATCTTTCTGGAAAGGTAATAGAAAAATCTACAACTTTGTATTTCTGGAAGAAAACCAAATTAGAAATATATCATGCTCAAAAACGTGGTAGAACATGGTGCTAAGTTTAGACTACCATGCTCAGAAACCAACTAGCATGTTTCGTATTTTGACCATAACACCCTTATACGATGTTTGTTTTGAGCGTACCACATATGGATAGAAAGGTAAAAGAAAGATCTATAACTTTTATTCAGAGAGCAGAATCTAATTCGAATTAGATCATGGTCAGAAACGTGGTAGAACACGGAGTTAATTTTGGAAACAGAATTTCACATTCCTTATTTGCTATATATACACTCTCTCTCATTCCTTTTGTGAGCAATTCGTTTTGAGAGTTGAAGTTCTGCCAAAACTCTTTCTCTTTATTGTTTCTCTCTCATGTGTTGAGAACCCACAAACTCTAGAATCAAGATCTTGTTCTCTTGGAGTATAGGGATTAAGGAGCGACCAAATTATTACTCTCTAGCAAGAGAAAAGTTTGGTTTCTAATTAATTTCTTGGTGGATACCGTGGAGGGCTTCTACTTTGGAGTCTCATCTTGGTACAAGGTGTTCAAGGTCACGCACACATCAACCACCAAGGCGCTGCAAAGCATCAACCACCATTAGCATCGATCAACAAGGAGGTGGAGGCTACAACCCTACATCTCAAGGATCTTCATTTCTTGTTTGGAGACAAGAAACTAAAGGTATGATGCTTATTGATTTGGAAATTGATTTTGGTTTGATTTTAGTCATACATAATGATCTTTTGGTACTTTTCTTGTCAAAATTTTTGAAATTCCGCTGTCTTAAGTACCATGAAAACCCAACACAACCAACATTAAATAACGCATTACATATTCCGTATTAAACTCTGCCAAGCCAAAAGTCAACCTCTTCGGTGGTCAGTCAAAAAAACTTTTTAATTTTAATCTAACAAAGAGGATTTTAACTTTTACCCTCACTCCGGAACCGACTTTGCTCCTTTTCTTGTGAAAAGAAGAATTTTTTTATCGTTCAAAATCTACAGCACGGTCTCAATTATTTTTTATTTTTAAATTAATTTAATCTATTAAAATGATTCATATTTAATTGAAGTCATACGATAAATTTTGAACGACCTGGATGCAAGAAAAAGAGAGTGCTCCTTTTTTTCAAGAAAAGAAGCATATTTTGATCCCCTCAGTCCTAGGTCCCTTTTAGTTGGAGGGACAGTCACAAATGAATCACTCTAGCTCGGTCGGATTCAGTTCAGTGAGATCAAAAGTTCATAATTCGAGAATGATTTGGAATTATTCAGATTAGAGATTTCAGTCTCACAAGGGAGTAAAAAAAATTTAAAACAAAATTCTGGAAAAAATTCGTGAATAATCAGTAAAGTTCGGGAAGAATTCATAAAATTCATAAATTATTCGCAAATAATTCGGGTCAAAGTTCAATTAATCGAATAATTCGGCGTTCGGTTGGTCATCACTGAAAAAATAAATCATTCGCGAATTTTATGACTATGATCAAAGGCAATAAAAAGAACCTAAACAAAAATAATATAGCGCCATGAATGGCACCATGGGCCTACTCGGCTATAGGTAAAAATAGTAAAAGAAGAGAGAAAAATTGAAATAGATTTTTATTTTGTACCATTTTGATTTTGTTATGTAAAAAAATAAAATAATAGAAGAGTGAAAAAGTATCGATGAATGAATTAATTTTTATCTCTTGAAAAAGACCAACTCTGTATTTCACTGTCCTCACGAAATAGAAAATTGAATTGTAGTAAAATAGAGAATGTAACAACTTGTGAAAAGCAAAGATTTGACTGCAAAATTTTAATTCTATTTTTCTGAACATGTTATAAAGATTTCACTAAATTTTGCTTTAATATTACTCAATAAAAAGCAAGAGATTTCACAATGCTAAGACATAATTTGCTTTATCATAGATAAATTTAACAACTTTTGCAAAATTCGCGAATATTTCACGAACTTGTAATAAATTTATCAATAATATGCAAAGTATTTGTTTTTGTTTGTACAATTTACTCAAAAAAATGTTTTCTTTCTAAAATATTAATATTAGAAAATTGTTTTCGCACAATTTATTAAAAATTTGTTTGATTTCTAAAATACTAAATTTTTTGTTGCTTTTGAAAATATAATATTTGAATATATTTTATGTATTATGAAAAAATAAACTAACTATTTCCATACCCATACGATGCTCGCATGATTAATTCAGATCCATGCGAGTTATTTTAAATTGTTAATCGTGCCTCCTGTGTGTTATAAATTTGATAAATTTTGTGTCTTCAACATGGCAACTAAAAGGTAAGCATGATATTGATCATATTAGAAAATGCTGATTTGCTTAGCAGACATCAATACATGATTCATATAATCATATTTTACTCTGGAGCAATAGGAGCATATTATGCTAGAAAATAACTACTTTCGATAATCCAAATTTTTTTTAATCAAATAATTTTCTACTTATCTAAAACAATAGTAGAAAATTGTAAAAGCATAATATAAATTTGGGCTCCACAGACATTATTATACAAAAATTATATTGAACAATTCATGTCAATTATGTGCGCATTGCAAAATACAATAGGTTCATTATAAAATGTAAGCATGATATTGATCATATTAAAAAAATTAGGGTAATTCTAATTTTCCCCATTATACTTTCCTCTGAACGTCCCTCATCTCTTCAATCTCTATCTCAGTTAAATGAAAATCTTCCTTCTTATTTCTTTCTCCCAAAACGCCCCCCTGTCTAACTGTCTAATAATCTGACCCAACGGATCCAGCCTCCTCCTCCTCTTCCAGATCAAACAAAAAATGAAAATTTATTCCGCTCTCTTCTCCCCCCCCTCTCTCCCTCTCTCCTCTCAACTGCCTCCCCTCTTCTCCTTCACAGCCTACGCCTCTTCTCTATTCGAATGCTCATGGAGCACTTTTTCCTCCGCTGCTCTCTGGCGAAATGATTCTCACAGGGATGTTTTCCTCCGCTCCAAATCTCAATCTTTGTTTCAAATCTTTAATTTGATACTTCTAGCAATTCATTTAAAGAGAATCCTTTAATGAGTTATCGCATGATCTGCTTCTCATCTCTCCACTGGCTCCTTATTATCCCCTTTAATTAGTTATCGCATGATCTCCTTATTATTGAAATTGTTTGTGTCTTAACTTGTTATTTGAATTGTAGTTTCTGATTGTACTTGAAGTTAATTTCTTAACTCGTATTTACTTTTTTAAGGGTAATTTTTACTGAGTAATATGTTATGCTCATAAAAGGTGAATACTTTATCCATTATAGTTGAATACTTTAAGGTTAAAGATGAATAACTTATGTGAATAATTTACTGTGATCATATGAAAAATATTTTCTGTTGAATACTTTTTTAATGTGGTTGAATATGTCAGTTTAATACTTCTTTAAAGTGTGCATTACCTTCCCTGTCGCTTTCAAAGGACGTTAATGGTCCCCACAGTTAAGTACGGTATTGATGTGGACGTTTGCGTTCCCTCCGGGTTGCTGTTGGAATGACTTTTGCCGTTCTTAATGTGCAGACCATAGTTGAATACTTCTTGGCAGCAGAATGAATACATTTGTATTGATGGTTAAATACTTTTTGCCGTCCGATTGTCTTTTGCGGAATTAACGCGTTTTCTGGATGGTTTTACGCGTTTTTATTTGTTTTTAGCTGTTTTAACTGTTTTTTATCTGAAAAACAGATATGGGACGTTTCATGGAGGACAGCTAGGTGGATCAAAAAATTAATGTCACTGACACATTTGGATTGCAAAGATAGTGCTTAAATTTTTATAGAAAATAAAAACAAAAGTAAAAAAAAAAATCGTAGTAAAACTCAAGACTAATCCTGACAAATAAAGGTGGGAGAGAGCGTTTTAGTCATTGAAAAAATAAACAGAGGTTGAAGTGAATTTTATTATTTCCACAAGAATGAGGTAGGAATGGAAATCGGATCCTGGGGTTGTTGGAATTGAGAATTAAATTTGGGCCGTCGCCCGTCGAACAGAAAAAAAATATCAAAGGATCAATGTTAACTTATTCTACTTACATGCCAAACTGAGCCAATATAACAAAATGGAGTCGATCGGACGCCTCAATATTGTAATGAAATGGGTGATGCAAAAGTGCAGAGATCTCTTGGGGCCTGCTTGTTCTGAAGCTTCAATTTGCATGAACATCTTTGGAAGAAGTTCGGAATTCATATCACTTAGAGATAGGAGTAGGTTGGATGACCTACTTTTAGGTTCAATTAGCTCTGACACCGTAGCATTAAGATATGTGTGTACGGAAATTGAAACAGATTTGCACGGTTTTTAAAGTACTTTGCACAAGTTTTGATGCAATCGAATGGTCATTACACCCATCGAACCAAGGTGGGTCCGATGGGCATCGGACCTACTCTGAATTCTATCACTTAAGGTAACATAATATTTCTGTGTGGATCTGAACCGTCAAATCAGAATCTACAACTATTAAAGCGGACTCGTGCATTCCACCTCAGACCGGATTAATGTTTGAAGTTAACATAAATTTTTTATTAACTTTTTTTTTATCTCAAAGTGATTTAATTCTGAAATGATTTTTTTTTTATTATATTCACTTAGCTAGACAAGTAAGAGCACATTAATAGTGAAATTAAAATAGGTACAATTGATACTAACCAGTGTATTTACAAACTCAAAATTTGTTGTTACGTTTTTTGTTATTGATTTACATAAATGCAATTATTTTTTTATGGAGATATGATATAATATAATATATGTACGATAATTAGTATTAACATGAAGTAATTGTTTCTTTCACCATTATTAAGACTCAGGAGTTTTGTTGTTATTAACACGGGATTAAGAATTTATTTAAATATATTAAGACTTGTCTCAATAATCTAAATATCTAGTCTCAGGATGTGAGTTGCACTAACACATTCTAAAAAAAAGGTTGGATTATGCCCAGCTATTTATTCTTTAAATTATCTTATTTTACAACTTTAAATATTTGCAAAAAAATGTACTATCTAACTAGTTTAATTTTAATGATTAATATGACAAATATAAATGTTTGTCTAAATTAGTATTAAGACTTATATTAATAAATCAAAAGAGTTCAATTCTAAATTATGAACAACATTCACATTCTAATCTTAACCATTTTCTAGAAGATGATCCAATCAAAGTAAAGGAATTAATATTAAAAATTGAGGATTGGAGACTATTCTATTCTATAAATCTAGAATAATTCATTCCAACCATATAGATGTTCCTTTATAACTACCTTTAGATTCTATCATATTAAACACCATAAAACATTAAAATTCTCACACATCAAACATCTCTATATATATATGTAGAATTCAGGAACTTAATTAAGGGGATTAAAAGATACATACATCACAAATTCGACCGTATTACTAACACATAAATAAAACATAAATTAATACGTAAATAGATTAATAAGCAAACCCAAATCTCAAGAACTTTCTCTATCAGCGTCTAAAATGGAAGCCATAGCAACAATAAATGCGTAATCCATATTAGTATAAACCGTCAAGCCATATGCATCCTGCTCGAGTATCTTGGTCGTCAGATTTTCCCTAACATTCATCTGAACCGTACAAATTAATCACGTTCAAAATCAGATAGATTTTGTTTTTGAGCAAAAATAAAATATGATATTGCCAATCCAGCTCTACTGGACTTTGTACAAGTACTTATACAAGGATACTGGTACAGTGATATTGGGGTCAATACAAGCTGGTATTGATATTGTATAATTAACATGTATGATTGAGAAAGCAAGATATATGTTAATATGTAATGTACCTGTGCAATAACTCTGTCAGTGTTGCCGAGATAGAAGGTCATTTGCATACTGTTATTGCCCTTCTTGACCTTGAAATCGCAGGTTTCCTCGCTCTTGTTGCCGGCCAAAAACACGTGGAATTCAAGTTTGATTTGGATTATACTTGGTGTTCTAATGGTGCAGATCAAGTTTTCTTGGTTTGTGCTGTCCCCTCTGAACATGTTCCATCTACAGTGTACACTCCTCAGCTGCTCAATTAATAACAGTTAGTTAATTTATCTGGTAAATATTTTGTTTTTTTTCTTAAGAGTACGTAAAAGTTTGAGTTTAAGCCAACTAGTTATTTAATATTCCCAAAAGATTTCTATACAAATTTCGAATCTAAGACCATCCACACAAAAGATATTATTTTGCCACCAAATTAAAGACGGATTATAAAAAAAGAAAAGAAAATTTATATGACAAAAAAGAGAGCAAAAGAATAGACATATATACCTTTTGTTGCATGGTAACGATAGGTACACCGTTTACATCGTAAAGCCAACGCTTCTCATGGATGCCGAGGAAGCGGCCCTTCAGCTTGAGCATCATGTTGCCATTTGCATCTGTCACGGCAGCAGAGGCATCGTCTAGATTAATCGCCTTTTCTACCACTTTTAATTCAACATCATATGGTACACAATACTGCGGTCCAATCACCGCCAGCGGCGTTTCCAGTCCCATGATTTTAGGTGCTGGGGCCGGTGCTGGTGGAGCCACGATCGGTATTGCAGCCATATTCTCTTCTTCTTTTTCCCTCCTCGATCAATCTTTTCTTCTTCGGGTTGATGTTGCCGAGGCAATTTCAATATATGTGTGTATAATGTGTGTGTGTGTGTGTGTGTAGTCATTTGTGCAGATTAAATTGGGAATTAATTTGAATTTTGATGGTGGCGCTGCAATGTCGCTAGCTGCATGCCTATCAACGGAAATCTGACTATTATTAGATTAACATTTTTTTCGTTATATCCATGAGTGGACCAATATTAATTTGGTCAAATCAGCATCAGAGTGGAGAGTGGAGGCCCCCCCCGCCTCCGTCTTAGCTGACGCGTCAAATATCTAAACCCAGTATTTATATTTTTAGAAATAAATAGAGATCAAATTTTAATATTTGTAAAATGTTCTACGTGTGACTTTCGAAATAATTATCTCTTATATAAATTATTTTATCTTTTGTCACTAAATCAAGACTAAAAGCTGGTTCTATGAACCAAACATTGTTTTCCCAAAATTCTGGTTTGCTAATCACCTGATCATACATGTCCACTTTAATTTTATTAATATAGTTTTATTTTGAAAGAAATGGAAGGGTCCAAGTCTCATCAGTACTGTATTCCAAGTATTTCCTGAGTTAATCCGAAACCAGCTCCTGTATTCATTTTGTATCTCCTCTTGAATCATGGTGATCGATCGTAGCACATTTATCAGTAAAAATCCTTTTACACCTTTCTTTCCATAGCACGCGTGATTTGAATTTTTCTTACTGTTTTACTGAAAGACTGTGTGATTGCCTTGCAATATGCTCCATGTTCCATAAACTGGCAAAATGGCATTCTGTTTTTTTTTGTATGCGCTAACCGGTTTAGCAACAATGCATTCCTCAAACAAATGGCGTACTGATTCAGCTTCCTTTCTACATAGGCAGCAAATGTTTGAAATCAGGGATGGAGTCCGAATTTCATGGTATGGGAGTTAAAAATATACCGTGGAGTTAATCATATAAAATTTTCATATTATTTATGGGATGAATTTTACAGTATTTATACTATTTTACTGTAAATTATATAAAAAATTATGTACAAGTATAATTTTTTTTTTAAATAAATAGAGGTCAACTAAATTAAGTAAAGACCGTTTTTATTTATGTAGTTAAGGAGTTAACATTTTGTTAGCCAATTGTCCAAATTGCTCCATCTCTCTTTGGTCATTTTTGCTGCTTGTGGCTTGTTGATAAACATATCCACTTATTTGTTCCTTCTCTTATAATTAAGTACGAAAAATAATCATCATTTCCTCTCCTCAGTAGTTGTCTTCACAAACTCTTAATTAAATGCATGAATGCTTACTCAAATAATAATACTAATTAGCAGGAGATTAATTTTTATTGTCGGTATCTCCCTCGCTTTACAGATTGTAGAGGATCTCCCTCGCTTTACAGATTGTAGAGGATCTCTCTCACTTTACAGTTTACAGTTTGAGAATTCGTATCCTCACAGGTATTGTAGAGGATCTCCCTCACTTTACAGTTTGAAATTAAATATGGCTAGTGCAGGGGGCAGTATTATTGGACTTTGAGATTTGTGCCAAGTTAAAAAGAATGGTCCGGATCCATTAATAGTAAAAGATTCCCTTTTCAGGTAATGGAGAGGATGTGAATTCCTTTCGTCGATGTATTTTTTTTATTTTAAAAGTTCAAAGTTGTGAAGTTGTGAGAGGGGCTCGAATTCTCAAGTGCGCATTTGAATTTTGATGATTGTACAAGTGTGAGACATGTAAAAAATTCAAATTAACATACAATTAATGCTTAATTTGAAGTGCGCGAATCTTGTACAAAATTGATATATATATATCATACTGAATATGAACCCTGTACGTTTTATTTTGTTAGATATAAATACCGAATAAGAATAAATTTATTAGGTTGACACTTGTATTTAATAATTAAAACAATGTTTATGCTTTGTAAATTGTAAATCTTGTATAATTAATTATTCTATTATGTAATAGTTTTGTATAAGATGGCATGGCACAGTTGTAAAAAACAAATGGTCTATCTATATTTTCTCGTAGCTAAAGAAACATTCTAACATGGGACTTTTTTCTTTCTAATTAAAGGATGGTTAGAACAGTTTGACAGACTTGCCTTAAACAAAATTTCCCAGAAAAAACACAATCAAGACGTTCAATTATTCAATCGTGTTGTTTTTCTTGGAAAAAAGAAAGAAAGTTTGTTTAGTTATTCGTTGTAAATAATTTAACCCTTAGTTATACTATAACCGTAACATAAGATGTGTTGGATGTACACTAAAATTATCCTTTTGTTTTATTTTATAAGGACAGTTTCATCTTATTTTTTTTTTCACAATTTCTCTACCATGGCAAAGAGCAATTTCTTGTTTGCTTTTCTTCTTTTGTTGGTCGTTATTGAGGTGAGTTCTGTGTCTTTTAAAAATAAAAATCATGTCAATCAAACAAAAAAAATTATAAATATAATTGGCTTGATTGTTCATCCATATTTTCATTTTTTTCATACTGTACTTTTTGTATATTTAATTACAATTTAGAAAATATTCTGAAATGCAGTATATAACTGATACCTGAATATCATACCCATTTTAATTTTTCAGATGAATGTAATTGAGCAACCGATGCAAGGAGTTCAGGCGATAGGTGAGATTTTATTCAAATTTGTCCTTGATTTCTTGTAAAATAGTACACTAGTAAAATATGAAAGTTGTTTTTTCTTTTTTTTTAAATTTCCTTTTGTGAATATAGATTGCAAAGCGAAGTGCAACGTTCGCTGCAGCAAGAGTTGGAAGCCAAAGATGTGCCATAGGGCTTGTGGTACATGTTGTGAGAGGTGCCAATGCGTACCAAGCGGTACCAGTGGTAACAAAAAGCAATGCCCTTGTTATGCCAACATGAGGACTCACGACAATCGCTACAAATGCCCGTAAAATTGATAACAGAAACACTGCTGTGCGTGCGCAACATATATATACATATATATGTTATTGATATTATCATTATATGACATGATCGCTATAATTTATGTGATTTTCAGTGTATGCTTGTACACTGTTATGTATGTATTTATGTACTTGAAATTACCTAAATAAACTTCGTGCTACATATATATTATATATGTATGTATGCTACCTATGAAGTGTTACTCTGTTTAGAATGTTTTTGCAGCTATTTCTCCTTTTAAAATATTGCTTTTAAACCGCTTGAGGCTTGAGCTGAAATAGAAACAAATAGACATGAAAATGAACAAACAATGTCAAAAGAGAGACCTGAGAGGCTGAGACCCAGACCAGTAACAACCCGAAAAGAAAAGACGAGAAAAGAAAATGACTACAACTTTACAAAGTCCGGCTAGTATGACATCAACTCCAAAATTGATGGGATATAGTTTAAACGACTAATTCAAACCGATTTACTTTATGAGTGATGCATTTACGTGTAATTTTTTTATATTTTCGAATTATTTTAGTATCAAATCAAGCGGTCAAAAATGTTGAAAAATGAAAGCATTAAAATTAACTTAAAAACTCACACATTTGACCGCTTGACTAGATACTAAATAAATTCGAAAAATTATAAAATTTACATGTAACGCACAACTAATGAAGTAGATCGATTTGAACGGTTTGGATTCACCATTAGAAGTCGATTTGGTAGTTTTTAAAATTGGTGTTATATAAGATGAAATGATACTAATGTCATCCTAGCCGGATCAACTTTACAGGAGTCATGAAATCATGCATTGATTTAAGAATATGTGCTAACTAACCAACTAACTGTTCCTATTGAAAAGAACAAACTAATTATTCTAAAATATTTTTACTTACAGTTATTCTGACGGTGACGGGTTATTAATAATATTAGTTAATTAACTAACTATCTGAGATTATAACGGAAAAATGACAAAGTTCAACAGAGAGCGTCGAATGATTATTTTATATTTCACATGTGCTGTAACGGGTAAAAGGTGTTAAAAACTTAAACGTACTATCCGGTCACTATGACTCGTTTCATGATAAAGCGCAGATAATTGTCGTTGAAAACCATCGTTCTGATGACGTCTGCTTACGCATGATGCGTGTATGACGCATGTAGGACCCACGTGTAATTGATCTGCATGAGAGTGCGTGACAGACGAAAGTCAGTTTCTGCGTAGGATCTTCTGTAATTTTTTATATGTAATATTCAGTGTCAAAGAAGATTATTAGCTAATGAGTCATTTCGCCACAACAAAAGTAATAAAGTTTGTTTCACAAATATGACATGCATTGTGTTGGAAATTAGAAAAAGTAAATTGTAATTTACCAAAAATAATCGTTGAACTATACAAATTGCAAATTTATATATATCTGATTATATATTTTAAACGCGCATGTCTGATGTCTCCCGATGGACTTTTTTTTTTTTTAAATGGAAATTATAACAAATTTTTTAACCAAACCAGCTAATTCAATGAAAAAATTATAAAAATAGCCTACACCGGATCTCCAATCCGGTGTAACTTGAAAGGACCGGACTACACCGAATTGAGAAACCGGTGGAGCTTTTTTTGCTCTGCAGACGGGGAAAAATGGATTAGCTGGGTGAGAAAATGGTCACACCGGATTGGAAAACCGGTGTAGTCCGGCCCTCTCATGCTACACCGGATTGGGAATCCGGTGTAGGTTATTTTTGTAACTTTTTCAACGAATTGGCTGGTTTTATTAAGAAATTTGTTATAATTTCTATTTAAAAAAAAAAAAATCCTCCCTATGCGTGTATCAGTTTGGGACTTTTTTTTTTCTTTTCAAAATGTTCGCCTTATTTTAATGAACAAAATGAATCATATATTGATTGTGTTTTGCAACCGTCAGGACAATTATCTATTTCTTTTTTCACAAATCGGACCTGAAATAATATAGAATAATATTAAATTTATTATAGGAACCATAATTTTTTTGCTAGTTCTTAGTTTTAATCCCTATAAATTTGACTATTTTTATATACGTCATTTAAAAGTCTGTGCACATCTTTCTTACATTCAATTCAGGATACATAATTCGGTTGTTTTATTAACATACTTTAGAAAAGATTATAACAATATTCATTTCAATTAGTAAATTGTACTCTGTAGCTCAAAATATACTTATTTAATTACTTCCTATTTTTTTTCTAGACATTTCTTAAAAAGATATAATGGAATCAGTTTAATTAACTATTAGTTAATCGTGTTGTTTTTCAATCAAATAATTTTAATTTTTGCGCTTGTGTAATATTTGAAACTTTTGATATTTAAAAAATATTCTTAAAAATATTTGAACCATTCATGCGACGCTCTTGTGTATCACTTGTTTGCGCTTGTGTATTATGGCTTCATTTTTGCGCTTGGGTTATCACTTGTTTTTAAATCATCAGAATTCATTTATTCCTGTGTTTCATCAATGCTTGCTTTTTTATTATTGTAAACAGTTTCTCTCTAAATTAAAAATATTTTGAGTTCTTATTTGACCATGTTTATTATATGTTTATATAAATTAACTTTTATTTACTTTTTTTTACGCGTTGCTTTTTTTTTTTATGTCCCTTTGTTGATCTTTATTTATATATTTTATCTATTATATTATTAAAGTGACATTTCATGTTCATTGTATTTGTTTCTAGTCAATGACACATACGTTTGTTTTTCTGAGCACCTTCACGCTTAAAATGAAAACTATCATATTATAGAAGAGAAGGGTTTCAAATGCTTCTATTTTTTGTGTCTTCACTGTGCCCCTGTTTTTTAATATCAATAAATTAAAATTAAAAACTCAAATATAAAAACAAAACTGTAATTTGACTTTATTTTGATAGATATTACGTCATTTTGACTTTATTTTAATAGATATCAAGAACTTAGAAAAATACACTGATCTGGATAAATTTTGAACGTTGATTTTTTTTTAACTTATTGAACTGTATAAAAATAAAAACCAAAAAGTGTAATTTTTAATGTGCACATCTAAAAAATAATATAAATCACATAAAATGGTTTTATTTTAACATATAAGTTCTAAAATTTTTATTATCGAAAATTTAAAACAAATATCATTTCTATGTTTCTATATAGTCTAACATACTGTACTAAGAACAATTAAGAGTCCTAATTTGTTACAAGAAGATAACGAAGCATACTGATAAATGTCTTTCCAGGAGTGCCATGAAGTTAGACTTTGCACCTATTCAATAGTTAAAACAAATAACGGTGCCATGAAGTTAGACTTTGCACCTATTCAATAGTTAAAACAAATAACGGTGCCTTGGTAGACAAAATGGGGTAGCGGAAGCATTTACAAGGGAAATGCGAGTACACTAAGACGGAGAGCACTAGAGCAATGAGCTAAGATGAAGCGTTACGCTGCCTCAATCCTCAATTCATCATGTCATATGAATAATGAGTTGGCCCCCAATATATTAACTGCCAACGGTGAGGTCCCCGCTCGTCAACTCCCTTTTATTCCGTCTCCCTCCCCCCCTCCTCTGCAATTCTTTTTAATACACTTCTTTTTCAATAAAAATACAAGTCAAACATTCTAACTTGAAATATTTACTAAAGTTTTTTTTAACCGAATTTTAATGTCAAGTTTTTTGTTGTTCTTTCTAACCAATCCTGCTTGCTCAGTTCGTTTAGCAGGAATAGACAGGTGAGAAGTGAGTTTTTGCTAAACCTCAATAAATTTTCAACAGAGTTTAGAAACTTAGCGTTCTTTATTTTTATAACTGTATCAACACAATTTTTTTTTTCCAAATGTAGGAAATTATAAACAAAAGTTTCTAATATTTATTGAGAAAAAATGACATCAATAATTTAATATAGTATAAATATGCACCTGTATAAGATGATATAAGTTTTTTTAATAAGATGGATTATTTATAATTTAATGTTTTGGAATTATCTTGAACTGTGACTATAATTTTGTTAAGGAGCTGTAGAATCTGACGATACTAACTATTACTAGCAATTAATATCGAGTATAATTTAAGGTTAATTTAGGCATTGAACCTTTGTGCAATTTATAAATGTGGTAATTTTAAGAAATAAAGTTGATAAAAGATGTAATAATTAGGACTAATCAGTAAGAAATAACGAAATAGTCTCTCTTGCAGTGTAATAAAATGAGACAAAGATAAATCATTCTCCATTATATCAGTCTTGTATTGTGAACTTTCATTTATGTTATTTTTTTTCTCAAAACCTCATTTTATTAGAACTGTTACAGAATATAGAAATACACAGAGATATTTTTAAAAATATCACATCTTAATTACACATAATTTTACCTATGCTGTAGATTAATTAAATTTTATTTCGGTTTAGTTGCACAAAAATTCAATCTAGCTTATCAAAGTTGTATATCAAATATTGACATCGTTGACTAAAATCTTATAAAATAATATTCGGACATATGAGCTGCTTCGAACAATTATCAAATACATGCCAAGTTTAAATTAGTTAAACATATCATTTGATATGTTTTTTAGTTTGTTTGACAAATAAAACAAGAATAAAATAATTTATTACTTCATCTGAATCCCGCCAAATATAATTATATAAATGGATAGAGATTTTTAACAGAGAAGTAAAATTTGAATAATTGTAGAGGAGCTTGACTCAATTCTTGCGTCATTATCTTCTTCCGAGTATTTCGTCTCACGGGTCTGATCTCTAGAGTAATCCAAAATTTGATTTTAGATCCCGACCGCCTGGCAGAACCCGGACCAATCCGGTCAGAGGCCAAATGCACGGGACACTTTACTATTCGTGTCAATGCAAGTCGAAGTGTCGAGCGGTCCGGATCTAATTTCAAAATTTGAGTTACTTTAGGGAACCGAATTAGTGTTCTATATTTCTGTTTAATTTTGTCACTCTTCTTCACTTGTCACTGCATATTCACACTTTTCACTTTCTTTCCATAACTCTACTTCCTTAAATATTCAATTAATTAAATCAATCAAAGCTTCCTCAAATCCCTCCCTCTTTCTCTCTCTGTAATGTCCTGAGCCGAGCGTAAGAGGCGACAGCTCGAAGGCGCAGAGATGCCAATGGTGAGGTACCAAATTAGAAACGAATACGGATTATCGGATCCGGAGCTATATGGAGCGGCCGAGAAGGACGACCCAGAGGCGTTACTTGAGGGCGTCGCCATGGCTGGTCTCGTTGGTCTCTTGCGCCAGCTTGGAGATCTTGCCGAGTGAGTGTATTCGTTTGTTGTGCCTATTTGCTAGGGTTTTTTTTTTTTTTTTTTTTTGTTTGCTAATGTTGCTAATTTCCTATTTGTTCGTTGTTTCATTTATGCTTTTAGAATTTTCTTCTTGTGCATTTTTCGAATTTAACAGATTACTATAAATTATTGGTTTTAATGCGTAGCTGAACTGAACTGAGGCGAACAATGAAGTACAATTTATTAGTGCGGGGATTTATTTAGTGCTAATTATTTCATAAAATTCCATTTGAAAAACACCTACCCCTGGGTATTTGGAATTGGTATATCCGTATATATATCCTAGGTATTATTTAGTGCTGGAATTCCAGGTAGTATTTCTATCTGTTTGTAAGATTCCAAAGTATGGTAACATGTTGAGTGGGATTAGTTGGGGTTTGCATGTTGCACAACATGGCTGCTTTAGTCTATTTTAATTTTGCTTTTAACTAAGATAAATGTCTGATTTAACAAGATAATTTATATTTATTAAGTTCAGCTGGAGCTCCAAAAGTGGTGAAACTTCAACATCTAAACAGTTACCAACTTACATAATTAATATGGAAACTGCACTTGTCCGTGGTACCACTAATATGGTAGTACAATTATGTATCAGACAAGATTCTTTAGCGGAATATAATTTATAGTAGCACCACAAGATCAGTCTAATATTTATCTAGTTACATCTTTTCAATGGATCATTTCCTCTCATCTAGATTTTGTTAAAAATAGATTTGCGGCAGAGATATTTCACGACTTGCACGAAGAAGTGATGGCAACAGCTTCAAGAGGACATGGGCTGACACTTCGCCTGCACCAGCTCGAGGCTGAGTTCCCATCAGTTGAGGAGGCTCTTATTTCTCAAATTAGCCTTCCAAATGTCACACAAAATGAAGGTTACTGTGATATTAGCTTTTTACTTGTTTCAGAGACATATTTCTTTCTCCGTCAAGGAATGCACTACTGTTGAACTTGTACTGGTGGCAGTAGAAATATTATTCTTAACCAATATATGTTCCTCCATTCGCTCTCTGAGTTGTTTGTTTGTGTGAGTGTGTAATTAGGACGGGGGGTGTGGGGGGGGGGCAGAGAGAGAGAGTTTAACCCACAACTCTTTTTCATGCACAATTTATTTTAAAAACAATGCTTGCTCAATGGCCTTCTATTTTTTCTTTTCTTTTCTTGTAGGAATTCAATGGCACACCAATGTTCAAATTGATCAAAATCTCATAACAAGAGGAGATATGCCCCGTTTTGTTATGGACTCTTATGAAGAATGCCATGGTCCACCACGGCTATTTACCCTTGACAAGTACTTATTTGCTAATCCTGCATTAGATTAATGATCTGTGTAGCATTTAAATAGTAAGCAGTGATATTTTGCAAAGGTACCCTTGACAAGTACTTACCTTTAGCAGTGCAGTAAGCTCCAAGTTGCACCTGTTGTGCCTTATGGACCCAAATTATGATTTAGTGCCTTAATTATGGCATCTCGATGTTCATAGTTAAGAAAAGCAGCACAAATAAAATAAATAAGAATCTGTACCAATTGTGAAATTTTCTAAGTAATAATCTATGCCAGTTAATATAACTTCCTAAATTGGGCACCTTAAATCTTCATCATATTTATGACAACTTTCTTCTTGGTGATTTAGATTTGATGTAGCCGGTGCTGGTGCATGCTTGAAAAGATACACTGATCCATCATTTTTCAAAACGGAACTTGCTTCCTCCTGTTCAATTGAAGCAGATGATGCCCTTAGAGAAAGGAAACCCCGCAAAATCAAGGTAAAAGATTATAGTTGACGAAGGAATTTTACAATATCCTAATTGCACAAAAATTCTCTCGACTATAGAAGTAATGTTCCAATTTTCTTCCCCTTTCAGAAGAAAGCAAATCGATGGAAGAAGGGAGAGACACTTGAATCATTACTAATATCTAGCTCAGAGTGAGTGGGTTTTATGTTTATTTTTATTAGTAGAAGTTTCACAAAAGGAAATATTAAGTTTGTAAATCAACTTGTTCAGTGTTTTTAATCTGAATTATTATATCAAGAATTGATAATTACTAGTAGTAATGGTACATACATAATTTTTTTGCCAACAGGTTTGTTTATGGGTGTTATTGGTAGCAAATATGTGAGCTTAGTCAGTACAGATACGGTACTGTGTGCTTTTACATCACCTGGTGTGATATCCTACGAACCAGGATGCACCTGTCCAGCTGTCACATTTTTTTTTTCCTTCTTTTTGTGTGTTTTCCTTTGATTGAGCTTTTGGTCTGACCACAAGTCTTTAAGCCTCAGTTACCCAAATCTTCAAAACGATTCACAGATGCTTACTGCATCTTTCAGAAATTCGTTTTAAGCAATAAAATAGTTACCAATCTTCTGATTGCTTTTTCTTAAATCATCTAGGTCTCCACCTTCATCAGAAAACCAATCTTCTGGCAAAGCCCTTATATCTCGAGTGGTGAAATTGAAGCCTCGGCGCTTGCGGAACTCAGATAATAATGCCAGAAAAATCTACCATTTACATCTTCTTGAACTTATAGAATCTCAAAAGAAAATCATTCTAGAAGATTCTAGAAAGCAGGCAAACATTAAACCAGAATCAAATAGTTTAAGCAAGCAGGCAACTGTTCAAGTCTCATTTGAGACTGAACATGAAGCACAAAAGATGCATAAAGTATACCCAATTCAGGAGCATAATGAAGCTTCTTCAGGATCAGAGCAAATTCAAATTGGCATTGAAACCTTTTCTTCGAGGCAAACTTGCGAAAAGACTATGACCGATTCTGATGATGTGGCTAGTGAACATGAGAATTTTGTGGATGCTCTTAACATCATAGAATCAGAGGTGGAAACAGACAATGAGACTAAACCCAAATCTGATAATGTTAGTTCTTCTCAAAAGGAAAGGGTGCATGGAAATTTGGGCTCAGATTCAGTTGGAGGGTTGGTTGGTACAGACAAGAGTTTAGAATTAAATGGAGAAATTGAATTTGGGGAAGGAACTGAAGAGTTCTTCGACAATGATGATCTCATGGATGTTAGTTCAACATCCAGTTTGCACTCAGATGGGGTCCACAAGACAGAACAGCTTTCTATATTACATGGAAATAATCTAATGGATGAAGCAAAGGTGCCAGCTGGTGATATTGAAAATGAGCTACGTGCTCTAGAGAATACCAGTACGGTCGATGAGGCTCGATTGCATGTTGAAAATTTAGTATGTAAGTGTACTGTACTAGTTTGTTTATATGATTACATAAAGCCAAGTATCAATATTATTTGTTTCTAAAAGGTGGGAATCAAAACTTATATCTGGTAAAGACTGGTACTTGGCATCTGTTGCAAGATTGTGATGTTGGTTTTTTATTCTATTTCGTTTGTCCTGTAAACTGATATGTGCCAGGACCTGCCTGAACACTTATTTGACTGATGGTCTACTTTTGTATTTTTAGAAGGAGAAATACATTTCTTTAGTTGCTCCCCCCCCCAAATTGCACTATTGTGAATATAGGTGGGAATTTTGGAAATTGAGGACAAGTGAGGGGTTAAGCTGTATCTGATATAATTCAGCTGGATAAAAGTTCTAAATTTAGCTGCAAGTTAATTTTAATTTCTCTTACACCACAAAGTTTTCCTCTTTGCTTCATTATATATACATATTTCCTTTCTCGATGATCAATTCATTTAATTGGTAGGCTTGCCTACTCAGACCGGCAGTCATCAGGAACAAACAAATTCTCATCTGGAATATATGGATGTGCCCATTACTGATGCTTCTCATGAGACATCAGACATATCTGGTGTAATTTTAAATTCGCAAGAAATCAAGTCCCTTGAAGAAATACCCATTCTTGAGGATTCATTGAGCTCTCATGCAGTGAATAATTATGCTGTTACTAATAGAAGCTCTACAGGTCTTGAAGGACTTCAAGGTAAGCTAAGATGAATCATTCACAGTTTAAAGTATCTCTTGGGTCAGAACATCATTTCCTCTCTTTTGGGTTTTTAGTATCTCGGGTTTGTTTATTAATTTGCATGTCAGCGTACTTGAATTGCCTTCAAGTTCATTACTAAGATTTGGTTCTTTATTTTTAATTTACAGAGCGACTTGAAGATCCTGTTGAGGTCTCACAAGTTGAATTGAGGAATATTTCTGAGGACATTCTGAATTTGGAAGAATACTTGATCTCAACCAGAAAAGATGAAAGTATCTCTCAGGATATCTTCTCTCATGGTAGTAAAGACGCTCATAATTATGTCATCGCAGAAGACCCATTAGATGGTATTTTCTAGTTAACTAAGTGCTTCTTAGGAAAATATAAGAAGTTTAAACCAAAATAGACACTTATCTCTGTTGTGAGTGTGGGTCAAGTTGGATTTGCATGTGTGATTATTGGTGCTCATTAGTAGCGTAGCTAACCGCATAAAATGTTAATTGATGATCTAAGCCCCTTAAATGGATTTTAGAGATGTCCTACTCTGCCACTGCATCCCTGCACTGTTGTGTGCCTGCTAAAATAGTACTGAAACCTGTGATGTGGCAACCCTTGACCAATTTCTATTTTCTTATTGTTTTTTTTTTTTTTTTTACTTTTGTTTGATAATAAAAGCTCTTTTTTGGCTCGTCTTTTGCAAGCACCACCTCAATTTAACATATCTTTATTGAGCTTAACAATTTACTTCTTTATGGCCCAGTTCATGCTGAAGAAATTACACAAGATTTTGCCAAAGACAATTTTGGAGACCCTAAAGCGAGACTTCAACATGAAAAAAGTGATAAATTGGAGGATGTTTTTAACGGTGAAGGTTCTCTATTATCAAATGAAGAGGAGGAAATTCTACCTGGTAGCACCTCTCTCCCAACTGAAGATGCTACTGATTTAAGCACACATATGCCAGGTAAATTGCTATGCAGAGTCGATGATATAAGCAAAAAAATGTGTTTTCTATCTTTTTTTGCTTGGATCTCCCGAAAATAGCACCGAATTGGTTGTGTGCTCGGCAAATAACACCCCGATTTTTCATATTTGGCATCAGCATGTTGCAATTTTTTGTTGTTCTTGCAAGCAACACCCAACATTAGCTCGGTGTAATGGTTGAGGTTCATATTAATTTTTTTTCAATATTCTGTCAGCTTTATCAACTCTTGTTTTCATGAGCAAAAATCAATATAAATTAAGCAGAACAGCCTTTTTAAAGTTAGAATAAACATTTTTAGGTGCAATTTGTTCAAATTTTTTTTTGCTGAACCACGGTTTTATTGGCTTGGTGTTATTTGCATTAACAAGGGTGACGTGTGTAACTCAATAATATGAGAAATATGTGTTGTATGCAAAAAATGTTCATTTGTTTTACTATGTATTATTGTTATTTGCTGTAGGGTTAGGTTTGGAAGCTCTCCATGAAATCAGAATCCAACCCAACAAGGATCCAACAACAATAGCATCAGATGATTATATGGACAATAATAGCAGAAGTGCATCAATTCAAGATTTAGAGGCTTCTTCAAGTGAGCCTCACTCACCTATCAATATTCCAGAGGAAACTACAATCCAGGGTTCATATCCTCAATATCACATGGATAATTTCATTGAACCTGATGAAGGTTTACTTGATCTTGGAGAAACTACAGATGAAACGCACAGAAACGAAACCCTGCATCACTGCGAGGTTGAAACCCAGATCGATCAATTCAATGAATCTGATGATGACCGACAATATCTGTCTAAAGATGAAAGCACAGTTCGACTGGTCAACCATGAATCAACTGACGGATCTTTAAACACTAACTGTGAGAAGAATGATTCTAGCAAGTTGCATGAGCTTTCCATAAACAGCGATGGTTCTCTCGAGGAATGTGCAGAAAGTCCTTTGTGCACTGAAAAATCAGCACCCTTTTCACTGAATGAAGAATGTGAATGGGCAGGAGATGTTAAAGCAGGGGCAAAAGAGGAAGGTACAAATCCAGTCGATTTCCTCGGGGAACTCACGGGTTTGCCTCGTGAAGGGAAGTTTGAACCAGAATTTGGTAAACCACAAACTGTTACATCTTTAGTTCAGAACAGTGCAGTTCTTCAGACAGATGTTGCATTAGGTTCTTCAGATACTTCTCTGCACTATGAAGTTGGTGACCATCAAGTGCCTGAGCAGGATTCGGAACTGTGTTACACGTGTGATGCTAATAAGGTTGATAGTGATTGTGAGGAGATATTACCTGTGGAGGATGGTTTTGCTCATGATGATGCAGTAAGTATGTTTGTTGAAGTTAATGAACTGTTGGAAGAGGATTTAGAGACTAAATCTCAGAATTTTTTTGAAGAGGGCAAGGTAAATAATGAGGCACTTGTTGAAATTTCAAAATTAGATGAAGAAGGTAATGGCAAAGGTAGTGCACCAGCATCATTTACAGTGAAAAATGAGGTACTTGTTGAAGCATTGATTAATGATGAAAAAGATAGCGCTGAAGGTGGCGTACCAACATCCCCTGTGGTGACTAATGAGGAGCTTGTTGAAATTTTAAAATCAAATGAAGAAGGTGGTGTATCAACATCATCTGTGGTGAATAATGAGGTGCTTGTTAAAACTATGGAATTAAATGAAGAAGGTAATGCCGAAGGTGGTGTACCACAACCCTTTGCACTGAAAGCCGAGGTACCACAATCCTCTGCTGTGAATATTGAGGTACCTGTTGAAACTTCACAACTAAAACCAGAAGGTATTGCTGAAGGTGGTGTATCGATACCCTTGGCGGTGGAAAGCGAGGTACTTATTGAAGCTTTGAAAATTAATGAAAAAGATAGTGATGAAGGTCATGCACCAACATCCTCTCTGGTGAATAATGTGGCGCCTGTTGAAATTTTCAAATTGAATGAAGAAACTAATCGCAACATTGATGTACCTATACCTTCTGTGGACCATGTTCATGAACTACTGCAAAATGAGTGCAAGACAGATAATGAGGTGCCTGTAGAAGAAGAGAGTGCTGATACTGGGGCACCAACTCCCTCTGTGGGTCATGTCCATGAAATATTACAAGAAGATACCAATTCAGGTTGCCATGAGCCAGATACTCCTCCGAGCAGCAAATACAAAGAATTTCACCATGGAAGTATTGGGTATGCTGATTTGGTTTCTACAACTGAAAAGCGGAACAATATTCAATCCTGTACTATTTCTCTAGACAACCCACTCTATGATGCAAACCCCAGTGAGAACCTATCAGAAGATTTCATTGAACGTCATTTGAATAAACCAGTGTCAGGTACCAATTTACACGATAATCAGGAGAAATTGCAAGAAGATATCAATCCGATTGCTATTGAGACCTTGCATAATGGTACCAGTGAACTTGGGACAGTTGATCCAAACAAAATCGTGCTTGCAGAATCCTACTTTCCTTCTTCCTCTATCGACCAAGACCAAATGGTACCACAAGAGGGTTTCAACTTGAAACCTGACAACATTTTGAGTGGAAACAAGAGTATAGAATCAGATGAGGTTCTTGCAAACAATGCTCTGGCTAATGTATCAGTTGAGACCAAAGAGAGCGAAGTAGATATACTCAGTGCGTATTCTCTGGCATCCGAGCATAAGCCACCGCCTCTTCCTCCTCTTGGGTGGAGAATGGGAGGGAAGCTCTCAAAAGGCACTTCCTTGCCGTCAAACGGGCATTCATCCAAACCCGTTGATGAAACGAACCAGAACCTATCCTTGCAAATGAGAAGCATGGAGGCACCACCAATTGCTAATCTTGATGATTCTGGAAGAATAGAGGGAGAGAAATCACGGGTTATGAGTTTGTCTGACCTACCACCCCTCTCATTTCAGCATGAACTTGCAAACCCTAATTTGGCATCAGTCCCTTTTTCAGGGGCCAATGTGGAAAATGTGGAGTATAATAATGGGTCCAGTGCTGGTCTAGGGTTAGCTGGGCCTGAAATGAGGGCACTTCAGTATGCTTGGCCCGATGCACAGCACCCGTTTTTGCCTGTTTCAGCATGGACTACTGGACCTAGTCTAGTACAAGCACATCAACCTGGTTATTTAATATCACTGGAAGACAACTTGTGGGCCCAATATGGCATCGGGCCATCAATTGAAGATGAGAGATTGGGTAGGAAGCATCACTCAATCCGTAACATGCCTCGTAATCGATTAATGGATGCTGTCACTGCTCATGATAGAAGCACGGTAATATTTTATTGTTAAGATCTCTATGGCTATCTGATTTGTGCTTAACAATGCTAGTTTGGCTGAAAATTCATCCAAATATTAATTAAGCCCTAACATAAGTTCTATTGAAGTTGAATGCCATCAATTGTTCAATTGAACCTTAATTATTTATCAATTTGCAATTGAACAAGTATCAAGTTTAAATTATCCATTACTGCCCCAAAGTAACCCCTAAATGTGCAATTTGGACTCAAATTGTGATTTTAAAAGAAGAAATATTATAGAAATATTATACTATATTAATTTTTTTAATGATAGTTAATAATGCATATTTTTACACAAGAAAGTGTATAATTTCTTTTCGTAGTTCATGATATAATATTTCAAATTTCAAAACTGACAGATGAGGAAGGTATCTGAGTTGGTTAAGCCTGACGATAAGTCAAAAGATGAGGAAAGAAATTCTTTGCTAGAGCAGATAAGAAATAAGGTATTTAACTTCACAGCATGCATGTTCACTCCCACTCAGTCAGGCCTACATAAAAATAAGCATGGTGCATTGCCTTAATTAAGATTGCTTTTGCCATAGTCCTAAAACTAAGCCTTCGGCTTTTTTTTTAAGCACGGAAAACAAGACATAAAAGACGTTTTAATTGGGGTCAATTTTACGTATACCTTGCCAGCTGGCTTATACTATACTGACAGAAAGTGCAATGTATATTAGAGCTAGTAAAGTCTGATGTGTTGACCAAAGAAACTGAAGGTATACATGTATGGTAGTCCTTGCTTAAAAGTTCAATTTTTTTGTATTAGGCAAAAAGTCTACTATATTTTTCATTAAACAAATAAAAAAGCTAAAAGCTCAAATTATCTGTATCTGCACTTTATTTGTGTAGCTTGTTAATTTGTTATCTAACTGTTGATTTACATTGTGATGTAAGTTTCTTGTTCTGTTTAATTTTTTTATAGTCCTTCAGCCTAAGACCAGTAGATGCTCCAAAAATTACCTCTATCAAGGCACCACAAACAAATCTCAAAGTAGCTGCTATTGTGGAGAAAGCAAATGCTATTCGTCAGGTTGGCTTCTTATTAGTTATATTAATTTCTCCTCTTTATTTACTCTTTCAGCAGATAATATATAAGTCACCGAGGCACACAAAGGTAGCTTTGACTCTACACTGGTACAGCAACGATTGTACTGACACCATTGATTTCTTAAGAAGTACTTTGTATTGTGCCACTAGGATAGTAAGAGATACTTAAACCTTTATTTCTGACCTTCTATTTTGCGGTATAGGCTTTTGTCGGAAGTGACGAAGAAGATGGAGATAGTTGGAGTGATGCATAAGCATTTCTTCATTAGGGAGAGGTCCGATGACATCTGTAAGGTCGATCTTTGTTTGTTAAATATGTATCATTTCATCGTACTACTTTTTAATTCATTTTTGTTAAGATGTATCTAATTATAGCAAGTGTAATTACTGTGAGCCTCTAAAGTTAGTCTGGGCCTCAAAGAGGCCATGTTGTGTTAGATGTATGTAATTATAGCATCTTTCATTACACGTTCTATTTTACTTTTACTTTTTCATTACACGTTCTCAAAGAGGCCATGTCTCAGCTTCCCTTAGTAGTTGCAATGTGTACTCTACTTTGATTTCTTCATTTGGATCCTTTTTGTCTAACTGTGTTTGCTTCTAGTGGTCCTCCCGAGTATTAGAGGATGCCAAAAGGTAGGATAGAGAACTAAAGAAATGAAGTAAAAGACTATAGCTCTCACAATATTAAGACGTATATTCTTAATTTTTTCATAGCTCCTATTGAAGAACGGAATATCAAGTATTCAAAGATTATTTGTGAAAGTAGTGTATATTTCATTAACTAATATAGGAAAGCCATAATATTTACACACAAGCCAATAAATCTATGCGGCGAAAAATATGAATCTAACTAAATTAGTCCAGAAATTGCTGGGAAAGCTTGTACCCGGAGATGAGAGCTGAGAGAGCAATGGCCAGAAATGCAAAGAAAGCCATGCTAATGGATGCTGCTGATGAGTCTGTAAACAGGTTATCGGATCCTTTTCTCATGTAATCTGTAAGTGGTGTTGCTGCCGACATGCCTGATATCAGAAGGTAGGCTATCACCTGCACAAATTTTTCAGAGGTCTATTTACTCGTTCCATACCATATATGAACAGGTATTTTCCCCTAGTATCTAAGATAAGAAGAAAAAATTACATGTAATCTCTCTTGATTGTCATATCATTATATTTTCATATAAAAAGAATTTCTCTTGTTTTCCGAGTCTTGGTACATTTCTTCAAGATGATTTCATTATGAAACCATATAGAAGAATACCAGTTTCACTTTCCTTCATTTCTCATTAATGTCGGACCTTGTAAACTACAATAAGTACTTCTAATAAGCTACAATTTTGAGGGATATACGTAAATTTTAAAAAGAGTGAGTCTATGTACTATGCATAGCACGGATTGGTCTGTAAAAAAACAATAATTTTTAGAAATTTTTTATTGTTTTTTTAAGATAGGTAGAAAATTATTGTATTTGGATGGGCCAGAATTTTCAGATCAAGTGATTTCTAACTATCTTAAAAAATAGTAAAATAATACTAAAAATAATATAAAATTTAGTTCGTAAGTACATATTCATATGAGGATCATATTGAATGGTTCAGATGGACCGTTAGAATTTTAAAGATGAAAATATTGCTCTATATTATGTACCATAGCCTAACTCAAATTTAATTCTACCTGATCCAAAGTCGAGAAGCGACGCTGTCTTTCTCGGCAACATGCCTTTATTTTTATGTGATTCATAAAATTTCAGAGCAGTCTGCCCCATGGTGTACAAAAATGCAAGGATAGCAACAGCCAAACAATACCTAAAATAGGCAAAATGATTTTAATTAAGAAGAAGATCAATGTCGCCAACTCGCCATTTAATTCTGAATTTTATTGGTAACATCAATTAATTTTGCTGTGTTGTATTTTGTTTATAACAGTTTATGAATAATGTTATGAACACAACTTTCAGCAATTTATTGTATTAAAAATACTAGAAATAATAATATACGCTATTTGGAAAAAAAAATCTTGCTTTGGTAAAACATAATAGAGGAGAATAATTACATTTTTATAGTCCTCTGAATTCTCATCTTGCTTTGAATTTTATAACCAACTAGTCATTACATAAGTCGCAAAGAAATTATCAATTTGAGAAAAAAAATGGTAAAAAGAGGGAAACAATTAACCTGTATTCCTCGTATTGATCAAAGTTCTTGCCATCACCATGCTTGTTAGATGCCATGATAATTAGAGAGAGAAGAGAGAATAGCCAACCCAAGAGCCTCAACACCACAATACCTTTCCCAAGCAAGGTATCATCTCTATAAAAATTCCCCATGGTCGATTTGATGGCATTGCCGGTTGAGCCGACATTGCCGCCTCCATCGGTAACTCCCACTGGTTGTGTTGTGACCCTTACTTCCGGTGTCGCCATTGTTAATTTGTTACGAGTAAAAATGGTTCCTTGGAAGGCAGGTTTTGTTGTTTGTTGGAGATGGAAGGGGGAGAGAAGGGGAGGAGTTGGCGTGAGTTGTAATCCAATTAAGTGTTTGCTTAATTAGAATTTAAAGTCAATTGACTATAATTGGTTAAGACCATATTAAAATAAATTTAAGGCCCAAAGGGGCTATTATTTCATGAGCATCAATAGGATTCAGTATTACATAATCACTAAAGTGCATAGTTTTAAATTTCTAATGATTAATTCCTAATGCAATTTAAATTAACATGTTACTTGAAATGTAAATTTGTATTCATTATTTTTTAAAACTGAATAATCAAATATTTATCAAAAACTGTAAAAAAAATCAGGAAAGCACCAAATATTTTAAATAGAGTAAATTACACAAATTAAATTTAAGACTTAAGGATGCGTTTAAAAATAGAATAACAATACAATAGTGCTATTCTACACTATTCAAATGAGTGAGAATGACACGTTGCTTACCAAAATATTTGTCATAATGAAAAGATAAGATTGTATATAAATAATACAAGGGAAGAGGAGACATGTTTGTATCGAGTGTCAGACAAATCAAAGGAAGGTGGAGAGCCGTTTTCTGAAGTCGATTCCCACCCCCAAGGTTTCAATTATATCATACTGTTTTGTTTTCCCCGTTATGACTGCTTGAAAAAATAGAAGAAAAAAAAACACTCATATATAATTCATGTCATATTTGATATTTATTGTAAAACATATGAGGATATTATTTTTAGTTAATTAAAATCAAATGCCTGAAATAATGATATTAGTTAGTATCAATTGATGTTGTCAATATTACTTGTGGGACTGCAACCACATACTAAAATGATGCTGAGAGATCATGTTGAACGGTCTGCATTGACTATTCGGATTTCTAAAATAAATATAATGATATGGAAGATGACTGGTGCTCAAAAATAATTTTAGTCCTATTCTTTTTAATAAGTGTTATGCAAGAACAATTTAATTCAAATTAAATATTTTAAGATCCAAATTAGCAAATAAGTAATACTTTGAAACTTATAGATAAAACTTGACAACATTAACACATTTTCAAATCATGCCAAAACACATTTTAAAAAAGAAAAAAAAAAAATCAGATTTTTGGTTTCTGAACTTTCTTAAAAGGGCCAAGTTGTTCGTGTACTTCTATTTACACCAAATTAGTCTTTGAACCTTAAAAAAAAAAAGATTTAAGTTCTTTATAAACCAAATTGTTCGTTTCAACTTATATCTATTTACACCAAATTAGTCTTTGAACCTTAAAAAAAAAAAAGATTTAAGTTCTTTATAAACCAAATTGTTCGTTTCAACTTATATCTATTTACACCAAATTAGTCTTTGAACTTAGCACTAACCAAATTAGTCTTAGACCTAATTGTTCGTTTGGACTTATATATATTTACACTAACTTGGATTAGCACTATTTCGAGCTACTATTCTTCGTTTGAGTGTGTTTGATTAGCAAATATAGACTATTATTTGTTTGTCTTTTACGAGTTTTCTCACTATTTTACTAACCCAATAAAATATTGAATTAGCTACTATTTTCAAACTTAAAATTAGCTTTATTCTTGCTCTATTCCTTGTTTTATCCCAATATCCCGAGATGATGATAAAGTTGATATGTAAACTTCTATATAAACCAAATTGGCCCTTTCAAGTTAAAAAAAGATACAAGTTAGAAGGTTTAATGTGGTTAATTTGAGAAAAGTAGAAAAATCAATTTAGTTTTTTTTTTTTTAATTTAAAGGACAGATTTGATGCAATTGAAAGTCCTGACCCCAACTTGAATTTTCTGAAAAAGTTATAAGGACCAATTTAGTGCAAATGAATCTTCAGGGACCCATTTGTTTTTTCTAGAAAAGTTTAATGACAAAACCTAATTTTTCTCTTTTAAAAAAATAAGAAAAAAAATGTTTGCCTGAATTTATGCAATTTCAAAGTCATTTTATATTATCACGTCTTATAATGTAGAACGTTATAATTAATTTCAAATAATTTGATGAACTGTGAAATACGCATGATTGTTTATTAATTTTATGCGTATAATGCAAAAAAGTAAAATTCCGACGGTCAAATTTAAAAAATTTCAATTTGTTTCAACATTTATTAATATTATAAAATTAATTCATCGCTAAAAAGAATCCACTCATATCTTAACATGAAATTTCTCACCGCAAATCCGGGGAAGTGTGTAAAATACAATATAGACTTGAAACCTACAAGCAAATATTTTTGTGGAGCATAGATTTTGCTTTGGTATTAGTAGTTAGAATATCTATATATATATATATATATATATATATATATATATATATATATATATATATTCAGCAATGCAAATAAGTTTAAATAACTGTTAACTACTTTTAATTTAAAAGTAAAGATCTCTAAAGTTTCTAACTTTCATATTTCTAAAATTAATTTTAAAGTTTTTATTAAACCACGTTAGTAATAAATTAAAAATTAGAAACAATTTGAGTCAATCATTTGACTAGTGTGGAGTTTATAAATAGATTCTTAATAAAAAAAACTTTTCTATATCTCTAAAACTAGATCAGAAACTATCACATTAAATTAGAAACTCTCATAGTATTAGAGATAAATGCTCTTAGATTCATTGCTAGTTAATTGCCTACTATTGTGATTATATCGATGGTAATATAATATTTTCAGTGTCCTCTCAGCTGCACACCACATAATAATAATAATAATAATAATAATAATAATAATAATAATAATAATAATAATCTAAGAATATATATACGACTTAAAATCTTGAAGACCTTTTTTTTAATAAACAATGTCTTCATACATCTGTAATTAATTAAATAGTAAACTCTAAGAAAAATCATATTACAAGAAGAAGAAGAACAACAACAGCAACAACTTTTTGACAATAAAATAACGTGTTGTAAAGTTTCTAAAGGATATGATATCTAATTAAGAAGAGTAAATCTAGGGTGTGACGTGCTCACCAAAAAAGTTTAGTAAGCACAACTCTAAAAATGCATCAGATCGGCTTTAAATGACGAATTCAAAACCGTTGAAATCCATGTACTTCGTGAGTGATGCATGTACATGCAAAATTTTGGAAGATTCGAATTCATTTGCTACGAGGTTAAGCGGTCAAAGTAATGAATCTTTTAATAAATTATTCTATTAGTTGTTTTATATATTCATTTTTCATCGTTACTTTGACCGCTTGATCTCGTAGCAAATGAATTCGAAACTTCCAAAATTTTGTATGTTCATGTATCACTCACGATGTACATGGATTTCAACAGTTTGGATTCGTCATTTGAAGCCGATCCGATATATTTTTGGAATTGTGCTCACCAAACTCTCTTGACGAGCATGTCACATCCTAGATTTACCCAATTAAGAAATTAAGAAATCTTTGAAGGATGAATAAAAAAAAAACTATGCTAAATGTTTCGATTTTTTTATTAATAAAAAATAAATAAATAAAAATATCGCAAAAGGAGACTAATTTGACAAAAATTTGATGTCTAGATAAATCAGGTTGGTTTATCTCGTCCTACAGGACATTTTAACATGCCCCACTAATCCAACTTTGTCACTCGCTAATCAAGTTAATTGAACAAAATAATCAGGAATGGTAAATTTGATCCCGTCCGACTGCCAAAAAAAAAAAGAGACATTGTAGATTGTCCAGTCCCAGAAGCGGAATTTTGTTTTCACGAACAAATTAGTCCGTTCCGTCCTAGACCGAGCAAAATAATAAACCTACACAATTTTTCTTTCTATTCTGTATCCCTAAATTTTCGCTGTGCCTCACCGAGATAATCAGATATTGTTTTGAACTAAGATGAAGTATTGGAAATTTGAAATGCAATTTTTTTAAAATAATTTTGATGGCGACGAATGGAGAACGAATACTATCTTAGTTCCTCGTGTTTTTTTTCTATTTAGTTAATTTAATTACCGGGTGAATTCGCGAGACGGGATGACAGGATAAACCAACCTGGTAGATATCAAATTGAGTTTTTTTTTTTATAAATCATAATTAAAAAAAATTCGAATTTCAGCATGATTAGCTGAAGATCTAGAAAAACCATAAAAACCGGGTTGGGAAACCGTTCCCTACATCCCATAACGGATTGCGAGTCCGTTTTTGACCAACCACAGCAACTGACGCCACAGAAAATCCAAATGACAGAAAAACGGATTCCCAAACCGTTTTGACGGTGCGAAAAAAAAAAAAAACCGAAACGGTTTAGTAAACCGTTCCGAGTGCGGACTGCGGACCCAAAACCTTCTTCCCAACTTGTTTTTCATTTCTTCAATCCCTTCCCCACTTCTCCTCTCCTCTGCCTCCGAACCACACAAGGTCAGCCTTCAAAAAAATTTTTTTTCAGCTCTTAATTAGTTATTATCTTTTAATTTAAGCACATATAATTATAGGATTCTTTGAGAAAAACAAAATAAGCTTCAGATCTACTAATTTCATCAGGTATGTAGTTTAATTTTTTTTTTGGATAATTAATCCGAAATTTTAATTTTTTGTTAGTTTAAATAAGTAATTTTAGTTTAATTTGACCTTTGTATTGTTAAATTAAGAGTTTTTGTAATATATCTCCCATTAATTGATGGTATATTACAAAATTGAGGGTATATTAAGAAATTGAGAGTATATGAACAAATTGTAGAATGATTTAGTATTTTTTTGTGTAATTTAGGCATTTTTTTGATAAAAAACCGAAATATTTTTTTTTGGTATAAATAAGTTCTTGTAGTTTAATTTAATTTTTTGTTGTATAAATAAATTCTGTAGTGTAAAGGGTTTTGTAGTTTAATTCAAGGTATATAAATGAGATGTATAATTTTTTTTCAATATAATTTAGCGTAATTTAGGGTTTTTTTAGTATAATTATTTTAGCATAATTTTAATAATTGTATAATGATTTAGTAATTTAGAGTTTTGCATGTAGTATAAATAAATTGTAGATTGATTTAGTTTTGTTAGTGTTATTTTAGTAATTGTAGAATGATTCACATGTAGAATATATTAGCTCATAAAATTTAATTTAATGAATGTAGAATAATTTTTTTTTTATGTAATTTAAGATAGTTTTTTCGATGAATTGGAGAATTTAATTTTGTTGTGGAATTTCTTTGAATATTTTTTTTTTGCATTGTAGTTTATTTAATTGTAATTTTATGTATATTTTAGGGCAAAATGTATTCTGAACAACCCTTACCACCTTTGTTGGTATTGTCTGAAGACCTACACAAAATAAGCCTGGCGAGTACGCAGGTATTTGTCATAACTTGATGATTTTGCTTGAAATTTACTTATAAGGTTAGATTAAATTTTGGGTTTTAATTTTTTATGCATGACAATTATCGTTACAGGACGAGTACCCGCTGCGTACTAGCACTCGTCAAATGGGCGTTCCTTACCAGCCTCAGATGAAATCAGGTTTGGTAAATTTAGGCTTATTTCAGATGAAGGATGTGAATAAATGCTATATTGATAAATGATTGATAACCGCCCTTGTTGAGAGATGGAGGCCGGAGACGAATTCATTCCATCTTCTGGTGGGAGAGTTGACAGTTACATTAGAAGATGTCAGTTGTTTGTGGGGATTGCCCATTACCGGTAATTTTTTTTTTATTACTAATTTATTTGTTTTTAATTGATATGTTCATCTAACATTTGTATTTACAGGTACGGCTGTAGCTGGATGTACCGATGATAATTGGTCCTAATTAATCGAAAACTGCCTGGGACATGAAGTGTACGATGGATACGAAATCCATACGATCCATAGAATTAGGAATTCTCTGGTGCTTCTTCCTTCCCTTGTTAATTTTTTCAGGGTCCGGTCTGATTATAGGTGCTCCCATGTCATATGGCCAATTTGTAATGTTACCAAATCCGTGAAACCCCCCTGACCATGTGTTGACATAGTTTCCAATGCTATAATAGTGACTTACATATTGTATCGAATTTAGGCGTCTCAAACAGCACACCGCCAGTACATGGTTGAAAGGAATGCCAGTAAATTGTGGCTTCTTGACACTCACAAACAGGCATTCCCCCTCCCCTTCTGAAAATCGAACTTCATATTTCATATCTTCCTTCACTCCCTACAATTAATAAAGCAAAGTAATTACAATAATATCATTTATAAATTTTGTACGAAATTTAATAAAATAACTGACATACCGTCTTAACAACTCCGTCGTGATCTATGACCTCATAAGTGTCGGGTCCCAAAGGTATTACTCGGTGCTCCTTCACTTTTCTAATTCGATGTTCCAAAACAGATAATATTTTTGCTGATAATTTCATTCTGTTATGAAGCCAATGTTGGGCAACCTGAGATCTTGTGACAAACCAATCCACAACTTTGTAAAATGTGCGATCCAGTATTGCTGTTACAGGAAGTTGGCGAGCCACACGAAATACACTGTTCAATGATTCTGACCCGTTCGAAGTCATTATACCCCACCTATTTAGGTCTCCGTCATGACATGGTGCCCACTTATGGAGTTGCAAAGTCTCTTCTTCGAGATTTTGCACATTTTTACCACACCACATTATATACTTATGAGTATTAATACTCATATCTTTTATCATATCCATACCCTCATTAAACCTCCAAGGTTTCATCTTACGCACAGACCACATAAAAATTTCTTTCAATCTTTTGTTCTTACACAGCTTGTAAACATTTGCCGCAATATGTTGAGTACATAAACGATGCACCACTTCACCATTTTCCTCACACCACCCTAAATCTGGTCGATTAAACACTGAACGGATTGCACCGTGCTGGTCTGATATAACACATATCCGACCAGGTCCCACCACATCTTCGCGTACAAATTGCATAAACCAGCCCCAATTATCTGAAGTCTCTTCCTCTGCAATCCCAAATGCAAGGGGAAGTACTTGTTGTTCTGCATCATAAGCACATGCCATGAATAGTTTCCCTTTGTAACGTCCGGATAAATGTCCTGCATCTACACTTATAACTGGTTTGAGATATGGCCATGCTTGAATGCATGGACCGAAAGCCCATGCCATGCGGTTAAAAATATGGACACCCATACGTGTAGATGGTTCATGCTCAATTCTGTATTTTGTGCCTGGGTTAGACATCTGGATTGCACCAAGCAAAGAAGGTAGCATTTCGTATGTTTTTTCCCAAAAACCAAATAATTCAGCAATAGCTAACTCCCTCCCTCTCCAAATCTTGTTGTATGAAGGCTGAACCATTGGATACGCTTGTCTAACAGCATTGCGACATGCTTTTATTGACATCTCCAGATCCCTCTCCATACTAGGTTTGATTATTTCTGCAATCTTCGTAGCAGTCATCTGACTACTGTCTGCTGTACAAGCAATACTGAAACAATTATGCTCGTATGGGTTTGTTGCAATTGTCCACTTTCCAGTCTCAATAGTTTTTGCGTATAACCTCCATGGACACCCCTCTGCTTTACATACAACAACATAGCCAGTACGATTCGAATGAGTTTGTTTTATTTGTATGTTATGATCCATGGAAAATCCATCTAGTTTGGATTTAAGTTCGGCTTTTGACTCAAACATCTGTCCCACTGAAAATAAACCGTCGATTCTGGGTGCATTACTAAAAAATGCTTCATCTTTGTACGGCATCGGCACATTATCATTAAATGCCGAACAAGGATGCTGCAATCCCCGATTAATAAAGGGAATAGACGATTGCCACTCCTTTATTACCTCTTGGACTCTAATCTCATCCTCAATTTCAGCCATATCCTCTTCTCCAACAACCGGGACATCGAGATCAGAGTTTGATTCTGAGCCAGTATCATTGTTTAGCTGGTCAAAATAATTAGGCAAATCATCCGATACTGGCATTTCAGGGGGGGCATCATAATATATAGGTGAATCAGACACCGGTCTGTCTCTACTACTTCCAGGTACACTACCCGGGTATGTGTCATAATTGTTCTGATTAACAACCGGTACTGACTCAACCACTAATTTAAGAAGTTTAAAATTCAATACCGGAGTGGCGTATTGAAGCACCATCTGCCATACCATTTCGTGGTCTATGTTAAAAAATTGGTATTTTTCGACTGAGCCAGGTGGCGCCGTGTTCAAACGCGCCTTAATTGTGAGATCGAACTGGCTAGGGAGCAAATGAATACCAACATATACATGTCTTCTTAGCTCATCAAGACTGGTTGTGTCAGAAATTGGAAAAGTACTGGTCGGTGTGTCTAAAATTTCACGCTGATAGTACACATTTATTAATACTTGAGACATTTCCTAAAAAAAAAATTCACAATCAACCTTGATATCATTCTGAATTTTACATCCTAAAAAATGATCGGAATTGAAAAAAAAAAACTTACTACAACCTTCAGACAAATGCGGAAAATACAATGCAGGGGTCGATCTGTATATCACAATTAACTCTCAAAATTAAATAAAAAAATTCAGCAACTTTGAATGAAGTATAACTCTGAGAACTTTGAGCGAACTCTCAGAATAAAATTGAATGAACTCTCGGAGAAAGGAAGTCTTATAACACTCTCTCCACCGACAGGAAAAAAAAAAGAAACCCCGGAACGGGATCCCCAGCCCGTTCCACCGACAGAAAAAAAAAATTCCCGGAACGGATTCCCAGCCCGTTCCCCCGACAAGGAAAAAAAATAATTCTCTGGAACGGGAACCCAGTCCGTTCTCAAGGGAGAACGGATTCCCAGCCCGTTCCAGTGGATGCGACACGGTCGCCACAAGAAATATGGTCAAAAACGGACTGCGGATGTAGGGAACGGTTTTCCAACCCGGTTTTTATGATTTTTGTAAATCTTTGGCTAATCATGCTGAAATCCGAACTTTTTTTTTTTAATTATGGTTTATAAAAAAAACTCTATCAAATTTGTGCCAAATCGATCTCATATTTTTCTTATTTATTTTCGATTAATAAAAAAAATCGGGCGAAATGTTTTTTCCTTCCGACAAGTGGGCCCAGCCATACAGCCCAACTGATACCTCCTTTCTTATGTTCGTCTCTCTCTCTCTCTCTTTTTTTTTTTTTTTTTTTTGAAACCTTCTTCTGTTCGCCTCTCCTTGTGTTGCTGTCTCTCTCTCTCTCACACCCACCTGGCCGCCATGAGGCCACGACCCTCTATTCTCCATCTCCACCTCCGTCGCCGCAATCATTTCTCCTACTCTCTTCTCCGATCCCTCTCCTCCGCCTCCTCCGCCACCAAAGACATCTCCGCTCTCCTCTCCGATCCCTCCTCCGTCTCCCGCCTCCCTTCTCTCCGCCTTGACTCCCTCATTTCCTCCCTCTCTTTCCAGCGCCAAACCCCCGACCCCAACCCCAATCCCAGACCGTATGCCTTACTCCTCCATTCCCTCCTCCAGTTCAACCTCACCAATTCCGCCCGGCTTCTTCTCGTGCGCCTCCTTGACCCATCCAACACTCCTCCTTTCTCTTCCCTAGACCTGGTCCATGCTGTGGCTGATACGGTGCCTTCCGAAAGCTCCCCCTTTTCACCTGCTGTCGACACGCTGATCCATGTCTGTTGCTTAAATTTTAAGATTTCACGATCAAGCCTCCCTCTGGAGGCTTTTAGAATATTCGTTTCTCATGGGCTATGCCCAACTGTCAAAACTTGTAATTTTCTTCTGGATAAAATTGCTCAAGGTGGCGACTTTGCCGCTGCATATAATGTGCTCGATGAAATGCGAAAATGGGTTGGTCCAAATTCCTATTCTTACACGCCTTTGATTCGGTTGAGGTGTAAGGAAGGGGAGCTAGAGGAGGCAATTGCGCTTCTCTTGGAAATGGAAAAGGTTGGTGTTCCACCATCAGTTATTGCTTATAATATGCTTATAGATGGCCTATGCAAGAAGGGGAGGATTGATGAGGCATTTAGGTACAAGGAGGAGATAATTAAGAGAAAATTAAAACCTACTGTAGTCACTTATGGGATCTTAATCAATGGATTGGTTAAGGTTAATAGGTTTGAAGGTGTAGATGCTCTTTTGAAGGAAATGCAAGCAATGGGTATTGCACCAAATGAGTTTGTATACAACACTTTAATTGGATGGCATTGCAGAGTAGGTAATTGCAGGTATGCAATGGAGTTAGTCGATGAAATGTCTTCTAAGAAAATGACACCAAATTCAATTACTTACAACTCTATTGTGAAGGGATTGTGCAAGGAAGGCAATTTCAACCAAGCTGAACGGCTTTTTGAGGTGATGTTATCAAAGAGAATGATTATACATGTGGGCTTATTTAATACCATGATATTTTGGCTTGTTGCAAGGGCTTCTCGATTGGACTCAGCTTTAAGACTATTTAGAGAAATGGTGTCAAGGAAATTGAAGCCGAATGATTCTCTCATGACAACATTTGTAAGGTCACTTTGTAAAAAGGGGATGTCGAAGGAGGCAAAAGCTGTGTGGTTTGATTTACTAGAGCGAGGTTTTGGGGTTAATGTTGAGACCTCTAATGCATTGATTCACGGCCTTTGTAAATTGAGAGATATGAAAGAGGCGGTTGCTGTGTTAAGAGAAATGATAGATAAAAATTTGGTTTTGGATAAGGTGACATATAATACTCTAATATACAGCTGTTGTAAAGAGGGCAGAGTAGACCAAGGGATGCAACTTTGTGATGACATGATTAAACAAGGGTTTAAACCAGACAGTTACACATATAATTCTCTGATTTTTGGATTTTGCAATTTGGGTCAGATGGAGGAGGCAGTACGGTATTTGAACAAGATGAAAACTTTAGGGTTACCCTTGGATATTGTGGTATTTGGTACAATCATACATGGTTATTGCAAAATGAAGGATGTAAACCAGGCTATGATTTATTTGCAAGAGTTGATTGATTTGGGGCTAAAACCAAACGCTATTATATACAATTTGATTATTGGAGGATATTGCAGAGAAGGTAATGTCTGGAAGGCTACAGAACTATTTGATGATATGAAGTGTAAAGGAATTGTACCGACCAAGGTGACTTATTGCACACTAATGAATGGGTTTTGCATTCTTGGCCGTTTGGAAGAGGCCAGGGGTATTTTGGGGAATATGAGGGACAACGGGTTAGAGCCAGATGTGGTAAGTTATACTACCATTATTACTGGCTGTTGTAAAATGGGACAAATGGTTGAAGCCCGTAAGTTATTCGATGAAATGTGCGCCAATGGGATTGCTCCAAATAAGATCACTTACACCGTGCTTATTCATGGTTACTCTAAAATCGGAAAGAATGAAGAGGCAAATGCAATTTTTAGTGAGATGGTAGAGAGAGGTGTGGTGCCAGATAATATTACCTATAATAGCTTGATTTTAGGTTATTGTGAAAATGGTGTTTCAGATGACTCGGACAAGATTCTCGAGGTACTGTCTGAGAGAGGGTTTGTATTGGACGAGGTCTCTTATACAACTTTGGTTCATGGAATTACTAAACCCTGGAAGCATGAGGTCTCATCCACCGAACAAGAAGGCTCTTCTAATCAGAGTTTTGGCCCTTGACCCTAGATCCTACAATCTGATGCTGATGGGTTGAAATTTGTTTCGAGCCAAAATTGGGCTTGATCCATAAATGAATTCAGAATGTTACTTTATCTGTGTAAAGTGCAAGATCTGGAAAAGTGACAGTGAGCTTACTGGATCATTTTTGGTGAGGTATATCTGCTCAGGTGGTCAGGTTCAGATCTATAAATCCAGGTCCAAGTTAAACACTGTTAAACTTATTTATGTTGATGGGATTGCATAGTGAGAAGTCTTAACAGCTCACCTGTTGTTGCCATTACTTTAAGGTTAGTAATGTAATTCCTTTTTCCTGGTATTTATTTTCTTAGTTTCTTCTTTTGCTTTTCTTGACATTTTTTCAGAAGATTGCCAAATTCATCAGAGTATTACCTACGGGAGATACTTAGGAGTGGGGGTTTTCCAACGTGCATCGAACTGAAGTCTGTCCGTTGCCTGGTCTAAGTCATCCCGTGAATCAAACTGTTTGTGTGGATCTCAATGCGGATTGGACGGCTTAAACCGGGCATCGGGCGGATTTCGGTTGGATGCCCATCGGAACCCCTCCTCTCCCATTTATAATTTGTTTGTAGACCAAAACTAAATACAACTGTACCAGCCAGTTCATACGTAGGCTTCCTTCTTAGGGTTTACATAACCTTGTTCACTATTGTATGAACAGCCATTCCTGAAAAAAAGCAGTGCTGTGTGGCCTCAATTAAGCATTAAGCAAAATAAAAGAAAGTAGATGGTAGACAAATTTGTAAAGAAACATTGAATTACTTGAGGTATACCAACTGTTTGTTGCTGTATGTATTCAGGTCAAGAGAGAGAGAACAGTGAAGGTAATGACTGAGGCATTACTATAGTATAGAGGAGGTTATGCATTTCATCAGTAACAACAATATTTGATGGTATTTGTTTATTCTTACACCTGTAAATGTATTCTCTTTTTGTTTTCTTTTACTGTCTTTTTTTTTCATTTGAAT
The DNA here is from genome assembly GCA_024447775.1 of Carex cristatella. Classification (NCBI taxonomy): domain Eukaryota; kingdom Viridiplantae; phylum Streptophyta; class Magnoliopsida; order Poales; family Cyperaceae; genus Carex; species Carex cristatella. The sequence continues at coordinate 8,789,438 of JAJHPF010000002.1, forward strand.
AACACGAATGTATAAACACAGCATATTTTGATTCGAATTATGTAGTTAAGATGTTGTTTTCACCTTGTTGGATTGGCTTTTTCTTCCCCTGTTGTTCTGTGGTTATTGTTTGATAATTTACCTTACTAATTTGAACAATTGAGTGCACTGTTGCTACCCTAGCCCCACTAAAAATTCACATACACAAGCTTTTAGTGAGGGTTACAGTCTCTCTTTTGAGACGCGATTGCGTCCCTTTCTGAATTTTTAAATGTTTTTGCTTGGTTTTTGTAGGTTTAATTGAATTGCTAACATTAAGTTTTAAGAAACTAAAATAAGGCCATCGTGTGGCTACTTCTCTCTGATCTTCCATTCTTATAGACATGAGTAATTTAACCAGTATAAAACTTGACTGGTACTGTTTGGCCAAGTGATAGTTCCAATGGTGTTCACAAGTCATGACTATTCATACCATTCATTCCCAATAATCTACAGAGATAAATAACATGAACATTTAGTGATCAACGATAAATGATTGTATTGGCCCTGGTGTTGTACAGACCCATTCTCCTCCTTGGATCTGGCGTGTGTGATGATAATTCTTATTCGCAATTTTGTGCTGATGGTTTAACAGTAAGTTCAGCTAACCAATTCTAGATAAGTCACTTTGTTAATTATCAAAAGAAAAGAAAAAAGAGTCATTTTGGGGAAGTTTGCTTGCCTTTGACCTATAGAGAAGCCAGGTACATGCGTTTTCCAAACTAAGGCTCAATAGAAATAAGTTTGTAAACACATAACGCACAGATCCAGTCAGCTTATCCCGCTCTCATGCACACACACAAGGAAGACTAATTAATTTGCCTTTTGGATTGTAGTCTATTGGAACCGGGACCCAGATAAACCTTACTTAACTGAAAACTCAAAGACTAGAGAATTGATCCGATATAAACACGATCACTTTACTATATACTCCATGATGGGGACCTGAACAATGTGATACCCCTCTGACTTATAAGTTATAACCCAATACTGCCTTGCCGAAACAGCACGCAAACTTGCTTCCCCTGACTCATAACCGATTTGACTGAAACAGTATTAAGTTGTAACTCTCTATCAATTTGTGTTGAGAACTTGAGGTAGATTATAACCCAAAAGAGCCGAATCCTGGATCCTAATCTTTGGAACTAAACCTGAAGTTCCGATCCGAGAATTGGACAACTAAACCTGAAATGGCTGAACCAAGGCAAGACACAATCTCTGAGCATGGCTCAATATGAGCAATTAAAGACCCGAGGTCGACCGCGGACCAACCAGATAGCTCAGCTTGCCGACTTTATTCTAGTGTTTCGGCATAACTTGACCCGCATGTAAGCATTACCTTTGTATCGTTTTTTCAGAAATATTGTTTTCATTTCCTTTTTCTTCTATACAAATTATCACTTTTTACCATTCTAAAAGGTATGCTTTGATAAATTGACTACTTTCTAACTTTCCAAATGAAGCACTATTTCGCCATATAAGAATGATTAGTGCCTACGCCAAGGAATGTTGGTTGGAATAAAGTTCTCATTGATGCCTTTCTAAAGGAATATGCAACTTATCTTCTTTGAAGAAACTAAAATTGTTGGCTAATGTCATGTTTAGTTGACCAACCCCACAAGCTTTGATGATCTGGAGCTCTTTCTGGTACGAAAGTGATAATCTGAGATCAATTTCTTTGCCAGGACGGGATTCCGCCGTATTCTCTGTCAATTTATTTCTTAATACTTCCATTCTCTCCATTTCAATCAGATAAAAGAAGAATCCTGTAATTACTTTTTCGCATGCCTGAACGGGAGAGGATCGAGCTGTTTCTGTGACTGGTGGAGATCAGATTACATGCAGTATCTAGTCAATTTTTCCTCTCAAGGAGCAAGGCAAAACACCACTAGACAATGATAGAGTCTTCAACTCTCCTTGATCTCAACCATTAACATGATTCGGTCACGCTATAAAAGTTTGCACTATATAGAAATTACACTTCTAATTGATAACAACTTCTTTTATTCTCCACTAACACTGTCTAGATAATTGGTATTACTATTTTCTATATATATATCCATCAATACATAGCAGTGTAAACCTCATTACAAATGGCTACTTCCTTTGTACCTGACATCTGGGAATGGATCACAACCCTCCCACCAATCCACCAATGGTATTCAAACTCTCTCTCTCTCCAGATATGTACCTCTCCAGAAGGAAACCATTCACTAACTCTAGTTATCAACAAACCCCCCAAACAACACCTACCATCAAACCTCTCTTTCTCCATCTTTTCTACCGGCCATGTGCCGACCTCACTTTGGACCTCCAACTCCTTCCAATTGAACGGCCATCGAATCAATGAAGAACTTATGCGAAAGTTTTTCTTCAACATAGTATCTGCTGTACTCAAGTACGGCCATCATAACAAATATACCTTCAGAACAATTGCATTGGATGCATGCGAGAGTTTCGCAGATGCATTTAACATTGCATTCCTCACCCTTGCTTTCCTAGTTTGTGTATATGAAGCCCCACTTGATCTTAGGAGCGGTTTTGTGGAAACAATTAGAGTTTGCTTGGCGACTACGAAAATGAGGGAAGCATCAAAGCAACTCATGCGGGTTTTAGGATCAAACATTGAGGAGCAATGGATGAGGTCTTTAAACCTAGGCTTTACAAATTGGATACTTGAGTTGAAGGCTGTGGGCAATGAAGAGTTGACGACATGTTCTCCTTTGTTCTCCTATGCTATTTCAGTTAGTAATCTATGGAAAGTTCAATTGTATTATCCTATGGTTGTGATGGCCACAGAATATCCTAGCAGTAGCACGAAGGACGCAAGGCTTCAATTCTCTCTCAACTACCAACAATTTGAGGGTGTAATTCAATTTCAGTACAAATTGAACTTCAAGGAGGATTGGATCGATATAAACATGAATGTGGATAACATAAGGTTGGTACACAACTATTAGTTAGTCGATCACCTTTTGAGGTCTACTACTGTGCAATAGGTTTGAAATGCTTTAAGAATCTTAACTTGTCAACTATTGCAAATTTTAGATTCAAGTATAGACACCCAAACCGTAATTACATTTTTTTATCACTCAAATTGCTGAAAGAGCAGCACAAGCCAGTACTAATTGTTTACAGTGGTTCATTTCTATGTCTTAGCTTATTCTTGAACATCTCTATTTAATTAAAAGATACTTCAAACAAACTCAACCTTGTCAACTCTATTTGATCTCAGACTCTCACATGTATCTCTTTCTTAGGTGCAATCTGATCAGGTTGGTATCTGAAACCTTGATGGAAAAGCGAGGCTATGGCTCTGATGAGAAACACTTCCCGTCCCGCATTTGCTTGCAACTCACTCCTCTGCTCCAATCGAACATACTCTCAGTCACAGTGAGCAAATCCACAGACAACCCTGCCCACGAGGTCGGCATATCAAAAACAATGGAAACCACGTTTGAGCCTCCGAGATCCATTGGACTCTCCATATCATCACAAGAAACCATAGTATTAAGCCTAAAGCCTTGGAAATTTGAACAGTCGGTGTATGGTGACAGTGCAATTCTCAACTGGATTCTGCATGATGGTGTCAACGGGAGAGAGGTATTTTCGTCGAAACCACCGAAATGTGCATTGTTCAAGCCAAAATCGTGGTTTCGAAACAGGTATACCAGTGCGCACCGGCCGTTTACAAGGGAAGGAGGTGTCATATTTGCCGAAGATGAGTATGGGGAGAGTGTTTGTTGGAAAGTAGGACAAGCAGTTATAGGAAAGACTATGGAGTGGGAGATAAAAGGGAAAATTTGGTTGACATATTGGCCAAATAAGCGAAGGACTCATTATAGTGAGACTAGATTCTTAGAATTTAAAGAATTAGTGCATCTCACTGTAGAAAAGTGAGGCTAATTAGTTTAGTTTAAAACCTTAGGTTAATTGAAGAAGATGTAAGATTGCATGTCGTACTAGTCTGAATATATTCATAGTGTGTATTTCGATTGGTGTATAGATTTGGAGATTATTTTCTTTATTCTTATGTGCAAATGTGAAGTTTTCACCATATAAAATATGGGTCTTTAGTTTTTGAAGTTATCTTTTGTAGTATTGTTGAAGCTTTGCCTCTCTCTGCTCACAAGTCATATCCACTTTCCTATCGTACCCCACTATATATGTTACCGGTCTGATTTTTTTTTTCCTGGCAATGATCATCTTTGCTGCACAGATATCAAAACAAGGTCATTGCCATGATTTATTCTCATAGTCCTTAATTTCTCCACCTATGCATTAACATTATCTTACAATTGAATAATTTCAGGGAAAAAGAAAACAGTTAAAAAGAAAGAAAAAAAAAAATCTTTATGTTCATGCAAAAATATGCGCATACAATATCTGATTCCATATGTCAGGAACACCAGGAAGGCACCAGTGTATGCAGTCAGCGTAACTGCTCGAGTTCTTCAGTTGTTCCTCTGTCAGTGGGTCCCACTGCTTCCTGTATACGGAAGGGTGTGCGTCTTTACGGTACTCTGACAGCTGTGTGATATTTAAGAATTTCACATTCACACCCTTTTGTTTTAGCTCTTGAATAGTGGTTTCTACCACATGCATGTATCTCGGGTCGGATCCTTCGCCCCAGTATCCATCTCGTAATATAGGTAAGGTTTCATTGTAGCAGTTGTGGCCACTATCAGTCCCCCATTCATCTCCTCTATAGAATATGTAAGTGTGATTAAGATTTGCATGAATTTTTGTATTGGTTACCATAAAAGAAGTTGGTACTCACTCCGAAAGTACCGAAAGTGCCAACTTCTGCTAAGGTAAATAATTAGTACAGATTTATTTTTCTTTTATTCTGAAAACTTTGTTTGAGCTAAATTGGGGCAAAACTCAGTTATCAGGTTAAATTGAGTAATGAAATTACCAAAATGTTGCCGAGCTGAGGCTTAACTGTTGCATTTGCGGTAAACTAGGGTTTTATTGTACAATCGAAGCTTTATCAATCTCCATGGGAGTTTATTATATTCTCTATTTATGTGCATACTAGGGAAAATGATAAAATGGGTAATACCAGTATTGGTCCACATTGTGATCTAGTGCTGGAATGAACCTACTATACTTACGATGAATGGGTCGGTGACATGCTCATGAAGAAGAGTTCGGTCCTTGTGCGGTTGATGTGAAATTCAAGCCAATCAGACCAAGCTTTAATCGCTAACTCATAACCCCTTAAACTCTCAATCTCCTTGTAGACCCCACCATCCTCTTCAAATGAGCCCCACCTGGTAACATAAAGAAGTTAACTGAATCAATTTTAAAATTCATCATAATGACATGGTCTGCGTGAAACAAAGAATTAAAAACAACTTATACCGCATAATATAGATAGTGAATGCTTACGCAAAGATAAAATGCAGAGCAGAGAACTTACAAGATTTTCATATTTCTTCTCCTCCACCAAAGGTAAGTGTTAAAAACCAATATATCAGCATCAGTCCAGTGTGTTGCATGTTTTTCGATCGAATGTGCTCTGACAATCCTGTCTGGCATGCGGTGGAGCACTGGGTGGTCTGAATTTGACTCCACTAACAGTGGGGACCAGTAAAAATCAACTGATGCATTGTAATCCTGCCATATTTACCAAGTTTATTGTCATCTTTTAGCATATTCGAGTAGTTTTTTATAACTTTTCCCAAGGCAACATTTTTGTCTTTAGAGATAGTAATTCTTTTGAGGAATTTTTTTTTTTACTTTTTTTGTACTTCTTATTTTGTATTACTTTATATTTCATAAATAGAGGGAAAGCAACCTATCCTTATGTTGAAACCATTTGGTAACAATTCTTTGTTTTAAAAAAAAATCATGATTACTGTATATATAGATATAATGTAATAATGTATTAGGTATACCTTGATCTTAAAGGACATAAGGTTTTTATGGGTTTCCATGGTTTTGTTGGAGCCATGTGTGGAGGTATCAAGGAGGCAAACCATGGAAACCCATTGGTTTCTGTTTAGTGAATCTCCGACAAATACCATCCTCTTCCCTCTTAGTTTCTCCAGCAACTTTTCTCCATTGAATCTGCTTGTATTCATGCAAAACTTCACCTGAGAATTCTCATTTTAATTACCCGAAAACAATAGCACCATAATTTACTCAGATTCATTACTTACCAAACACATTTTAAAATGCTGACTTTGGAAAGTAAAATCATTCATATTTCTATGAGCGCATTCATGCGAAGATCTCTAAGAAGGTTTACGAAAGATAGGAATTAGGAAGTTCGTTTTGAAAATGAAAAATATATTTATGAGAAATATATATTATAGACATACCTAGGAAGGCTGCACCCATCTGGTTGCCATCTCCATTTCTGATACACCAAATCCGATCTTCCAAACTTCATGCAAGCCGATTGATCAGACATGAACCGGCATTGTCTCTCATTATAAAGCGGGTACTCCATGTCGTCATAGACCCAACGACCAGAGAAGAAGTCGCACTCTCCCTTATTTTCTTTTCTTGATGCTATTGCAGTGATGGCCTTCCAATTGCCATTTTGCAGTCGAAAGGATGCAGCAAGAAATACTAAGAGGCCAAATAAGAATGCTACTAGGGAATTGAACTGATTCCTTAGTTTCATCATCTTAGGAGACAAATAAAAATTAGGGTTAGATTTTAAAGCCAAGGACATTATATTACATTACATATAGTGGTGTCATTTATTCGTCTCTACTCTTGGAAATCATAGGCTCTGTGTTTATAATTACTGTGCATGGTAGGTTTGAAGAGTATACTGAAAAACAAACCTTTAAATTGAGAGCCAAGGGAGAAGATTTGAATTTTGAAGTAGGCATATTTGATTGGTTGATAAGTCAGCCTTTTTTAGGTGTTTCCAAGGTTTTGCTTCCTGTGAAAGGGTTGAGTTTAGGTGAGGGTTGTTGAATTCTTGAATGCATCAGCTGGTGTACCTAAACTTCATGTCAAAAAGAGAATTCAATCTGAAGCTGCTCCAGTTGTAGTTTCCATCACCTGATCTCCTTACAAGATATGATAGATAGGATAACAACACCAGTACGTTTTTGAAAAAGAAAAATAATAGTACAAAAAAACAGAGTGTAAAAGAATACAATTCATATTTCCCTGCTTTCTTCACTAACCATTGGATGTGCTTGCATTAGTGACAAATTAAGTTTTAATATTGAGTAACAAAAAGTAAATATTCACTCATTGGATGTGCTTTCTTTACTAACAATTAATTGAATTAATTTTATTTGGGAGGGCATTTGATAATTGCTATATCATTCATTCCTGTTTAGGAAAAGTATTAAGGAAATCACTAAGAATGAAACTTCCCATATTTCTAATTTCTAATTTGTGTATAAAGGGAATCTTCAAAACCAAATTAGGTAACATGTCTAGGTTGATGCGTATACCATAATACATTACGTAAGAAGGAAAGTTTGGCGTGTATTCTTTAATTTGTCGTGATTTGTATAGATCTGTGCGCATTCCAGCTAGGAAATGAATCTGCTGGTCTACTTATGTAATCATTTTTTTTTTTTTTTTTTTTTTTTTATAAAGCTTCCCATAGGCTGCGAAGTGGCTTATGTAATCATTATAATGTATATTATTCACTGAATTGCCACAGTGTCACACCGGGGCTAGTAGAGAGATGTCATGTAACAATTAATCTGCCACGAATATTCGATATTTGATTTATGTAAATGTAAGGTATTTTTTTAACAAGAATCTAAAACATAATAATTAAACAGTGTCATTAAGTTATAATTATATAGTTCTCATCATCATAATATATAATAAAGTCAAATTCAGGTGGTAAAAAAGAAATGTATTAAAATTAACTTATAAATCTTTATATTTTAACTCTTTATTTTATACTAAATTAATTTTAAAATTATATTTTTTTTCATGTAAATATATTACTTGTGAATTAGATTGCCTTCTATTTGGATTCATTATTTGAAGCAAATTTGATAGGTTTTGGATAAGAGACTTGGTGAGCTTAATTAAGAACACCCTAGTTCTAATAATAATAATAATAATAGAGAAATTTAGATATATGCCCATCATAACTTCATCAATTAGATATTTACCCATCAAAATTTTAAATTTAATTATTTCCCCATTCAAACTCATTTATTTTATTTATATACCCATTTTGTGATTTAACCAATTAAAACATTACTTAACACTGATAAAAAATTAAATGACATTTTTGTCCTTATCCCTTCATTTGCTAATAACCGGCCCTCATCTTTTCCCCATTACTCATTTCTTTTTGCTAAAGAAAAATGTCCTGAGCCAGTGGCAGACCTACTGTACAAGAATAGAATAGATATCAATTGACTTTCATTTTTTTTTTCAAAAACTATTACTAAAGATATATTTTTCTTATATAAATTATAATAAAATGCTAGGGGTACAAGAAAATGACCCCTATATTTTTTTGTGAAATTTTATATTATTGATCTCCATTTTTTAAAAAAAAATAATGTGAGTATAATTTGAGAGATTTCTAGTGTTTTAAAACTTTTTGATAAAAAAAAAATTCAAAAATGATACTTCTTATTTTATATTATCTTTCTCACTTAATTTTTAAAAAAAAAAACTTGACTCTCATTTCATAAATTTTTGCCTCCACCTTTGTCCTGAGTCACAATCAAATTCGAGACCCAATTTGCAACGCCAGTGTTAATTGCGGATCGTGCTTGCATTTATCCAAAAGTGAAAGCTCCTCAATTTAAAAGAGTACAATCAAAGTATAAAACAAAGAACTAAACCAAAACAATGCCCAATTGAGTTTCATTTATTTCCGATAACTGGGTGAAAACAGATAACTGGGTGAAAACAGAGCGGATAGTGGTAAAATCATATTTATATTTTTTTTTCAAGACATATTAGATGGATATGAATATTCAGATCAAATCAGATATTTATTAAAATAATAAAAAATATTAACAGATATTAAAGTTCATAATTTTTATGTAATTATAATGGTGAATAATATAAATTTTTTCATAATATATATTAAAATATATGGTATATATCTACTAGGATTCGGATAATTGAAACGTAAAACTATATCGGATATTTGAATAATATCCTTATCCACACGGATATTTAGATATTGGATATTCACATCTAAATTTTCGAATATGGATTGAATACTGATCGGATATTATCCATACCATTTTTAATCCTACCGATAACCCAATGCATGCCAGAAACACTGAAAGTCACTATATAAACCTCCAAATTAAGAAGAAATAGTGTGCTGACAAGTAGAATTTAAGCTAAAGATAAGGCTAAACTAGGATTTGGGTATTACTTGAAGCAAGGCGATATAATCCTAGTATCTATCAAAATGAGGCCATCCCTGCAGAAATAGCGACCGAGATAAAATCCTAGTATCTGTTCGATTTCGATCCGATGGATCAAATTCCAAATGGAGTTGCTTCTTGAAATAATTTCCTCCATTTCCATTCATGACCTGTGTGCTTGAGCTTATCATATATCAGTTTATCACGACATTAATTTAAAGGAAAGTGAGGGTCCCAATTCAGAGTGTGCTGGCGTGTGACATTTTGAGCAGAACCGTTGATTAGATATTTTGAGCACATAGGCAAATATCATTCCCTCTTAGCTTTTTAATTTATTCACTTCTGAAGTTCTTCTTTTGTAAAAAAGGAACCAAAGAAATAACTAATGGAGAAGAAGAAAAAGACCGGTTATAAGCAAAGGGAATGAAGAGATAAGGGCAAAAATGTAATTTTATTTTTTTTATCAATATTAATTAGTGTTTTTTATTGATTAAACCATAAATGGGGATATAAATAAATTGAATAGGTTTGAATAGAGAAATAACTAAATTTAAAGTTTTGATGGGTAATTATCTAATTGATAAAGTTATGATGGACATATATCTAAATTTCTCTTAATAATAAAATTAATTAATAATAATACAGTCCATATCACTAAATGACTAAAACACAAAATAAAGGTGTGCATGGCTGAGAGGACTGTATACCAAACGACATAAAGTCACTCTACCAAGTAAAACATAACTTCTAATGAAACATTCGAGTCACTTGATTCATTCCGAAACCCACAAAAATGAAACAGATGAAAAATAAACTTTTGCAGTGTGGAATTTAGTTTTAGTTTGTGCATTTGCGAGAAATTCATATTCGGAATTATATATCCACAAAAATGAAACAGATGAAAAAATAAATCTTTGCAGCGTGCATTTGCGAGAAATTATATTCGGAATTGAAGACCCACATATTCGTGAATAGCACAGCAGTGGGTAGACTTCCATTCATGTAGATTTGGTTGTCGAAATATGGCGGTTATTGGGTAAAAACGGATAAAGTCGTGGAGAGAGATGAAGAATGAGATATTAGAGTTTGTTCGTTTGTCACAGAATTACATAGGATGAGATTTGATGGAGATGAAAATCCACTTTTAAAAAAGTGGGAACCCATGGGTATAAATATGTACGTGATTGATTATGAGAATGTGTTAAAATGGATGTTCGGTTTTTCGTGGAATTAGTTGTGGAGAATCTTATTTTCATTCTAAAATGATTGATATTATACAATTATTTATATTAATAAAATTATTAATAATGTAATTAAATAAAATTGATAAAAAAAAATAACATAACGTTACTTATTAATTATTATTTAATAAAATATAAATATTTTGATAATTAAATAAAATAAGAAAATAAAAACAAATAAATTAAGAAAATAGATACAAATAAATTAAGAAAATTTTTATAAAAAAAATAAAAAATAACTAATTCAGTTTAATATTATTAATTATGATAAAGTAGCTTAATTATGTCAAGAATCAACTAAATTTATTGATATCACTTTTGCTGCGCTAATTGGGAAAAATAAAATGACCTTCGACTCAATTTAATTTTTTCTATGTGAATAGTGTTGTTTGATAAGAAAAAGGGTACCTCATGGGAATTAATTGGAAATTTAAATGGGAAGATACCAAGTTGCCGAACACATCTGAGGTTGTATTAACATCTGAGGTTAAATACAAATATTCTGTTTTTTTTCCACAAAAACTCAAGCAACCGAACAGGGCCTTAGAAGGGGGGCTGAACATTCGGGCCCCACACATTAGGTCCAATTTATTCAAATAATTAAATTAGTTAAATTCCCTATTAATATTTCAGAAATTTCAGTGTTATTATATTTATACGTACTTCATTTCGAGTCAGACAAATTTTCAGATGTTCCGATCAGACAATTAGAATTCATAAAACAGATTTTAACTCCAGAATCACCAATTAGTTTAAAATTGATTCATCGTAATTGACTTTAAATTAGTTTAAATATTTATTGATCTGTTCAGAATATATATAATATGTTCTTCATATGTTTCGTATTTTTTTAAAGAGTTTCTCATATGTTTCATGCAATATTCTAAATAGCTTATAGCTGCGGTATAGCTTTTTCGAACCATAAAAGCTAAGCTATAAGATAAAAGTGCGTTAATTCAGTTACGATCACTATAGCTGTAATAATTGACCACTATTGCCGCTATACGCTATTGCTATCGCATTGCTACATAGAATTTTTTTTTTGTGATTTGCATGGACTTCCGTGCTTTTGTTTCTATTTATGATGCTACTTGGTCTGCTATGATAAGTATGATAAACCGAGCTATGTGCTTCTGTTTCTATTTGTGATTTAGTCTCCCATAGTCCCATTTTATATCGAAAAATATTTAAATATTAATTTTTTCTTTTGCTTGTTCTTCATCTAGTATTCACTTGTAATATTATTGTCATTTGTTTAATTAAAAGTTGATTTTGATTATTATAATATATAAAATATTCAAATAATAACTTTATTTCACTTGTAAAATTAATTACTCTTCGTTTATTATAATCTGTAATACTATAAAATATGAACTATTAAATAATGTTACTTTATTTATCTTTTTGTCTTCTTCTTATTTGCATGATTGAAAAAAGTATAGACTTAAATTAGTTGTTATTTAGTTGTTACTCCAATTTTTCAATATTAAACATGTTAATAATTAGTAAAAATGTAGAATATAAATTTTAGAAAGAAAAAAAATGTTGCGTATAATAGCTTCCGTTATAACTACGCTATTTGTAATTATTATTTTTTTGTTGCTATACCACTATAATCGTTATTTAGAATTTTGATTTCATATATCAGTCTTATATATGAATTTCTTATTGTGTTTTGTACAGCGTAACAATAATATTTTATATTTTAACATGGGTTTTATACTTAAAGACTTGAACTTGAAATTAGGTTGGTGTTTGTTTTGTGGGGGTAACGAGCGGCACGCGAACCCCACAGACAATAATAACATATTGACTGGTGCTATTTGTTTGTAGATGTCCACGAATCGTTACACCGAATGCTGCTCTGTTTCTGCTACAGAAGATTTTGGGCTCTTAAAATATGAACGGAGAGAACAGATTCTGTCAATTCAGACCCATTTTACATCATATGAACTCTCCGCTTGTCCATTTAGAGCGAGGTTATGTAATACATATTATATATTGATTCGGGTTAAGAATTTATATTTGCATTTTGAATGTTTATACAGTCGATTGGAATTATTTGGTTACCTTCATCAGAAATATATTTCTGATGATCGGCGAAACACCAACAAATATACTCATAAAAAAAGTTTCTTTACAAGTATTTTAATTAATCTATAATTACAAGTCACACATAATAACACTAATTCTCTCAAAATGAATTTAACCACTAGGCAATCTCTAGTGCCATTCCATTTATTAGGAAACGGACCAATTTCTGTTTGTCGGAAAAGATTCATGTTCCATTCATGCAACATTACATGATGTAATGTGTCAGGAATCCTCTTCATAATCTTTGTGCATAAAAGTATTACTACATGATGTGATCCCGAGTTTACATCAAATTAGATGCACAAAATTGACATCCTATTTGAATAGTACATCCCCTGTGATGATAGTATTTCTTGTGTCAAGATTTTGTTTTTCATCATCAATCAAATGAAAATTTTCACCTTCATAAGTATCTTCACCTTCCATAACGTCCCTGCATCACGGATACGTCCCTCTTGTGGCACAAGTGAATTGTGCGTGTGACGTCCAGCGCAACACGATGGTTCCATTAATAACTTTCACTGAGCATGAGTAAAATGGCAAGATTTGAACCAGATCCTTAAAAAAAAAAAAACAATGGCCCCAATAGACTCAATTTGGCTTGCCGCGGTCACCTCGTGTAGCATGCAGACCGTGGTTGGTCAAAGACCCTCCGGATTGTTATCCGGAGCTCATAACCATTTCACCAGTAGGGTCTCATTCTGCCTTCCGAGATCCATATCCCTAATCCTCCATTAATTTTCATGTGGTATACCGTCTCCCATTCACCAAACAATTAATACTCATGCAAATATCATTACCTTTTCACAATTTTTTTTGTCCATGTGTCTAATAACCTCCACCGGTATCCACACTTGGCTTCTTCAACGTTAGCGGTAATCAGAAATGTATTTGAAGACCGAATGAGTTTTTACCTATTAAAAAATAATAAAATATTTGCAATGAAATGTTTCATGTAGAGTAATTCGAATCAATTATTTAAATTTAAAAAAAAAAAAAAAAGATCGGATCTATAACACGGACCACACTGTAATATCCGTAATATGTAGATCATCGTAGCCTCACTCTACAATTCACTGTTCATTATTCAAATTAAGTTGGTTGACGATTTGCATCAATTAGCATTGAAATCATTTACTAATTTTTGACATAAATTGCCAATTTACATCCTGCGAAAAGTGCATCTAGTTTAATTCTCTCTCCGGATGATTTACGAAGTTCTCCAAAAACAAACAAGCAAATAAATAACAAAACAAGATATCTTTCATTTCAATGCCTCTAAGACTTGTAATATACATATATATCAATTGATCAGAAAATTTGAGGTACACTTAAAAAGCTAAAAAAACAAAAGCAAAACACACACGCGCTATAGAAAATAAAGAAAAGAAATAAATAAAACACTTGTGCCACCTTTTATCTAGGAAAAAATAACTTGGTGTACAAAACTTCGTTCCACGTATCCTGAAGACCGGGCAAACACCAATGGTTGCAATCTGCATAGCTACGTGGATTAGCAAGTTGCTCGGGTGTCAGTGGGTTCCATTGTTTTTTGTATATCTGTGTGTGTGCGTCCTTACGGTACTCCGAGAGTTGTGTAATGTTAAGCAGAGTCACGGGTACTCTCGAAGCACTAAAAACCTCCTTCAATACTTGCATCATGCTCTTGCTTGTGCTTGGTCCCCAATAAGCCGGGTTGTCGATTGGGGTTGTTTGGTTGTAGCAGTTCCCACCTGCCTCACCTCCCCAATCTTCACTCCTATATTGCAAATTCACAGAGAAATTAAATTAAAATAATAATTGGGTCGAGGTTAATTAATATGTGTTCATTATCATTAAAGACAATTGAAATTGTTTGTGGTCTTTTGTGAACTCTTCAAGAGGGAAGCTATGGTACTAAGCATAGTGCTGATTGGTCCATACTATGGATCAATATCTTCGTTTCCAAAGTCTAAACAGTTGATAAGAACCGTCCGACATGACCCTCATATGAATATGTACTTGTACTTCTAGACTAGATTTTACATTTTTAAGAATATTTTTACTATTTTTTTAGATAGGTAGAAAACTACTACTTTAGATCAAGTGATTTTCTATTTATCAAAAAAAAAATTCTAAAAAATGTAAAATTTGATCTACAGATACATTGTTACATGGATATTGTGTTGAACGGTTTAGATCAACGGTTTGGACTTTGGAAATGGAGATATGAATCCATAGTACGGACCAATATGCGCTATGCATAGTATCGTAGCCTCACTCAACTCTTGAATATACATAAAAAAAATTGTTTCAGTTAACCTTGTGTGAGAGGGTGACATGGTGGCGAAGAAAACACGAGTCTTGTTTGGATCGACATTCTTCTCCAACCACATCACCAATCTCCCCAACGCCAATCTGTATGCATCCTCGGTCTCCATCTCTTTTATGTCCTTCGTCTCACTTTCAAATGATCCCCTCCTAAAAGTTTGCAAGGACAAAGTTTGAATGCATATTGTTATTTACTTATTTGTATTTCTTAGTGCAACATAATCCTTCAAAATTAAAATTAATTACAAGGAAATATTGGGGCAAAGCATTGTCAGGCGCATAGGTCATGAGCACACAGAGATGCACATTTAAAATCAGAAGAATTCTTCTTTCTATTTGAATCAAAGGGTGTAACCTTGGCAAAAATCAAACTTAAATAAACGCAACAATGAATTCTAACAAAGTTTCACCAATTATTCAATAGCATTGCCCACATACATGCAAGAGTACATGCAATCAATAGCAATGCCCCAAGTAGTTCTGCCCTTTTTCGGATGGTTATTTAAGGCATTCCCTTTGATGATAAATGAAATATTCAGATGGTTATTTAATACATTGCAAACAAAACTAAAAATAGAAAACAAAGTAACTTAGAAATCTACTTGGTGATTTAATTAATAATAATCATAAATTAACTTAAAGGGGGAAAGAATTACATAATTTTCATCTTGGCACCGGTCATCCACCATAGATAGGTATTGAACACCAAAATATCAACTCCTTTCCAATGCTTTGCATGCTTATTGATTGACCCAGCACGAACAATTCGATCCGTGACTCTGTGAATAACAGCATTGTCCGAATTTGACTCGACCAAGAATGGAGCCCAATAGAACTCGATTGAAGCATTGTATTCCTGAAATAATTTAACTAATCTTAGCATCTGAGGTAAGTTTCGCTTAGCAAAGCTTTAGACTTTTTTGGGCTATAGTGAAAATCAGTGAACTTGAAGGGTCATAAAGGTAATCAATTTAAGAGTGTGGACTGCAACACATTACCTTGGCTGTGAAAACAGTGAGAGAGTCGCCGTTGAAGGTTTCCCAGGACTTTGCGTTCTCTGGAAGGACCCAGTGCAGGAGGCACACCATGGACACAAACTGTCCTCGGTTCAATGAATCCCCCACATACATCAAGCGCTTGCCTCGGAGCATTTCCCACGTTAAAGTCGCATTGAAGCTGCCAATTTGAAGGTGATGCCACAAATTTGTAAAATGATATGACAAAGTGTTACAAGATTATTTAAAATTATTCTAATTTCCACAAGAACAAAGAGAAGGAAAGTCAAAGAGGTCGCCACAGAAGATCCAACCTGTGAGGTGGTTTTAGTTAAGATAAGGTATATATGGTCAGCACTAATATAACAGCTAAAAAATAAGTGGGGTCACACAGGACCACAGTGCTGCAAAGAGTTAGACAAAATAATGTGGAGTTTGGGAATTTTGGTGTGGCGCAGATTATAAGTTCCATGTGAACCACAGAAGGCCATAATAACATAATCACTTAAGCATTTGTGCGTTGTACCTACCATATTGATTCAAATAAAAGCAACAATAATTTATGGGTAATTGGGTATACAGATGAGATTATCAAATCACTATCAAGGTTTTGCTTTCCATGCAAGAGTACTAAATCAGAAGTATACATCATATAGCAACATATGAATTAAAGACATTTCATATCTAAAAAAGTCATACCAAATAAAATTACATGCACTATGTAAAAAAAAAATAGAGAGGTTATAAACTTATAATGGAGGAAACATTTTTTTTAGCAGAAAACAACTGCCTTTGACATTAGCATTGCGTATATTTAATAGCTTGTCAGTTATAAGTTTCAATCAAACTACAAAGATTACTTAAAAGTGATTGAAGTGCATATCATATACAGACAACAAAGAGTTATCATCAAAATTCAGAAACCAACAAGCCATCTGCTTACATAAGATGTTCATTTTAGTGACAAAATATTATTCGTTAAAGTTAGAATAACTGTTTATGGTCAAAATCCAATTAAAAGGAAAAACTGCGTATGGACAAATTAATCGTCAATATTTGAACAGGTAATCCAAGCCAAAAAAAAATTAAATCAGGTACCACATATAGAAGATATGTCAACCAGCCAAAAATAACAAAATAAAGAAAATTTTATTTTTGGCAGAACAAATTTGTCAATGATAGAATAAAAATATGCATATCAAGGAAAGCTTACTGTAAGATCAAAAAAATATCTGATAAAATACTAAATGGAAAAGTTATCAACCAATGGCTGGGAGACTCTAACATGCCCACCAAAAAGTTATCAACCAAATTATAATTAGGTCAGCAATCACAGAAATTATGATGTGTCCTTTCACATGATCCCACAAGCAGAAAAGAAAAAGGTATCTGCCGAACTCTTATTAATTTAGGTTATCTTTTTAATATGTACCTTTGCTTTTCATCTCTAAAAAAGTGGTTCATCAACCATCTGTTTCCATTAATTATATCATGCACCTTCATTGTAAGAAAAAACAGCCTAACTGCCTTACCAAACCTTCAAAAAATTTAATATACCTTTGCAATGAAAAGTATCCTGCCTATATAGCCTTACAAACAATGAAACTATTGTCGCATAAGTAACAATTTCTTTGGTGAATAATAAAAGTTTCAGTACAAGTAGAATTGCTGAACCCAATTGCGTGAGATTGCAGATTTAAAAAATAACAATGAAAAAAAATTAATAATATTTTTTATTAATAATTAGAGGTAGTAGTACCTGGGAAGAGAGCAAGCATTAGGTTGCCATCTCCAGTGCTGATATCCTGTGTCAGGCCGGCCGTGCGTTTGACATGTCAGCTGAGGCTGGATGTACGGGCACTCTTCCTCTGCATAGAAGGGGCGTGCCACCTCATCATACACCCATCGCCCCGCAAAGATGTCACAACTTGTATTTCCCTTTTCAATGGTGAATGGAAGATCCATTGTATAATCATCCTTTTCTATGAAAAACATCAAATCCTAGTGTTATTCACTTTTTTTGAAGAAAAAAAACCCTGTATTGCGACTTCTTTCAGTCCAACTACGAATTACCCACATTAAAGTGGCACTCAATATGAGAGGTTATATAAGCATAATATCGTTTGTTATATTAATTAATGTTCATAATATTTACATACACTGCTATTTTTGTTTATAATAATAGGCAATTTTCAGCCAGTGTATAACAATCTCCAAATATTCAATTGAGCTTACTATTTAATTGATAAATTGTTTGAGAAAACATTCCAAATAGAACAGATCGCAATTTTTAACAGATACCCTGCATTTTTTGCATATAGCTAAAATCTTAAAATAACATTATTGAAGAAAAAAAACATAAACAAATAACAAATGTAACTTGAATACAATTACAATTGAAAAGCTAATAAAATAGATGGGAAATTAATTGTTGGCACGGAACGAAACCTACCTTTTAGATTTAGATTTAGGGGTATTGCGGAGGAGGGCTGGCGAAGGAGGCAAGTGAAATCCTGGAAGTAGAGAATGGTGGCGAAGGTAACGAAAGATAAGGTGAGGAAGTAAGAGGACAGATGGCTCCTTCTATGCAGGGGAAGAAGTGGTTTCATCTCTCTTGTCTCTTTCCTTTTTTTATTTTTATTTTTTTCTTCTTGAATGTGAAATTAAGAGTGGGTGCATGCTGGTGTTGCAAGCAAGAGAAGAGACGAGAGAGAGAGTTATGGAGAAAGGAGAAAGAGAGTGGTAGTGGTGGGGACGTCTTAGTCTTTGTCGTCCGATTCTCTAAAGTAACTCAAATTTTGAACTTGTATATGAACCGTTCGATCAAGATCCGACGGGCTCGAGGTAGAATATTGGTATCCTTTCAGAGTCCAAACTCAAAATTTGAGTTATTTAAGGATCCGATGGGTCCTGGGGGCAATCTTAGTCTTTATGTCGGTCCAACAAATCTGACCAACAACACAACAAGTGCCGAGTGCGGTGTAACTTACACGGTGGTCCTTGAGATAGTATGAATTTGTGAGAAAATACAACCGAAGTTCAATATCAGTATATCTACCACTCCCAAAAATGAATTGATTCTTAAACTTCCAAGGAATGTAATAAAAATGAAATGATGTATCTCATATAATAGATTATTGAGCAATTTTTCAATTTCTTACTTATTATTGCATTAATTACAAAAACTTAGCAAATATACAAAGAGGTTTTGAATTTTGACAAAGGTAAAGCTGGTATATTTGTAAATATTTTTTTATCAATATATTTCTCAATGGAATTTCCACTAACTATAAAAAAAAAAAAAAAAAAAAAGCTGGTATAAAGAGCACAAAAGTTCTCGACTCTCAATATTATAAAATGTGTTTTCAAAATAGCATCATCACATGCTAAGTTAGTATAAAAAGTCGGATTATATCATTTTCATCCGAATTCTGATTTTTTTTTTTAATAATCTCGAACTTCTATAAACTAGACTTCACGAATTTTCTTTGATATTTAATTTTTACTCAGTTCAGCATTTATTAGAAGTTCCAATATTTTTCATCTTTAATTAAGCATGCGAAAATGCATGTCACTATTAGTGCCTGTGTCGTTTTTAGTAAGATTAATTTTATAAACACATGTACTAAAATAAAACTGGTGTATTTGAGTTGGCTTTTTATTTGATATATTGTGATCTGGCGATATGCATGTGAAAGTGTAAATATTCTTTTTTGGTAACGACTTCTATGGACATAAGGACCTATTTGTAAAATGAACATATTTTTATTTTCAAAGTTCAAACAGTCGATCCAAACCGTTTATCTTGTTCTCCATATTAATATGTGCTTGGAGACCAAATTTTATATTTTTCTGAATTTTTTTACTATTTATTAAGATGGGTACAAAATTCAATGGTCTGAATTTGATATTTTTGTACCCATCTTAATAAATAGTAAAAAAATTCAGAAAAATGTAAAATTTGGTCTCCAAGCATATATTAATATGGAGAACAAGATGAACGGTTCGGATCGACTGTCTGAACTTTAAAAATAAAAATATGTTTATTTTACAAATAGATTCTTACGTTGATAGAAGATACTCTCTTCTTTTTTATATATAGTTGGCGACAATTGCTGATGGATCACACGCGTGACGCGTTTCCGTTTGATGGCAGTCGACGAGTCAAAGAACCGCTGCTCCAATTTTATACATAAATTTATTTTCCTTGAGCAAAAGGCAACAAGGACAATTAAAAAGGATTACGGGGTTTGAGGGGTCCGGATTCCTGAAGTAACTCAATTTTTAGATTTTAGATTGAGACATTTTGATTCAAATCTGACACTCCATCTTGCACTCCATCTTGTACGCTCTATTTCAGAATGTGTACTCCATCTCGAATCTAGCACTTCATTTCAAATTGGATTGTTTCGATTTAAAACTAAAAAATTGAATTACTTCACTGAATCTCAATTCAAAATGGAGGGTCGCCTTGCACAGTGACCACGCGGCAATAAGAATGCCACTTTGGATTTTTTTTTCTTAATTAAATTTTATAACTTCATCTTTAATTTTTTACAAATTCCAAATAGACTCACAAGAAAATGTTTTTACAAATACTGAAGAGTTTCAATACCTCATATTTTTCATGACCCATTATACCTCACATTTGATATATTAGTTTTTAAAGTCTAATTGTCGATTCAAATTGCTCAACATAATATTTATATTAAAATATGTTTGGGAATGAAATTTTATAATTTTAAAAAATTACTATTTTTTAAAATAGATACAAAATCATTATGGACCGTTTAAAATCAGTGATTTTGTACTTATCTATAAAAACAAAAGAAAATTAAAAAATTATAATATGAATAATATTTTGAGTAATTTAGATTAACATTTTGAACTTTAGCAATGAGATACAAAAAGCATAAGTTATTAGAAACCCACTCACTAGTCAGTAGTCGCTACACAGACAAATAGATAATATACTGGTGGCATATAAGAGCGCGAACAAGATTTGTTTAGTATGAGCTAAGATCTTATATTGACGGAGTAACGCTATATATATGCAATGGTGCTCCGTATTTTCTTAATAAATAAAGTAACTGACTTTTTTTTAGTATAATAAAACTCAGCAGCTTTTCCACTTAAAAGGAGGAAAATTTCTTGGGTGTCCATATAAATTTTTAAAATAGTCAATTTTCTCATAAACACCATAATATTCAATATTCAACAATTATTTTTTGTTCCTTCTTATTTATTCTTTTAAAAATTAAATTGACAATATTGTCCATTCAAACTCATTTATTACAGATTGATTTCTAAACTATATTCCCCCTTCTCTTTTCGACGCGTTTGCATTAATTTGCAGATTGATGAGAGCCTCTAAGGCTGGGATCAAAGAGAGAAATCATTATTAAATGGAATTGGAATTGCAATCAATCGTCAGCAACCATTGCAGCCAGTTTAATCTTTTGATACTCTTGAGCTCCCTTTCTTTTATATGATTTTGTTTACTGCTTATTCACGGACTACTTGCCCGGGAGCGCATCCTCTACGGAGTTTTTACCTGCGGAGCTGTGCGGAGATGATTGAACGGTCCAGATTTAATCTCCAGTCGGTGAGTGCTCGAAATAATAGAGGAGGCAGTATTAATTTTGCTTTGAGATTCGTGCTATAATCTTATTCGATCCGTCCGATCAAAACAAACAGCCCAGATTTAAAAAACCACACAGCTCTGCAGGTAAAAACTCTGCAGAGGATGCGATTCCCTACTTGCCCTTGCTCTCCAACCAGTCGAGCTAATGCTTCTTAATGAATTCTATCAAATACAATCATTTTCAAAGGGATGTGGGTGACCGGTGACTTGATCAGACGTCGTCATCTTTGTTTCGCGAGCATTGCGATGTTGAAAGCTGGCAGATCTCTCAAACCCTTTCCAACTGCCGTGTGCCCGTGTTGTACTCACACAGCTTGCATTCCGACATCAAGTAGTACTAACTATTTAATTAATTATATAATCAATTAGATAACTGTTTCAATTAAGCATGCCAAAATGCATGTCTTTAGAGAATGAAAACAGTAGCACAATTGACAAAAAGAAAAATATTTAAGACTGCAATTGCTCAAAGATCGAAAATTTGAATTTATCTCACGAATTTGCAATTTTGTGAAGCTTTGAAGAAAAAAAAAAAAAAAAAAAAGGAAATGCCTGTTACTATCAGTGCCTAAAATTGACGGCTTTTATTATAATATATTGTGATTCCGGCGATATGCATGTGAAAGTGTGTGAAAGTGTGAAATTACCGGTGGATCACCGGTAAGGCGTTTTCATTTGATGGCAGTTAAAAGAACCGCTCCCACTATATTATACATAATTTATTTTCCTAGAGCAAATGTGAACCTTAAAAGGGTTACCGGGTTTGAGCTCTGAGGGAATCGCGGATCGACTTGCATAGTAGCCACGTGGCAAGATGTGTGAGTACAAATGAAAAAAATAGTGCCATTTTTAATTATTTTTATTTCGAAATTTTACAGATTTGATTAGAGAAAGAAATTTGTCAGGTCACGGAACGTCACGTCACGTGTGTCGATTACGTGACGTGACCGCATTTTAGTGAAAAATACACGTCACGTCATGTCACGCAAACCAGTCACGGTATGAAACATAGAGTATCCAACTTTTTTTGTATATATAGAGTATTCATATTTTTATTTTAGTATAAATTCAGTGATACTGGTACTGATGTAGTACTGATTTTTATTTTTTTTATATTAGTCTAATGAATGTTTATAATTTGAATTATTAAAGTAATATCAGATGCAACTTTTCCTAAAAAAAATAATATTTACAACATTATTTACTTATTTTAGAATTTTTCATATTTTTTTCTTAATTTTCAACAATTTAAATTAAAATATAAAAAAAAAATTAACATGACTAATTTACGTCACGTCACGCATGGTCACGGCGTAACTACGCGTGACGTGACCATCTTTCATCATTTTGATCACGTCACGTGACCAAATCACGGCGTGTTTGTCACGTCACGTCACGGCGTGTCACGTATTTCCTTCTCTAGATTTGATGACATAAATTAAAATTTATTTTATAAAAAGGTTACAAATGAAAACAAATCGGAAAAAAAATAAACATTGGCAGCTCGCCGTCGACCCGGAACTTGGAAAAGAAGAAAGAGAAACTTATATATAGATATGGGAAGAGAAAAAACAAGGTATCTCTAGAGAGGTGGACGGCCGATGCGGTGCGATCGATTTAAGTCGAGCGGAGCAGAGTGAGAGATCTGATATTGGGCTTTGATTCATTTCCTTTTTAATTGCTCTTGTTATTTTTGTTTTATTTCAGCCTTGTAAGTTGCAAAACCCAGTAGATATAATGAGCTGGCATGGATTGGTTAGACATATATAGGTAACCGATTATATTTCAGTACAGAGCAATATGACTAAAACACAAGGACATATAGTAGTCAAAGAGGAAAATAAATATGGTGCCTGGTGAACATGAGAAGGTTTCATGGAAAATACAAAGTTTTTCACCACAATCAGCACTATTCAACCTTCCTAGTAAAATAAAATATAAAAAATCTTGAACGGTACCTAAATTTGCGAAAACTTTAAATTGGAAGAATTCCGATGTACATATCTATTCCAATTTAATCAACATGCTGTCAGAGCTCAGATTTCTCTTGCTGAGGTTGAGAAGATGAGAAAAATCCACTCAAAAAGTTCAATAATTTACATGACCAAGAGCAAGGTTTTGGCACCGCCACAACATCTCCTACCGCATTTTTAACACTACATATGTTGTCAAACTCGTGCTTCAGGAGAGGATCAACAACTCTCTCCTACATAAATTAAAAATTGAAAGGGTCATAAAGGTATTTTTGCACCAACCATTATAACTTGGTATTTTTTCACACCAATCATCAAAATTTCTATTGGAGAGAGAGCAAAGGTCAGAATGACTGGGGTTTGAAATGAACTATTAAAAATGAAGAAAATAAGTCGCATACCTTAAAGATTTCGAATGGACAGAAATCTGTGTCGCAGGCCTGACCAAATAAAAACAAAATCCCAGGAGATATTAGATATGATAAAAAAAATAAAAATAATATTATAGAATAATAAGAATCAACTGTAAACACAATTCCTCTCCACACTTCTGTCCTGATGAGCCTTTTACATATTTAATTCTCTCATCAAAATTTATAGTTCTTATCTTCCTGTAAACAGTAAAAGTTGTGTCGGAAAATCTGCAATCATACAACCAAATAACTATAATAAGGGAGACACTTTAGAGAACACTTATGGCTGACTAGATTGTTGATCTCACCGGTAATGAAACAGGCACTTCATTATGAAGAACTTGAACATGGTATGAGATGTTCTGGTCTGTTTGCTTGCTACGACACTGGTACAAAATGAGCATATTGTTCCCAGCAAAAGGTGCAATTGAATTGCCCCTCCAATTTCTCTTCTGAGGTGGCTTTGGAGGCTGGTCCAGCGATTCTGATCTTTGAATTTTCTCGTACTCTTCAATTGAAATAAAGAGAGAGAGTAACTGCTCATTTGATATTAACTTATTCTGTAGTAAATCTCAATTTCTTTTCTTTCCCTATCTTCAGCCATAAATAAATGTAAATCGCATAAAATACCAGAAAACCGTGAAAGAAACCTGTTTTCCACTACCAGATCCCATGTCAATACCAAAACTGACCCTACTTATAAATGTGCCACTACCGTACCAATAGCATGTACCTAAAACCTGGACGAAGGTTGATTCAGGTTTCTTTCTTACAATTTAGATTTGTTTTGCCTCAAGTAGATTCAGGCTGCTTAATTTCAAATGCACAACAGGTCAGGTTGGTTTTAGGTCCCTGATGGGTGGGTGGGTTGTACAATAATTTATTAAAAACCAATAAAATGAGAAGCACACCATCTCCTTCAAGAAAGAGACCAAGAAGGCAGCTGAAAGGAACAATTGTTTCTGCATGTGCAAACCGGAGCTGTGCTCTCTCATACATCCCTCCTGGCAGGTTCTCTACATATGCAACAGTTCAGAAATTATTAAAATTTAACAAGGAAACATATTAACCAAGTTCACAAAGTACAGGCCTGATATGTACTGAGCAAAATACCACTGAACCTTTCGCATTTGTACCCACATTGTCATAAAGCCCTGAATAATATACAATGAAACACTAGAAATAAGATAATAATTAAACGAGGAAAAAAAATATATAGATAAGGGAGTAACGCTTCTAAAAGCCCAACCCCCCTCCCCCAACCTATATCCCCACTCAAATTTTTATTGTCATCAGTTAATACAGTCAATAATCACTTTTTGAAGGAAATGACTAAGGTATTTTTGTTTTAAGTTAATTCTTTTGTCAAGTTCATTATTCAAGGGGTTTCCTTTGGATGACCTAAAGCCAGAGTAGTTTAAACTAGATTGATCTCTCTTTTGTATATAAAGTGCAGATATCAGCCAAATCCTTTTTCATTGGTCAAATTATGTTCTTTTTGTGAAAGAAAATGATGTGACATGAAATAAGTATTCGAAAAAAGCAACAATCAATTGTCTACTGCTGCAATATGATAGAACAATTTCTTAACTCATTATCTATTTTGCAGCAAACTAAAAATAAAACTTTAAATATGACAAAACAGAAAGTTTAGGAACATTTTAGTCATTTTTAAAAAAAAATTGGCAGTGTCATTGATATAAATGTATGATTGAGTTTTGAGGACAGGTGGTGGAGCTGCTGGTATCACTTCTAACATAGAAGGTAAGACCTAAAAATCAAAGAATAATAGTACCTTCATTAGCTTGGATGGCCTCTTGCATTGTCTGAAAAATGTCTCGTAGCAGAGGCACTCCCATCCAGTAATTAATGGATTTACCATAGCCTTTTAGTAGAAAAAACTCCAAGTCATCTGTCCACTCAAGCAGAAGAATCTAACAAAGAAAAACAATTTGCATGTCGAAATTGCAAACACTAAAAGTCTGAAAAATGTCTGCATTGTTGCGTGGATCAGCTTTTGATAGTGAGGTCAATAGCAAGTCTCCTAGATACTTAAATCAATTTAATTGGGTAGATTCAATGGGCCACCGGACAAGGCATTTATTGTCATAATCTTAATATAAATGCTTAGAAATCAATTTATAAAAACTCGATATTGGTATGAACACATAGGAGCAACATTCGCATGCACCAAACGCTGTTACCTTTTTCTCAGAAGGAAATAGTACTTAAATAACAAAAACAAACTAAATGACAATATCAATGATAGGGCTTATGATGTACTTCTGTTTCGCTGAAAAGGCCACAGGCTTGATCAGTGATGTCCAACAAAGATGCTTGCTGCAAATGTTAGAAAAGTATGATTTGACAATCTGATAAGGATAAATCTGAAAGAAGTTAAATTCAAATTGAAATACATAATACTAATGCAACGCCAAAATGAAATATCATTCACCTGCTTGCAGAGAAACCAAAGGGAGGCGACATCCTGCCTTTTGAAATTAAGATGGTGCCTAGAGATAAGTGCAGATGTAATCTCCTCTATGATTGGTTCTTTCAACTTCTCCACTTCAGGCTCTTGACTCTCCCTGTAACTCTGAAATGTTGGATTGTGCTATAAGAATCTATCTTGTGTCAATGAGAAATTTGATTAAACAACTTGAGGCTTTTTAAAGAAGACAGATAATCCATAAAGTGGCACGAAGAGAAACAAACACACTCGGTGTCACTGAATAAATTTATATAGTTAGCAAATATTCTATGAATTATACAAAAAAACTCCTGTTTAATGATCTAGACTGTTGAGAAATCCAGCAAAATAAACTATAGAGTACACGTGATCCATCAAATTCATCTAACACTGTTGAGAAATCCAGCACAACAAACTATACTGTTGAGAAATCCAGCACGACAAAAAAAACACCTTTTTGACAATACAGGGTTGGGTCAACCAGATGGAAAGGCATTGCAAATTCATCAAATTTGGTTCTTCTTCTTCATACATCCACACTGGACCTAGTTCCTTATTTTACATGTTTTCTAATGAAAAATATCAGGATATTTCAAATTCAAACCATTTGTCCACAAAACTGAAGTCAATTGCTGAATGGGTTGGGCCAGACCCTACCACCTCTGGGTTGAGAAATCCTGACACGAACTCAAGAGCTTAATCCATTCGATCAATCTTAACGAGGCCCGTTCAACAATTAATAGACCTAACCTAACTACATCACAAAAACAAAAATACTTACCTTGTAAGTTGCGCAATTGTCATGAAATCGGAGTTGAATGTCACTTGCACGGCTCTCACTAACCACAGAAAAGGCACGATGCTTTCCCGGCCCAAGAGTGCCCTTTCCTAAAAATAACCCTGTACCAAATGCCACTGCACTAGCTGCTGCCCTAGGAACCTTCATTATATCCATGCACAAAGTTACAATATTTTACAATTTGTTTTTCTTTTTTGAATAGATATTTTATTGTGTATCTCTTCATGGCTAACATGTGCTTGTTTGGGGCTATATAGTTGCCTGTGTGGAGTATTATTCAAATATATATATATGCTTACTTACCATTGTAATCAGGTACATGCTGGTGAATCTGTGAAAACAGCTGGAATTAATTTTGAAATTCGCTGAACAAGTATTTGGCTTGAGGAGATGCTCACCTGTGTAGCCTTTATTGGGTAAAGATCGGGATGATAGTCCCTGCTAAATATCTCCGGGAACCGGTCCCTAACTCTGAGTGAGAGTCTGTATAACTCTTGTTCTCCCAAGTCGATAAGCTCTCCTCCCTTCACCCGGCCTTTCCAGGGTGATTCCCATCCCCGAATCCAACCCGGGATTTTGGGTGCTTCAGAGCTGCCTTCATGGTTTGCCTCTTCTACAAGAGCTGCCAACCGGATTGCCAGCCTGTCAAGTTCCTTGATCCGCTTTTTGGTTGGAGAACGGGTCCCATGCCTTGCCTGCCAGAAATTCAAAAATGGAAAAAGAAGTTAATGGGCATGTCATTACCCACATGGAAAAAGTACCACTATAACCCTTTTTTAATCCAAATTTACTGTTATAAGTTCTTGACAGAGCATACTTTGAGTATTGCCTAAATGGCTAAACTGGCATCCAAGTACTGTATAAATTTTAAAGGAAAAACCCGGATTAATTTTAGCATTTCACAAATTAAGTCCTTGTGCCAAATTAAAAAAAGAAAAAAGAAAAAAATTAGCTGATTAGCTAGCAAAAGCACAAAAAATAAAAAGAAAAGAATTAATAAAACGAGAACTTGACCAATACATCATTCTATCTGAAATTAAGTAAAAAGAGTAAGGTTGCACAATCGTTGCTAGTTTCATTACAGACAAGTTGCAACCAAAACAACCTATGGTAAGCCTTGGATTGGTTCAAATTACACAAAATTTTAGAATGAGTCTATTGCTGATTTTGAGATTGTAAAAAAAAAGGTTAAGGATCAAGGAAGACTCACCACAAGGTTCAAGTGGATTGCTTCACACCCATCTGGTATAGCAGAAGAGAAAGAAGCAACATTGCTAGTTTCTCTCGACACATCATACCTACAATGAAGAGATTTGAGTAACTTATTTCCAATACAGCTAAAAGCCCAATGGTAATGAAGGAAAAAACTGTAGCATGGAGCATTGTTGATTACACAAATGTCAAAATCTCAATACCAATGCCTTGTACTGATATAGAAGCTGAACAAGGCTGTGTTAAAATTTAGAATCAATTGGGCTGTCTTTCTATTTTGATATCTTTTGTTTAGTTGTGGCTTGAGTCTGTTTTGGTTTTAAGCAAATAAAACAAGTAATGGAGAGGTCAAGTATGTTTGAACTTGAGAAGAAGAGTGCATACAGCTTCTTCTCCAAGCAAATCGATATATGTATTTATTATCTTTTGTAAAGGCATATGGATGCAGAAAAATGATGAATGAAATATTTCCTTTTTATCTCTTCTTTTATCGTTTTACTGATTTATCTTTACTTTTTTCAATTACTTTGAATTTAGTGTTAATTCCTTTCAATTAAGAGTAATCTAAATTTTGAATCATGAACTTCTCGGTCCATGGCAACAAAGAGAAAGGATAACCATTATTATTGCAATTAAGCGCTAGAAATTGAATCATTGTGGGGCTAGTATAAATGTTAACACCGTTTAACCCCAATTGAGAATTTACAATAAACAAGCACAAAAAAAATGTGAAGTTAAATGGTATCAGCACATACCAACAGATAGGAATAGAAGAATGAAATCCTTTAGCAGACAACATGCTAGTGACATATGGGAAAATCGATCTAGTTCAATCACAAGACCTTGGTGCGTTTGGATGGGTGAAGAATAGCTACTATTCCGGATTAGCACTATTCCGAGTTATTAATCTACGTTTGGGTGTGTCTGGATTAGCGAATAGCCACTATTCTTTGTTTGTCTTTTGTAGGATAACTCACTATTCTACTAATCCAACAAAATGTTGGGATAGCTACTATCCTCAAAATTGGAATAGCTACTATCCTCTCACTATTCTTGATTCATCCAAATTCACCATTTGGGGTGGAGAATAGTAACATTTGTCAGCATTCTCTCTCTTTCTCCCTCTGATATTGTACTGATGCAATCGCGATTTTATGCTAACACAGACACACACACGCACACAGATGAGAGACAAACCTGGTAACGGTGGAGAGGTGTCGCCGGACGTCGAAGGGCTTTATGGTTGCATCAGCGGAGAAGAGACAGAGAAGAGAGATGCAAAGGAGATTAAGAGAGCAGGCGGCGATCTTCATGCTCTCTCCGCGGTTGCTCCGATCAGCGAGAGAAGGAGGAGAGTGGGAAGAAAAAAATGGCGATGTGAATCAATCAAAGGTGCTTGCACTGTAAACATGAGAATGAAAGGATTAGTAAAGGTTCCCAATGCAATTAGCAGCAATAACACGGAGCCATGGAGGTACAAACAACAAACTGATTATTTAATTGAAAGTTTTAAAACGACGAATTGAGAAACCAACGTCGGCAAATATCTACGCAACCCCCTCTAGAATCGGATCCGTGTCCTCTCTATTACTTTACTTACTTTACTGTAGAGAAGATGGGCCTCACTTTACGGTTTGAGATTAAATCTCAGCCGGTTTTTTAAAATTCGGAGGGCATAGGTGGCAGTATTCTTGGGCTTTGAGATTCGTGCCAAGTAAAAAAGAATGGTCCGGATTCACTAATTGTAAAATATTCCCTTGTGCAGTAAAAGAGAGAATGTGAATTCTCTAGAATAAGAATAAGATAAGTTATATTCTTGACGACTTTTAAGTTGTCAAATTAAAACATGAGCTGTGGTTTTAAGAAAATCTACTTCTTCGGGCCAATTTTCATGCTAACTTTATTTTCTTTTTCAACTATAGTTTGTGTAATTATAAAATTTAAACTCCACGCTTTAAAAGATATTAGATTTTGTTTTGGTAATTAATTATTTTTGTATATAAATTATATTTTAGTTTGTGTGTTGTGATCTGAATTGAAACTTCATGCTGGATCTAAATTCGCAGGCAGTGGGGGATAAAAGTACGCAGCAAGGAATTAAGGATGCAAAATGGACATGGACTTGAATTAGACTTAAGAGTGGATAGTGGACAGGGCTAAGACCAAGGCCCATTACAAACCCATACGAGCACGGAACTCATGGCCTTTTCAATTCCTCCTTTCAAACCATCAATCACTTCTTCTTTTGAGAGGATAGTGGATAGGGAAAAGCCCAAGGCCCGTTACAAACCCAAGAGAAAGTGATTTCAATTATGTACAGCATCACCAAATTAGAAATAAAACTAGATTTTCAAAATCAGGCTTTTCTTGTTTTCAAATTTTATAAATTATTAATTTAATACGTTAATTCTGAATAATATTTTACTTAAGAAGAAATAATGTTTCCATTTATACAATGATCTACAGCACCCAATTTCCCAAAATTATTTACGTTGGCCAGTATTAATTATTGCCATGTTATATGATGCTGCAATTAGAGTGGAAAACGTGTCATATGGTGCTGTGTTTGTGCCTGCATAGTACAAATTCGGCACCTCTCTTTCGGCGTCAAATTATGTCTGTTTTTGAGGTGCCTGTGCCTGCATAGTACAAATTCGGCACATCTCTTTCGGTGTCAAAATATATATATATTTATTGATGATACGTGCTCTGTGAGCACGACAAGTCTAAGGACATGGCATGTGCCTTGTTGACAGGGCGGATCTAAAAAAAAATTAGTGGTGGACGAGTCTTTTGTTCAATAGTAATATTTAATTGTGTCTACTTTTAAATTACAATCGGATTTATCTCTGAATTTTCACAGTTTAGCAAAAGAAGAAAAATTACGACCCAGCATAAGAAAAGAAAAAAACAGAGCTTGAGGTATGAGCGTTGATTCAGGAGACATTCAGAAGAAAAAAAAATTACAACCAGTTGCTCTCTCTCATACGCAGAAAGAAAGAGAAACCAAAATAGCATTGTTGCGTCTGCGCCAGATGCCAGCGAGCAGTTCGGACTTCAAATCCAATGAGCAATGCGGATCTAAACATTTCACACAGCTGTACCTTAAAGATAATATACTAGAAGGTATAATTCCTTTAAACTGGAGTCGCTTCACTAAGAGTCTGTTTTGCTGCAGCCCGGGAACGGGAATCGGCACGGGAATGGGTGAATAGTAAACAACAGGTTACTATTCACGTGGGAAAAAAATTCAGTTGAATTGAAATTTTTTTTTCCCGCGTAAACAGTAACACGCGGGATGGCAGCCAAACAGGCCCTAAATGAAAATAATTTCATCGAAGAGTTGTCTCTTAAAATTGGGTTGATTTCTAGACTGATACAAATTAATTTTGAAAGTAATTGGTTTGTCACTCAGATATCGATGAGGACGGCAACGGGCTCTCCTCTCCTCCGTATTTGTGGGCTCGAGATCGCCAGTGGTAAGAACTAACCCTATTTTTTTTATCCATGAATTGCTACGTTAAATATTAATAATACATGAATCATGGGTTGAAATTGAAAATATGAAAAATTACGAGTTGAACTGTTTTTATCATATTGTTTCTTGCCTAGTACTCAATTAGTTAATAGCTTTGAACTAAATTAGTATTCTATTCTTGAAAATCTTATTCCACCCTTGTTGATATACCACCACACGTCATGGAGTTTTTTTTATAAACTATAATTAAAAAAAAAAATTCGAGTTTCAGCATGATTATACGAGTTTTTATAAAAATCATAAAAAAAACGGTTTGGCAATCCTAATTTACATGAGTTTTTCTGATATCGAACATTTATTTCGCTGTTTATTTTTCAATAAGTCACTATCTGATCTCAGATAGTGACTCATTGGAAAATAAACACGAAATAAATGTTCCATATACCTAAAAGACGGTGTCCTAATTTACCATGCCAAACAGAGAGAATCTGGACCAATTCGGTATTCTTACGCATCGTAAAAAGCAAACGTCAAAATATTATATATTTGATCAAAGACAAACTCAAAATGGATATCATAAAATTTTCTTGAAAACTAAATTGTATAAAATTAAAACTGGATCATACTTGTTTATTACATTTTTACAAAAATATAAATGTTAGAAGCTTTTTTGTTTTAGAGACAAAAAAGAATAATTAATCTTTTCTTTATTTTTAAAACGTTGGAAATTTTTACAGATAATATCTTCGATATTCTTTCTTTATTTCGTTTTTTACATAAGTACAGGTTAAAAGCTTATAAAAAAAAAATTCCAAAAATTAGTGGCCTTGTCTACTAACAATTCTATTGATAGAAACATATTTATAATGAGTCAAATAACTCCAAATTCAATATTTAAACTCTTATTTTCATAAAAAAAATTCTCTTAATTAAACTAATATTCTATCTTACTTATAAACACTCTTAATAACTCTATTACTTTAATTGTGATCTTTCTCCACAATCGAATCCTTTCTTTCGACTGTCACCGCACTCTGACGACCGGATCCACTCACTGCCATGTTTCGATTGAGATGAAATAGACTCTATGCTCTGACGATACCACGTTCTCGGCTCCGATCGACTATGGTTCCTCCTCTCTTTCTCATTCTCCTCTTCACTCAAAAAAAATAAAAAACAAGAGGAGAGAATATCATTGTGTCAAAAGTGAAGTTTAGAGAGAACAAGAAATGTGGCGTGAGAGGGGTAAAAAAAAGCTTATAATTTAATAAGTAAATAACCTGTTTACATTGAATTCACATTCTCTGAAACATTTCAAATTTTGAAATTGACAACCGATCCCCTCTTATCTATACCTTCTTTTTTTTATCTCTTCCCAATCTATATATAAAATATCTCTCTCTTTTTAAGAGATTGGAATTTGGAAGGTAATTGATTCTCACATGAAAAAAAATGTTAAACTAAAACTTGGATAGAAAAAATTATCAAATTCCACAGATTTCTATTAATTAATATAAACGGCCGAACATGCCCTTAAGTTTCGAGTCGGCGCGCTTCTAAGTATATGAAAAGAGATAAGAAGGTAGAGATAAACGGTCGATGCCAAACTCATTTACGACTGGGGTGCGGAATTTATCCAAATTCCTTCGGACCATCTTCGTCCAAAGAGGTTAATATAGTAATAAGTCTTTCCACTTTTATAAAATGTCCTACACAAATAAGAAATTCAATCGTTTTTTCTGATCCAGCAATACAACAAGTTATTTGAAATCTCCATTTTTCCTACAAATGGAGGCGTTCATTGTTCTTTCTTTGATAGGCAGCATATAACAATTTAATTTCGTTAACAATAAATTTGTTGTATGATAATAAATATTACTTCTATTATAGATAAATTTAATTATTAATACTAACAATTATGAATTACAGAGATTGATTTATTTATAATAGAAAAAGTTTGTAATATCGCATAAAAATCATTAATTCATGAAACTAAAATTATTATTTACTTATATTAAACTATGTTATTTTCAATTTTACATTTCTAAGAAAAACCAATTAATTCCATTCTGCTAGTATGAAATATAACATTTAAGATGATAATGGAGGCTTCCATTTATAAGTAACGGAGAAAAATTGACAAAGAAAAGAAAAGCTTTACTCCTTCATTAAAGAGCAATTAATTTGCGGTATGAATTAATTAGCATCATACGGTGCTTATCAACCTTTGGACAAAGATGGTCCAAAGGGCTTCGGACAAGTTCCGCACCCTTACGACTGACCGCATATCATCTTAATCATTTTAACAGAGTAGTTTTGACTTAATGCAGGACTGTAAAGCACAATACTGCATGTTAGTGTGCTGAATGAAGTCAAAACTGTTCTGTTACAATATTTACCCCCACTTTCGTTGAGCTCGACCCTTCGTCCCCCGAAATATCATTTTCCCGGACGCTGTCGAGTATGGATC
The DNA here is from genome assembly GCA_024447775.1 of Carex cristatella. Classification (NCBI taxonomy): domain Eukaryota; kingdom Viridiplantae; phylum Streptophyta; class Magnoliopsida; order Poales; family Cyperaceae; genus Carex; species Carex cristatella. The sequence continues at coordinate 8,823,893 of JAJHPF010000002.1, forward strand.
GTCTGAAATAATTCAAAATTTGATTTTAGATCCGGATCGTCCGATCACAATCTGGATCAATCCGGTCCGAGGTGGAATCCCCCAGTTGTTTCAATGTTCGTGCTAAAGTAGATCGAACGGTCAGGATCAAAACTCTTAATATTTGAGTTAAATCAGGTCATATAAATTCGTCGCTGTCACCTTCCCTGTCTTCATGACTGATCGCTGTCACCCTCATCTCTGTCTACATCAACACAGTGATCTCAACTTGCGGAGAACGGAACTCATGGCTTTTTCAATTCCTCTTTACAAATCATCAATCACTTCCTCGTTTCATGCTTCCTCCATGCTATTACTGCTAATTCAACCTCTACCGATCCTTTCCTTTTCATCTTTACACCACAAGCACCATTGTATTGATTCACATTCATATCGCCGTTTTTTTCTTCCCTCCCTCCTCTCTATCTCCCTCGCCGATTGGAGCAGGAACTGAGAGAACATGGAGATCTCCGTTAGCTCTCTTACTGGCCTTTGTATCTATTTTCTCTGTCTCTTCTCCGCTGACGCAACCGTAAAGTCCTTCGATGTCCGACGACACCTCTGCACCGTTACCAGGTCTCTCTCTCTCTATCTACACTGTCTCTTACTGGCTCGTTTATTGTAATTTCTCAATTGGGGTTGAATGGTGTTAATATTTCTATTGGCACCATGATGATTCAAATTATAGTGCATAATTGCAATAGAAAGGAACAGTTCTGTAACTCGTATCTCTTCATTAATTGTAGATATGATATGTCGAGAGATACTAGCAATGTTGCTTCTATCTCTTCTGCTATACCAGACGAGTGTGAAGCAATCCACTTGAACCTTGTGGTGACTCTTCCTTGATCCTTCACCTTTTTTTCTATATTCTATTTATTTTCGTATTGTTATACAGTAACAAAATCAGCTTTAGGCCCTTTTGTAATTTTGTGTAATCTGAACAAATCCAAGTTTTACCATATGGTGTGGTGGTTTCAACCTGTATGTAATGATACTAGCAAGGAGTGTGCAGCCTGATTCTTTCTACGTGCTTTCTGATACAACTATGTACCTGGTCAAGTTCTTGTTTCACTACTTTTTTTGTGTGTTTTTGTTAGGTAATTGGCTAATCTTTTTTTAAGTTGGCACAAGGGCAATTTGTTAAATGCTAAATTACTCCTTTCCCTTTAGAATTTGTATTGTGCTTGGATGCCATTTTAGCCATTTAGGCAATACTCAAAGAATGCTTGGTCAGAAAGTTATACCAGACTACTGTCCAAAAGGGCTTTAGTTGTATTTTTCCATGTGGGTAATGGCATGCCCATTTATTTTTTTTACCCTTCTTGAATTTTTGGCAGGCAAGGCATGGGACCCGCTCTCCAACTAAAAGACGAATCAAGGAACTTGACAGGCTGGCAACCCGGTTGGCAGCTCTTGTTGAAGAGGCAAATCGTGAAGGCAGCTCGGAAGCATCCAAAATCCCGGGTTGGATTCAGAAATGGGAATCACCCTGGAAAGGCCGGGTGAAGGGAGGAGAACTCACCAACACGGGAGAACAGGAGTTGTACAGACTCGCTCTCAGAGTTAAGGACCGATTCCCAGAGATATTTAGCAGGGACTATCACCCCGATATTTACCCCATAAAGGCTACCCAGGTGAGCAACTGAGCACTCCTCAAGCCAAATACTTGTTCAGAGAATTGCAAAATTCATTTCAGTTGTTCTCAGAGACCAACCAGTATGTACCTGATTACAATGGTATGTAAGCATATTTTTTTTTAATATACCCCAGACAAGCAACTATATAGCCCCAAACAAAACTAAGCTAGGATGCGGAGATGCACAATAAAATATTTATAAATGAAGAAACAAATTGTAAAATATTGTAAATTTGTGCCTGGATGTAATTAAGGTTCCTAGGGCAGCAGCTAGTGCGGTGGCATTTGGTACAGGGCTATTTTCAGGAAAGGGCACTCTTGGGGCGGGACAGAATCGTGCCTTTTCTGTAGTTAGTGAGAGCCTTGCAAGTGACTTCTTGCTCCGATTTAATAAAATTTGTGCAACTTACAAGGTATGTATTTTTTTCCCTTTTTTTGTTATGTATCTAGGTTAGATCTATTAATTGTTGAATTGGCCTAGTTAAGATTGATCCAACGGATAAGCTCTTGAGCTCGTATCAGGATTTCTCAACCTGGAGGTGATCAGGTCTGGCCCAAGCCATTCAGCAATTGATTTTAGCTTTGTGGACAAATGATTTGAGTTTGAAATATGCCAGTATTTTTCACTAGATAACGGGTAAAGTAAGGAACTAGGTCCAGTGTGCATGTACGAAGAAGAAGAAAAAGAAACAAATTTGATGAATTTGCAATGCCTTTCCATCTGGTTGACCCATACAGACCCAACCCGTATCATGTTCACTCTATAGTTTGTTGTGATGGATTTCTCAACAATTTAGATCATTAAAAGGGAGTAATTTTTATAGATCATAGAATATTTGCTTAAAATATAAAATTTATTAAGTGACACTGAGGTGTCTTCCCCCCCCCTTTTGTGTCACTTTATGAATTATCGTCTAAGCCTCCCAGTTGTTTAATCAAATTTCTCCTTGACACAATCCAACAATTAGGATTATAAGGAGAGTGAAAAGCCTGAAGTTGAGGAGTTGAAAGCACCAATCATAGAAGACATTACATCTGCACTTATCTCTAGGCACCATCTTAATTTCAAAAGGCAGGATGTCGCCTCCCTTTGGTTTCTCTGCAAGCAGGTGACTGATATTTCAATTTGGCGCTGCATTAGTATTATGTATTTCAATTTGGATTTGACTTCTTTCAAATTTCTCCTTATCAGATTGTCAAATAATACTTTTTACATTTGCAGCAAGCATCTTTGTTGAACATCACTGATCAAGCTTGTGGCCTTTTCAACGAAACAGAAGTACATCATAAGCCCTATCATTAATATCTTCATTTATTTTTGTTTTTTTATTTGAGTATTATTTCCTTCTGAGTAAGAGGTAACAAGCTATGCTGCTCGTATGTGTCCATATTAGTATTTAATTCTTTATAAGTTGATCTCTAATCACTTCTATTAAGATAATGATAAAAAAATGCCTTGTCAGGTGACCCATTGAATTTTCCCAATTAATTGATCAAGTATCAAGTACTGATTGAAAAAAAAATTCAATTACAAATTCTGGTGGACTCGACTATATTGAGACATACTAAACACTTCAATATCAAAAGCTGATCCATGCAACAATGCAGCTTTTTTACTGCTTAGATATCACAACTAAACAAATATATTTAGTGTTTGCAATTTTGACCCGCAAATTGTTCTTCTTTGAAAGATTCTTTTGCTCGAGTGGACAGATGACTTGGAGATTTTTCTATTAAAAGGCTATGGTAAATCCATAAATTACTGGATGGGAGTGCCTCTGCTACAAGACATTTTTCAGACAATGCAAGAGGCTATCCAAGCTAATAAAGGTACCTTTATTCTTTGATTGTTAGATCCTACCTTCTATGTTGGATTTTAATCAGCAGCTCCCCCACCTGTCCTCAAAACTAAATCATACTTTTATATCAATGACAATGCCTATTTTTTTTTCAAAAAAAGAATGACTAAAATGCCCCTAAAATTATGTTTTGCCATATTTAAAGTTTCTTTTTAGTTTGCGGCAAAATAGATAAAGAGTTAAAAAAATGGTCTATCACATTGCAGCAGTAGACAATTGATTGTTGCCTTTTCATTTCACATCTTTCTCTTTCACAAAAAGAATATAATTTGACCAATGAAAAAGGGTTTGGCTGATATCTGCACTTTATATGCAAAAGGAGAGATAAATCTAGTTAAAACTACTATGGCTATAGCCTATGGGGCTAAGGCCATCCTAAGGAAAACCCTTGAATAATAAACTTGACAAAAAACTTAACTTAATAAACTACCAAAATATTGTAGTCATTTCCTTCCAAAAGTGATAATTGACCGTGTTAACTCATGATAGGGGGAGGCGAATGTGGATCCCCTCAGGTATCACATCTACCTGAGATAATCCCAGCCAAGTGATTTTAATTTGGGTCTACGTACCTTAGATGCATGGGGGTCTTTGAGATTCGTGCCAGATTAAAATAAACGGTCCGGATCTCATTCTACCAGGTCAGGCACCTGATTAGATCTGAACTCGGGGGAGGGAGAGTGGGGTTGGGCTTTTAGAGGCGTTACTCTCTTATTTATTTAATTTTTCCCTATTTATGACTTGGTGTTTATTTTTTGTATGTCTTGTGTTTGCTTGTATATTATTCAGGGCTTTATGACAAAGTTGGTACAAATGTGGAAGGTCCACTACTACTTTACTTGGTTAATATGTTTCATGGTTGAATTTGAACAAATTCTGTGAATTGATGCATATGTAGAGAACCAGCCAGGTGGGATGTATGAGAGAGCACATCTCCAGTTTGCACATGCAGGAACAATCATTCCTTTTGGCTGCCTTCTTGGGCTCTTTCTTGACAGAGATGGTGAGATTCTCATTTTATTGGACTTGAATATAGTGTTGTCCAACCCACCCCATGAGAAACCTAAAACCAATCTGATATGTTGAGCATTTGAAATTAGGCAGCCTGAACCTACTTAAGGCAAAAAAAAAAATGTCACAAAGAAACCTGAATCAATGTTCATCCAAGTTTTGGGTACATGCTATTTGTACGGTAGTGGCACATGTATAAGTGGGGTTATTTTTCTGGTATTGACATGTGATTCGGTAGTGGAAAACAGGTTTCTTTCATGGGTTTCTGGTATTTTATGTGATTGAACTTTTTATGTGGTTTACCTTTATTTACGGCTGAGGATTGGAAGGGACAAGACATATTGAGATTTACTACTGAATAAGTTAATATCAAATGAGCAGTTATTAACTATCTTTATTTCAATTCAGGGTTTGAGAAAATTCAAAGAGCAGAACCTCTGGACCTGCCTCCAAGGCCGCCTCAGAAGAGAAATTGGAGGGGCAGTTTAATTTCACCTTTTGCTGGGAACAACATGCTCGTTTTGTACCAGTGTGGTAGCTGGCAAACAGACCAAAACATCTCATACCATGTTCAAGTTCTTCACAATGAAGTGCCTGTTTCATTACCGGTGAGATCAACAATCTGGTTTGCCAAATGTGTTTTTTAAAGCTTCATCCTTATTATAGTTATTTGGTTGTATGATATACGATTTTCCATGACAATTTTTACTGTTTACAAGAAGATATGAAAAACAAATTTTGAGTAGAGAATTAAATTTCTAAAAAGGCTCGTCGGAACAAAAGTGTGGAGAGGAAATGTGTTTACAGTTGATTCTAATAATATGATAATATGATTTTTCTATCATATCTAATATCTGCTGGGATTTTTGTATTATTTGGCAAGGCCTGTGGCACGGATTTCTGTCCATTTGAAGTATTTAAGGTACGTTATGTGACGTGTATATTTTGTTTCAGTAGTTCATTGTATTTTTCTCTTGGCTTGATCCCTGCATATATGGTGCATAGAACATTTTGAACGCTACACCTGACCTTTGCTCTCTCTCCAATATAAATTTGGATGATTGGTGCGGAAATACCGAGTTATAATGATTGGTGCAAGAAGACCTTTATGACCCTTGAATTTGATTAATTTATGTAGGAGAGAGTTGTTGATCCCCTCCTGGAGCACAAGTTTGACAGCATATGTGATGTTCAAAATGCTGTACGAGATGTTGTTATGGAGGTACCAAAACCTCACTCTCGGTCTGTAAATTCTTGAACTTTCTGAGTGGATTTTTCTCATCTGCTCATCTGCTCTTGGCAGGAGAAATATGAGTTCTGACAGCATGTTGAGTGGATTGAAATAGATAGATGCTTTGGAATTCTTCCAATTTGAAGTGTTTGCAAAATTTGATGTTTGTGAGAAGATATTCCAGTAAACCATATGATGATCTGGCAAGATCTTTGCAAATATTCTATTCTTTGGAATATATAGCATATATGTAAAAATATTGTAGAAATAGGTTTCTTTTCTTTTTGTGTATTATGTGTTTATAAGAGATGATGTGTAGTGCCGCTGGAGAGTGAAAAACTTTTGATAATAATGATCATTTTCCAGTCTCACCTCTATCTATATCTTGTCAGTTAGGATATTTATAGGATATTTACTAATTACTAGCAAGGTTCAGCTTGTCTGTTTTTTTTTACTCATGTGTTGAATCGCGTTGAATGTCAATAACATGGTATTCAGTCGTATTATATCGCGTTGATGTAGATGGATTTCATATTTAGCAATTTTGTTCAATAGTTTCTAAATATGAAACTGTTTCAAAACTCTGACATGGCAAAATAATCAATTATTATTTGCTCATTTTTTAATACTATTTTAATTAAATGCTAATGTGGCAATTAAGAAATTCTAATTATAATTTCAGGGATGTAAAGATCTAGAAATTCAGAGAGTCTGGAATTTCTAATGTTAACAGTTATTTAGAAATTTTGAGAGTTTCAGGGGTATAGATGCTCTAAGTACCTAAGCAGTCCATTCCAGTGGCCGAGTTTTAGAATAAAACAAAAGCAACAAGAGCAATTAAAATGTGCGGGGATTTCAATGGTCGGATGGAGATGTACATACCCATATAAAATTAGTCTTACACCTTGTTTGGATGGAGAGTAGAGGATGGGAGGGGAGGTGAAGAATGGAATGGAATAGAAAATAAGATTAACATATTTAACTTCTTTGTATTTGGATGATTAATGAGGGAAAATAAATTTAACTTTCTTTCCCGTCTTGTTTCTTGTTTGGTTAATTAAAATTATAGAAGGTTAATCAAATGGTTTTAGCATATTTGACTATTATATCATTTACAATCTTAAAACACAATAGATAATTTAAACAAAAAAGAAATACATTTTACTAGCATAAGTTCAAGATGTCTCCACTCATAAAATGCTAGGATTAAATACAATTATCTCAAGATTGAAATAATGCTTCAAATACTGCTGAGAGATGCACACAAAATTGCTGAGAGATACAATCATCTCTAATTAAGAGTTGTTTTCCAGCTATCCCTGGTACCGAACGACGACTCTCTCTAAAAACAAATGTATCGGTACCAGCACCTGATGATAGATACCAGTCCGATAAATCAATATTCAAGAACAAATGAAAACAATGATTGCCTTCAAGAAAACCATGCGACCAATTCTACATATTCCTCTCCTTTTAAGGGTTTTCCAGTGCGATTATACCCTTTGTAGGTACTGGTACCATGTGTACCAGCGTGGTCTCATATCAATTAAAACTTGAGAACTAAAAATATCAATTTATATGTACATTGTTGAGGTATACAAACAATGCAATTTCAATATAGTTCAATAAGCAATTAAGCAACAAATGACCAGAAAGCAAGGAAGAAACAAAAAAATAAAATAAATAAACAATTACAACAACTTAATACAGTAAACAAAAAACCATATCCAACTTTCTCTGTGTACCGTAACCTAACCTGACAGAACTGAGGGCTGGAATCTGACAGGATAATCATATCCTATTTTTAACCATCAGTTTGGGGTGGTTCAAAGATTGAAAGATTGATATCAGTTTAAATATCAATGGGAATGTTTACCGTTAAATGGAGGTACATTAACATGAACTTCAAATTATTTACTAAATTTCATTCTCAGACGTAATTGGTGCTAAGTACACGGGCTTCTGATTGCAAAAGAAAAGAAAAACGCAACTTAACCTGATGTGTAAACAGCTCTGATGGATAATCGATTCTGACTCCAAACTTGATGTATAAAAAATAAAGAAGTTTGATATTGAAAAAAGAAAAGAAAAACTAGCCTGCTCAATCAACTAAGGTAGCTGCAAAGTTTGTGATAAAAAAAAAGTTGAATGGTAATTATGGGATAGGGTATTTGTGTCGTTTTTCTAAAATATTTGCAACACAATTTCTTTCCATCTGTTACACTCCAATTTGGGAGGGGAATCGATTCTATTAATTATAGTTATACAAGGTTAACTCTTTCCCCTTCTGTAACCCTCACCTCCATCATAATTTTGTCAACCAAACACGATTCGAGAGAAAGTTTTCTATTTATTCTATTCCCTCCCCTCCTCTACTCTCCATCCAAACAAGGTGTTAGTGATAATTATTGAATAAATTAATAGCATGTATAATTTAATCCAAAAATACAACAAATAAATATGTATTAAATACATTATGTATAAAAAAAACAAAAATATATTTTTATACCATTATTTTAAAAGATATAAAAAATCAATAAAATAAAATTGTATAAAATGTAATATAAATCAAATTTACTATTAAATAAAAATTATATAAAACGTAAAATAAATGAATTTAATTATAATAATTAAATTATATAATTATATATACAAATAAAAAATATTATATATAACTTTTTTATTTATTAATTACCTAGAGGATAAACGCTACGATAACTGTTACTCGATAAGATAATAAAAAAAATTCTTACCCATATTTATATCTGATAAGCTAATGAAAAAAAAATATTATACATAAGTCTGCAAAAGAGTTTTAAATACAACCAAATTACCAAAGAGTTCAATCTAAAAACCGTTAAGAGATTCTAATGTATATCACAGACTCGTGGATTAGGACTGTGGAACAAGTGGTACTTGTTAATTTCTGAATACGGATTGAATAAACACATCAAAGAATATCATCGACCCCTCTGATTAAAAAATGGAAGGAATCAAGACCCAATTTCATTCGAATTCAGATCCAGTGCAGTAACTCAATCTTTGGATTTTAAATCGGGACCGTCCGATTCGAATCCGAGACATCCATCCGATATGGAGTGCACGCATTCCGAGAAGAAATTCAAATTCCGAGACGATTCTGAACGACGGATTCGAATCGGACGGTCTTAATCCAAAACCCAAATATTGGGTTACATTAGGGGATCCGGACTGATTTCATTCCAGGCCCTCCAGCCCAAGGCATAAATCAATCACATCACTTGATAAAGCCCTCCTCATTTCGCTCATTCTTGTCCGATCTCGCACGGCAGCACATCATCGCGGCCGTCCAATTTTCTAGGGTTACCTTTATTGTTCTCTCTTCCCCTACATATATAAACCGCTCCTCTCCTCTCTTCAATTTACAGTTCGGCGGTGATTTCTATTGTCTTCCTTCCTCTTTTATTTTTGTTCTTTGTACTTTTTTTTTTTTTTTGAACTGCTTGACTGCGTCGAAATACTGATTACCGTCGGATTATTCGCAGTATCTGCCGTGTATGAAGCGACGCTAAATCAACTATCTGTGATCTGGTCTTTTTAAATGTCTTTGCTATTATCTGAAGCCAAATTGCAGATCTGGATAAAATTGTTATTATTTATAACTATCATCTATTGTTTAATTTAGCAAGATAGGGGATTTTAAAATTTGGATGGAAGTGATGATCCTTTCCCCAAATGATCGACTATGATATTAATATGCGATCTTTCTCTCTCTCCTCGATTCGAGGAGGAGACCAAGCCAGATTTCTGATCCATCCAAATAATTTCTCTTATTATTACTAGTTTTTTGCTATATCTTTCTGTTTCTTTCTAGTGATGATAATTTTGAGTATCAGCAATAATGTGATTTCAATAATGTGATTTTAGTGTATGCTTGGATCTCGTTTGGGAATTTGTTAGAAAATTGTTAAATGTGAACAGTCTTTAGTTTGTTTTTCTTGTTAAACCTTTTATTCTCTTTAATTAAAAGAGTTAAGTCCTGGAATTTTTACTAGAAACAGTTTTATAAGCTCTTAGTTTAGTACACTTTTAGTTTGTTTTTCTTGTATAGCCTTTAACCTTTTTTAATTGAAAAGGGATTATTTAGGCCTTGAAATTTTATAGTAAAATCAAATAAGTTCTTAAAACATTTTTATACCAGTTTAGTCCTTGATTTTTTTTTTTGTAAATATTACATGTTAGTCTTTTAATTAAATTTTTGTTTAAGGAAATTGTTTGACTTGTCATATGAACTTGCGGTTAACCATTGAATTTTGTTTCAAGTGTAAAAAAATCTAGTCTGACTAATTTTGAGGCAGTTAAAATAATGCAAAAAGTAAGGTTTACCAGACGACTTTGAGAGTAGATTGGATGGGCATCGGATCTATTTTGAACCTACTTAAATAGTGTTTGTTATTCTGATCCCATTAGACCTGCTTTGATTCGACAGAATTGAACCCCCTCAAAGTGTTTGTTATTCTGATTTCATCGGACCTACTTTGATTCGGCGAGATTGAACACGCTCAAATAGTGTTTGTTATTCTGATTTCAACCATTCAATCTTTTCTATGCATAAATCTCAATAGATATATTTATTTCTAAAGATCTAAACTGAAGTGAATGAATTTTATGAAAATATTATTAAATTTAGATGTAAGATGTGATAATCCTAATTAAAAATAATGAAATTAAATTAAATAAATTATAAATTACAAGTTCAATAGAAAATAAAGTACTTGTGAACGAACGACGAACCTATCTTAAACTGTAAAATGAAAGTAAAAGTAAAGAATGGAAGGCATTTTTTTATATATGTTTTTACACTGGTTGAGTGTTCCAATTCTCGTTTGATCCGGAAGGACTCAATACTAACTGGATCTAAATATGCAGAACTATATGCTCCTTTTTTTTTTTAGGAAAAGGGACACCCACTTTTTCTTTCATTTAAGGGCGTGTTCGGCCGTTTCATTGTTCCTGCAGGAAAAAAAAAAAATTCAGTCGAACTGAATTTTTTTTTTGAATTTTTTCTCTCTCATGTGACAGGTCCTAAATTTTTCAAAGTTTATCACTGTTTCAATCACATCATATCTAAATCGTTTCAATAAATTAGATTAACATGAAAGAAAAATATAATGATGCTGTGTGATGAATTGTGATCGATTCAGAAGGGAAAAAAAAAAGGATACTCATTTTCTTAAAATTTGAATTCACGTCAACTCAGACCCATTTACATGCTAAAAGTATATTAAATATACACTTATATGTGCAAATAGAGAAATGGAGAGAAGCTCAAATGCACAGTTAAAAATCCGAGCGGGTTGGGTCGAAATTGCCGCTCTTCATTTGCGATATATGTCCAAATAGAGAGATGGAGAGAAGCTCAAACACAGTTGAAAATCCGAGGTTCATCGGTGGCATCATACTAAACAAGCAAATGAGAAAAAAAAAATTAGCGTTAGAATCAGAATTGAGTAACGATTACGATCAATTATGAAACAGACCACTGTTTAACCATTTTTCAGTTACTTCTCAACAAACTTAAAAAATATGAATATGTCATGATTTTCAAAGAGCACGAGACTGATGTTGTGACCTATAATACTGTTTATAGATACAATGTTCAAGAAAGACGAAAGTGAGAAGTCATTGGATTTTCTAAGTGTCATATCTAGTGGCGGATCCAAGAAGAGTCTGAGGTAGGTAAGTGTCTATTTTTGGATTCAATTTTTTTTAGATCCAGTGGTATTTTATATCCGGGCCTACTCCTGAATTTAATTTATGGTCCAGTAGTAGAAAATTGTGCGGAAAAAAAAGTCAGCCCAGACTAATTCGTGTAAAATAAAGAAAAAATAGACGTAATCTGATTCACTACTCCACTTAGAAAAATTGCTGATCATGTGTTGTGTTGTGAGCAAATTTGAAAAGATGGTCATGACACGTGAATGATCTATTGGATTGTGCCATAATCTACTTATCTGTTTGACTAGATTTGCAAAACATATATAAATTGAATTTTACAATTTGCTTGTTTTGAGATAATATACAGATTCATGATATTGGAATATTAAAGAATTACACATCAAAAATAAAATAAACTGCTATCAATATCAAGGCATTAGACAATAGAAGACCATCTCAAAATTAAGGACATCAAATATGTAATATTGGTAAAATAAGTTTGAGATTGAATTAAGTAAGGTCTACCATTGCAAGGGTTCAAGAAACCATTGTAACGGAATAAATAAATTACACAACCAATTTCTTGACGATATAATTCGGATTAGACCAGTGCGTATCGGTAGAAGAAACAAATATTACCTTGGTGACTACCGTCATAACGGTAAATCTACCGTTGAGGTTAACGGTGCCCAAACTTAGCGTAAGTTGACTGACTGTTGTAACGGCAATAGGACTGTTACAACGGTAGGTCCAAATAACTTTCTTTTATCAGTTCTGTATAAATAGAAGCATGATCTAAGTTTAGACTATCACTCTAGCCGCCACAAATTTCAATATTTCGAATTCTCAGATATAGAAAAAACTGTCATAGCCTGTGCACCTCAACTTCAATATATTAAATCAATGCCAACCTTATTCAATCAATACAACTAACTCTCAGAGTGATCCTGCATGATCAACCTTTTATACTTTCGAGCCTTTGTGCTCATCTTGTTACTTGCGAAGCTGTAGCGCTCGCTGAGCCGATTCCGTGCTCAAGGCTGTATGATACTCAGAAGGTGTAAGGGGTCACCAGTTCCAACACGTACTACCTTTCTCATTGATTTAAGAAAGACGCGTTATCTCGAAGGTCGCGAGTCCCAGAGACGTAGGCGTTAGTGCCGAACTCCGTAAACAACTCTCGTGTCAAGTGTTTTTAAACTCTACTCTTTTACTTTATTATTACATATCGTAGTTTAGGAACAAGTTATCATAGTTTCCGCCAAGGTTAACTATAAGACACGTTAGAAACTTATAACTCAGTAAAAAGTTTAAAAAGACCCTATTCACCTCCTCTAAGTGCCTTTGGGACCAATATTATTACAATACGTAAATCACACTGTGACCACACTTGACGTGTCCAAATATGACCAATCACTTTTGTCATATTTAACTATTTTTTTATAATTTAGGTTAGTTTATTTAAGATTCACCATTCGATCAAGATCTAATGATCCTAATTACACGTGATCGTGTGTCGTGCCGGGACCAAATGTTTTGTGTGGCATGTCTTGCCATGTCAAATTTTCAAAATATGGTCACGACACGTAATTGACGCACATGCTCTGACGTATTCAGTCGTACTGTGACTTTTTAGATCCCTATCTACTATCCCACTTCGATATATCAGGAGAAAAAAAAATTACACTCTTGTCAATATTTTGTGTATACTTTTGATAAATTTTTTGAATCCATTCCTGATTATATCATGATTTCCAAAGAACATGAGCCTCGTGTCGGGACCACTGTTATAATTAGGCTACGGAAGAAAGGCGAAACTGAGAAGATGTTAGATTTTCTCGATGCCATTTTCTTGTCAATAAAAGTCTATTTCAAATTTTATTTTTCTGTATTCTTTCACTGTTCCACACGTTGCCGAACAGTTCCGTACAAAGATCACCCATATTATATCTACAGATCATATTTAGCTCACACCGTTCTGTACAGACTAATGATGCCTAAACTCTTTCCTGTCCTGCTATAGAAGGTCAAAGTATAGCATGTGTTCTATTTTTGTGTTGAAAAATTGGCAGAGTGTAAATATTCTACACAAACTTAGAGTGGGAAAAATGGCACGGCGGAGCCGGTTTCGTCACGGAACAGCACGGCATGTGTGACTATTCTGTATCGTGAGTTGTGTGTCCCGTGCCGTGACAATCTTTTGAAAATTTGGCACAGCACGTAGTCACGCAAGTCACGTGTAATTAGGACTGTTAGGTCTTGATCAAATAATGAATCTTGAAAACCTAAATTTTAAAACAAATAGTTAAACACGAGAAACTTGACCACTTATGTTTGGACACAGCACGCTAGTCATAGTGTGACTCGAGTGCCGTGACCACCTCTCGGCATTTCGGTTACAGCACGACACGACACGTGTGACTGTTCACTTGATCACGACACGAGACCAGAGGCGGACCCAATAAGGCCTAGAGGGGCTTTGTTGCCCCCTTGGATTTTAAAATTTTACAGAAATTAGAGGTCCAGATTGTATTTTTCCCTCTCTGGAAAATATTTTGCCCCCTCTCCCTCCTCTGAACAGCCCAAAACTATTTATTGAAGCCATGTAAAAGAAATATATTTTTCACGGTCCTAAACATGTATAATTTTGAAGCCCAAATAGAAATATTATCTTTTACTCTAATCCGAAGCCCATATAAACAAAAATTGAAACCTAACGCTTTCATATTTCTCGCTCTCTCTCTGATTCTTGTAGTTGCTCTAGTCCAACCAAAAAAAATTTAACCTAGTCCTTGTCTCCGCTGGTGCCTCTCATCTAACATCTTGTTTGGATGGAGAGTAGACGAAGGAAAAGAATGTGAAAAATAAAAAGTAATGGAATGGAATAAGTTAATTCGGCAAGTCAATATTTGAGTTAATTTAATTTTGTATGCTTACATGCTTGGTATTATCTGTCTCTCAAGTCAATTTCCCATCCATACAAATCGATGCATAAGTTAATGCCTGACATTCAATTTAGGGTATTGGTAGTTCGTAAAATGGTACTCAATTTACGATATTAGTACAATGATATTCAATTTAAGGTATTGATATTGTTATTGGTATCTGATTAGTTATTGGATTTAAACCAGATAAGCTATTTGAAATCGAGTATTGCTCTTCTCTGACAAAAATCCTGCGTTCTCTCCTGCACGAGACCAAAATCACGACGTGTTAATTACGGCACGACACTGCATGACGCGTTTTTCCCATTCTACCCAAATCTATAAAAACAGATTGGCAAAACTATCTTAAGGGTACACTGAGAAAAAAAAAATGAAATGTACAATATGTAAATTATTTGAGAAATAACGCCTTATCTCCAACTCCATTGATTTTTAATATCTACCTGATATACTTTATTATTATTATTATTTTACTTTTCTATAAAAAAAAAGAGTTAGCTATTTACATACATCTCAAACGTGATGTAGAGTGTTATTAGAAAATTATATAGAAAATAAATGGGTTTTACTAAAAAAAATAAATACAAAATTTCATGTAAGTACAGAAAAAATAAAAAAAAAATGAGATTTAATTGATTCACATTCACTGTAAATATATCCACCTCTAAAGTTAGTTGTACTTTCTTCATATGAGAACTACAAAAAAAATAAAAGAGAAAGAAATAGAATTTGTGTTTAATAAATAAGATGAGAATATGAACTATCTTTTTTTGGTCTCCTGAAGAAAATAAATAAAACTTGAGATTAAATAAAAAACTATGTTACATTCTAACTTTTTATTGAAAAAGAAATTAATGCGAAAATGAACCGTTAACTCAGCAAAGAAATTCATCGACAGCAGAAATAATTACATCTTACATTCTATGGGATAAATTTGGTCGTTTTAAAAAATAAAACATTCGCCGTTGCCGGGGATCGAACCCGGGTCACCCGCGTGACAGGCGGGAATACTCACCACTATACTACAACGACCTTCTTGTTAAATGGTTGTAGGATTATATATTCACAACAAAAGAGAACGTTTTTACTAGAATTTCTGTGGGGTCCATTGACGGCCACTAGAAAGCAATCACAAAATAATATTTGATCTGCTACAAATCAAACTGGACCGGCTAAAATGTCATGTCACTTTATTGCTCTTATTATAGTAGTGCCCTTTCACGAATTCGGATCGACTTAAATTCTTGACAAGATTTCAGAATTCTGAGTTCTCTCTTCTCACTCTTTTGAGGAGAGAGGGATCACAGGCTCTTGAAATCCGATTAAAAATTTCAATATATTTGCTTCTCCCTTTCACTAAAAGAAGAGATAAATTTTATCGGAAGTTACTAAATTTTTTTTTTGTTACGATTTGATAATTCAAGTTTGATTTGTTTCTCTACGTATAATGAATTTTTAATTTGTTATAATCAAGTCACCCTATAACTTTTTCATTCAAAATATTAATAAAATATAATTTTTCAGTTGGTGTTTTGAACGGAATGAACATATTTTGTTAAAAATTTGAATGTTATGAGCATATTTTGTTATATTTTAGACGTAATGAGAATATTCTGTTAATATTTTAGATGAAAAAGTTATAGAGTAATTTGATTATGACAAAATAAAAGTTCGTAATTATGGAGAAACAAATTAAATTTGAGTGATCAATTCGTGATAAAAGACAAAATTTAGCAAATTTACCCTTTATAAAATAAGCATGGCTTTATCTGTATTAGAGGCAAAAGTCAGTCACAAGTTTAAAAAATATATAAAGTTTAAATCTACGTAGAATTCATAATATTAAAATATATAGTTCACACACGCGGAATGAAATAAAAAAAATAATCAATTAATTATCACAACTTCGCAAGCAAGGTTTATCAATTATCATCCAGCAAAGGTCTTCTGAGTCTGGGTGTCTGACCGCAAGCTGAACCATTTCCCAAAACTGGACATCTCCATTGAATGAACTGGAGGGAACGTTTATGTATGCTCCGGTGTTGCCATTATTAGTTCCGCACTGAATTCTTGATCCGCTGAAATCTAAAATTCATCAACAGTAATTCTGAAATTCCTGAAATTTCTGAAATCCGAGATTCAGCCGTTTAATTTTTTCTGTTCACGCATCTCAAAATAGCTGATTTTTTGTACACGTATCTCGAAACAATTCAATGGCTGGATCTCAGATTTTAGGAATTTCAGGGTTAACCATGAATTTCAGCAGATTTGGATCCGTTCCGCACTCCCGCTCGTACTTGAGTGAGTATCCTCTGAGATATCTCAATTTTTGCGTGACTGACGTGTCCGGTTCCTATTCGGGGCAGCGTAGGGGGCCAGTATTATTTGAGCTTCGAGATTCGTGCAGAACGTATTTGAACGATTGATATATTCCAAAAAGTCACGCAAAGTTTGAGATATCTCAGAGGATGCGAATTCCTCGTACTTGCCCCTAACCTCACCACCGCTCACCCATTTAGCAGTTATCACTATCTTTACCAGATTAGAATCTGAGAGAGAGATATCAGGGAGATGGCAAGCGGAGAAAGAGAGACAGTGTGCGTGACAGGAGGGAGTGGATTCATCGGCTCTTGGCTGGTTCGTCTCCTCCACCGCCGAGGCTACTCCGTTCACGCCACCGTCAAAAATCTCCGTATGATCTCGCTCTCTTTCTTTCTGATTTCTATGGAGCATTTCATCTGGTGGGAATATCACCGTCTCCTTTCAATTTTACTCGGATCAAACTTACAACTCTCATCCTAGGGAATTCCGATGATGCTTTTGCTTGGTATATACATATTAGTTAATAGGGTTTTCCTGTCTGTGCGTTGCTGTAGTTTGAACTGATTATTTGCAGTATTTACTTATACCTCTGGCTCCATGTAGTTATCAGTTGATTTTATTGTTCTATTGAGATATAATATAGCCATATGCATTTGTCGCAAAGAAACCAATCTTTAATAATTAATATATCAGTTGGCACTTGGGATGGTTAAATTTTCCTAATGAGTTGCGGGGTTTGTTGCATTGTTATTCAAAGTTGAAGCAAATGGTATATATCAAATTAGGTTATTTGTATTAAGTTTAAGTCTAATTATACTTCTATAAGACCTCTAATTATCAATTTATCATGACATTATGCTTATCTATCAGTTAGCACATGTTGGTTAGGATCTTTCTACAACTGTCATCCAGTAATGGCTGAAATTGTCAATACATGAATTTCAAAATCGAAACCAAGTTCTCTTAGATAAGATCTGTAGCCTTTACTTTCAATCTCGAGGCAATTACTGGGAATTTAAAATATGGTTGTGAGATTGTTAAGAGGAGGAGAGAAACAAAAATGCCAAGGTCATAGCATTTCACTAGTTGCTCTCTGCTCATAGAATAACAGCAGCGTTCCATTTTCTCGCACTTTAGTATCCATGCAATTCAGTGTTAAATAGAATTCAAATTCTTTGGATGGGTCCATATCTTTTTGTGCTTAATTTTGAGTGACTGTTAATGGGAATTTTAAAGAAAGTACCTCGATAAGGTCAAAAATGAAAACAGCACTTGGCCTTTTGCAAATGAGAAATGTCATGAACAATAGCAAATTTTTTCTGAAATCCCTCTGATACCTTTATTAAACATGGAAAATATAATGGTATCGTCATTCACTCCCCTATTACTTGTGCAAAAGAGGATGGTCTAACACCCATCTTTTGTCCCCATATATCTCTTCACAGTAGAAGAAAAACTGGGTGGTGGTCTAAGAACTCTTTCTGAAAAGAGGAAGGTCACTTCTATTATCGCTCCATGCCATCTTTTATCTAATAAATGTGCATTTGTGTGGCAGATGATCCTTCTGAGACAGAGCATTTGCGAGCCCTCGAGGGAGCGAAAGAGCGGCTTCATCTTTTTGCCATTGATTTGCTCGACGCCGACTCATTGCGTGCTGCCATCAGTGGCACTGTGGGCGTCTTCCACCTAGCATCCCCCTGCATCGTCGATCGTGTTCATGATCCCCAGG
This sequence comes from Carex cristatella, assembly GCA_024447775.1. Classification (NCBI taxonomy): domain Eukaryota; kingdom Viridiplantae; phylum Streptophyta; class Magnoliopsida; order Poales; family Cyperaceae; genus Carex; species Carex cristatella. Next base: position 8,842,344 of record JAJHPF010000002.1, read on the forward strand.
TCTTTCCCCTATCATTTCTCTTTTAAAAATTCACTGTTTTATTATATTTATTATGTTTTGCTTTTTTCAGCAGAGAGTAAACTCTGTGTTGAGTCTGAGGTTTAATTGGGATTAATTTAGGAGGGGCAACACACGATTAGAGAAGACTAGTACCTTGCCAGTTTGCGTGGTCTCAGTGTAGTGCAAACTGGCTCAATTTATATAACTTGGTCTCAGTTTGTCCAACTTTCGCTATTTATCTCACTTGTACCAGCTCAGCTTCATTTTACCCTAGCAATTAAGCACAAAAAAGTCCCCCAAAAAGGACAGTGCAAATTTCAAACTGGTACGAGGCACTGCACCATGCAACCTAGTACATACCAGATCAAGACAACTCCTTTTGTCATTCTTCACCTGATGGTTGCTTACAAGCATTACGAGCTATATCACATGCCTCGCAATACCTTTTCTGTATGCATGCAGAGTCAGCTGCTTGACCCTGCAGTAAAGGGCACACTTAATGTACTACAAGCTGCAAAGGAGTGTGGAGTGAGGCGGGTAGTGCTGACGTCATCTATCTCAGCTATAGTGCCAAGCCCTGATTGGCCGGCAGATACAGTCAAGGACGAGAATTGTTGGACTGATGTTGAATATTGCAAGAAGAATGAGGTTGCCTATTTAAAACTTTTAACTTTGGTTTTGGATAAGAATAGTAACAAATATTCTCCTTTGAAGTATTCAAGTCAATGATACAACAAATCTAACACGGTTATGATTAAAATCTAATACAGAAAATAAAGCACTCCAAGAGGTTCTATTCCTTTTTTTTTCTCTTCTTTAATTTGTACTGAGATCTTAAAAGCACACACTGTTATGTTATGGTACTATGGGTAGAGGACCTAAATAAATTGGGATTTTTCTTGCTTCCTTAGGTTTGGTATCCAGCATCTAAGACACTGGCTGAGAAGGTGGCATGGGAGTTCTCCAAGGAGAACGGGTTAGATGTAGTGGTGGTCAATCCAGGGACGGTTACAGGCCCAATTATTCCTCCTACCATCAATGCTAGTATGCTAATGCTGGTTCGGCTTCTTGAAGGTGAGTTTTAGGTATTCTTTTGTTTGCGATAAATTCCCAATTTGTGTTCTGTTTGAGAAAAAATGAGGACTAACCTGATTTTTTCTCTAGAGCTTTACACGCTAGTCGCTAGGGTATAACCCAGATAACACCTCTTGGCTTAGAAGTTATAATTAAGGATGTCCTTACATTTCATACCAATATACCAACTTATTGGTTGAACAAGTACCCTTTTTCCTCCTCAAACTTGAACGATAGTTCTCGCTTTGCTAATTCCCTACCAGACACTCGTTATAGCTATTGATATGTTGTATTGTACCTCATTGTATACGCTGTAGGTTGCTCAGATGAGTATGCAGATTACTACATGGGCCCAGTCCATGTGGAAGACGTAGCACTTGCTCATATTTTATTGTATGAGAATCCACAGGCTTCTGGAAGGCACTTGTGTGTACAATCTATCATACATTGGTGTGACTTTGCATCCAAAGTCGCTGAACTTTATCCACAATACAAAGTTCACCAGTAAGTGCATTTTTTATCACTTGCCGCCACAAAAATCTATATGAACATTTTTAATGTTAGTGTTTGACTAGCCTGGTCTTGGTATGGATCCCCATAGTATTATGCAATACTGGGCTAATTTAGATTGGTAGCCCTGGATTTGTTTGATTGCATTTTGGCTTTGTGGCTTCATTGCTCTCTTGAATTTTGTGTGTGTAAAAATATGTATAGAAAGCGAAACTTTTTATCTGCTACATATAAGTAAGTAGCTTTTCAAATTGCTTGTAGGTTTCTGAAGGATACCCAGCCAGGGCTTGTGAGAGCTAATGATCCAGCAAAGAAGCTGATTGCTTTAGGTCTAGATTTCAAACCCATGGAGAAAATCATCGAGGACTCAATTGAAAGTCTGAAAAGTAAGGGGTACATCTCGTGAGTATATGTTCTCTTCACTTTTGAGGAGACTTGGGCTCTTTTAATAAATTCATAGCTATGTTGTAAATCATCAACCCAAAAAAAAAACAAGAAGAAGAAGAAGATATCTTTGTTGAAAGGACGACCTGTAATGGGAGCTTGTTTATAAGACCTGATGAGAATGTGAGCTTGTTTCTTATGATAAAATCTAAAAAAAAAAAAATTCAATCTATATGTTGCAGTCGTTGAATTTTTAAATCGAAAGCCACCCGAACTATTTAAATTATCTGATTTGGTTATCTTCAACAATGTGAGGCTGATTGATGTTGAGCATAATCCGTGAATTTGAAATTGAGGAAAGTGGAATATATTGAATTTGAATGCAGCCCTTGGCCAATCCATAACGGAGATTAACATCTATATTTTTATAGAACTGGCTATATCGATGCAAATTTATAAACAATCTTGATAACCGATTATAGTCATCAACATATTTTGTTGCACCCTGTAATAAGCAGAACCAAAAACAATACAATCGTAAATATGTACTTCAAGTTTGAGACTTAACGTGTACAATTTGGTATACTAACAATTAGTTATTCATTCATCGAGCAAATTGAAAAACTAACGGTCTGAATTTTATTGACACTCAATTGATAATCAAGGGATTCTTTAATTGTATCAAATTCGCCGCATTACATAGCCAAATCTGATTTGTTTAAAAAAATAAATTTAGATACTTACAAAATTACATCCTTTTATTTTGAGAAATGGGTAGGAGAAAAAAAATCTATTTTTTTTTCCCAACTGTTTTTCTCTGACACCAGCAGTGCTAGCTTTGCGATTTTAGGCGAATTTTTTTGTTTCCGTCTTGTTATTAAACTGGAATGGAGAGAAAAAACTATCCTGAAACCATGCTGGTATGCTACCAACACAAAAAAAATTTCTGGGCCAAATAGGGGCCCGTCTAAGAGCCCAGCCGACCTGGCCATAATGGGCCTCTAGACAGAGAAAGGTAAACGTGATCGGTTTGCTGCTCAACAAAGAGAGAGCGGACGAAGCAAACAAAGCGCTCGTTTAGTCCCACAACAAATTTACACCTGCGATAAGACTCGGCGATGCCTTATATAAACGAAGCGAGGCTCCCATTCCAACTCATACCTTTCTCGGCCTTTTGGCTAAGATCAAGTGTAGTATCTGTTCTTATCAGTTTAATGTCTGATATGTGGGCCATGTGCTCACAACGATATTAAATTTATTTTTTGTGGGGAAGGGCCCACCACAGTAGCTTGCTACTGGGGCTCTTACGCGTCGCCCATGCGCTGCACTACTGCACGGGCCTGGCGCACTCCTACCAAAATTAAATTAAACTTTTGTATTATTGTATATTTAAATCAATTTATTTATCTTTTGAATGTTAGTCTTGGTACTTGACCAAAATAAAAAAAGTGTTATAAGCCTGCTCAAAACTAAATCATTTTTTTGTTGTATATTTAAATCAAAAATTTGTTCTTTTGATTTCTAGTCTGGGTTCTTGGCCTAAATAAAAAAATGTTTTAAGCCTGTTCAAAGTAAATCTGTTAGTTGAGCTAAGGTATTTTATTAACTCAATAGAAATGTAAATTGCCTTTTTTTTAGCTTGAGATTTGGCCAAAACTTTCACATTCAAAATTTGGCCTGAAATCTTAAATTTCCACTGGTATAATTATAAAATGCGTTTTAGGTATTATCAATTTGCTGCAGTTCTTTGTTCAAAAACAGTTGTTATTATTTTAAAATTTTAGATAGAAAGTGTTTGACTTTAAAATATTTAATTTTCTCACCAATATATGTTACGCGTTGGATTCCGTATTTACTTAGAACAGGATTTTTAATTCTATTTTATTTGAAAGCTTACTTGTAACAGAGTTCTTTAATTCTATTTCATTTGGACGCTTGAGAACGGCGACGGTGACGGTTGGAATCATTTACTCATTTATTTAACGGTGTTTTGACGAATACAAGCCATTTGGTCTTTTAAAAGGACAGTTACAGTAAAGTTTGTTCCAATTTCTCCATTTAAACGAACACTTAAAGGGATCCATTCTTTGAGTACGACACAGAACTGAAAAACTTCATCTTTTTCTAAAACTGGCGGAATTTGGGTCAAACTGATAAGTACAGTGTACAGCATTATTAAGCGTTCATCAGCATCTTCACGCATGACTCTAATCATGTTATTCAGATCCTTTGTTGCACGACGAGATCACTAGTCATACATTCACATTCTTAGGAAGGGTCCGGATCCTCTAATGTTAACTCGAGTTTTGATTCGATTAGAATTTATGTTAATTTGGTCCGAAGTAGAATGCGTGACTTCAATTTAATATTCGTGTTAGAGTATATTGAACGTTTTGGATCCAAACTTAAAGATTGAGTTACTTTAGAGAATCCAAATTCATGTTTTCAAGTACTTATGCAGAGCGCGTTCAAAGGCAAATTTTAACTAAGGCCAGGGGCAAAATCAGACTTTCAATTTTTGGTGGTCAAATGTGAATGGTGATCACTCACATGAATTTTTCATAATGAAAATGAAGTTCAATTTTACAGTACCCATATAACTTTATTTTAAATTATATATAAATTAATACAAAATGGAGTCATTTAACCTCTATTCACTATGTATAGGTCCGCTCCTGACTATAGATCTGTTCTATGTATAATATAACGATTAGATTGTTAATTCATTGTTTCATCCTCTGAATTCTAGTTTACAGGGAAAGTCGGGCTTGATGATCATATTACGGCCTCCTCTTTCTAATTTATATATATTGTTTAATTTATTTATTCTCATAACGCATTCTAAATCTTTTTCCAAAGGAACTGGTTTCCCTAATGCTTGATATGTTGTGCCTTTTATATTTTTCAAATTAATGGTTAAAAATTAACAACAATTATTAGTTAATTTCTTCCACATTTTTAATAAATAATAAGAAACAGTTAGTTCAACGATAACAAGTTTTAACTCACAATAAAATATATTTTTCCTAAACAACTGGCTTTATCTAATGAAAAATCCAAAAACTAAAAACAAAACAAACAAAAAATACGGGACGTGTACATCTGTTCATTACTTCACTACAAAACTTCATGTTCTATATGATTCATGCAATTAATGCAAGAAACCAAGCACCTTCTTTTTGAGTAAAGGTTGGAGGTCAAGCCACCCAACTATTTAATACCTTTGTTATTATAACAAAAGATTTCTCCCATCTGGATTTCGAACCCATGACCTCTCACATAGAGACCATGTGCCTTAGTCACTAAACCAAATGCTAGTTCTCACCAAGCATCTTCTTAACATAAAACAATCATTTAAAAATAGCAATAACATTAATATAGTCAGTGACACAAGCTTGGCCGTTATTTTGTAACGGACTTCAGTCTGTAGTATCGATCACGACATGATCGTGTAAAAAACCAGAGATTTTGAAATGAACTTCTGTGCAACAAAGTTAGGGTGTGATGTCCTCACCAATTTTAAAAGTCTACCAGATTGTCTTCAAATAATCAACTCTAACACTGAAATTCATCTACTTCATGAGTGATTGTATATCAAAATTTTGAAAATTTTGAATTCATTTAGTACAAAATCAACCGGTAAAAAAAATGATGAAAAATGAATACATAAACAACTTATAAGAGACTTATTTTTTTAACACTTAACTTTGTACTAAATGAATTCAAACTTCAAAAAAATTTCATATACATGCACCGCTTATGAAATAAATAAATTTCAACAGTTTGAGTTCATCGTTTGAAGACAATTCATTAAATTTTTAAAACTATACTCATCCATTTCTCTTGATAAGCAGTAAGCAGATCACAGTCTAATTTTAATCATACCCTAGTTTTGATCATTATTACACAACTATTAAAGTGTCTTTTTAGCACGTGACTTGTCACAGAAAAATTTCGGACCCTCCTTAAGATTTGGTCCTAATTATAGTTAACATATACTAAGATTATTTGTCGGACTTGGCTTCTAAAATATAGTATCTAGTTTAAAAAGAAATGATTTTTCAAATATAAATAATAATTTTTAAAACTCTAAAATTTTTTATGACACAATTAATTGCATTAAAAGTTCCCACGTAGCAATACAAACATACATCCTCTCTTAAATAAGAACACAGTATATAAAAATACAAGTTTTCGATCATAATAAACAAGAACAAAAAATAAAGTCGGATGGATAAAATAATTGATAATACGACATGGGGTTTAAAAAAATAGTAGCATAAATTTGTTAAAATAAGCATTTCTTTACTAAGGGATGGACATCCAGAAAATTGGGCCTAACACCCCACAGCACAAATGCAGCAAAAAAAATCTGAAGTCAATTTCTTTAAGCTCAATTACTGTAAATTTCAAGCTTCTAATAAAAAGAAAAGTAAATTACTACTGTAAAATCCATACAAAACTTCAAATGTCACGTTAAATACTTAAATTAGACATTAAAAGATAAAACTGAAAGTCCAATATAAAACAGTAACGAGTGAAAATTTATAGTTTTACCAATGTAAGTATTATAAAGTAATTTATTTAAAAATATTATTAATTATTAAAGTTCTCAATGCATTCGAGAAATTGAAAAAAAAAAATATTATCATGTAAGATTTAAAACAAAGCAGAAAGCTCTAGCCTCTAGGTCTCTCTCGATTGTTCGATATCGTTATTAACGCGTAGGAGAGTTTCGTTACATTCCGTATACGATAGTAAAAATCTCGCGTTGAAAAAGAGCACCGCTCCGTCAAAGCCTCAAGGCCCTCAAAGGGTAAAATATCAAGTCCTTATTTCCTCTGAGGTAACAGGAAATTTATGTTAGATCAAGAACGTTCGATCAGAATCCGGGCGAGGTGAAATGCACGTGGATCCTTCGTGGATTCTGATCTGACGGTCCAAAACAAAATAACTATTATGTTACCTTAGGTGATATGAACTCAAATATCACAAGCACATAGCTTAAAGAAACGATCCGTATTCCGATCTATCTCAATTCTCACTAGAAAGCCCCCCCCTCTCATTTCTCCTGCAATCTCTCTCCCAAAACCCTAGGAAAGAGAAAGGAGGCTGGAATCCTCTAAGGAAAGATCAACTCAGTTCCAACGCAAGATCTCCTTGGTATGCGCTCTAAACTCCTCTCTCTCTATCCTGTTTGGATCCATTGCTTGTCCGGTTTGTAGGTACCAGTTAGGATGAGACGCTAGTGCTATAGATTTACGCTAGTTCCGTTATTTGTTCGCGTATGAGTTCTCTTTAGGACATAATTTTCGGGAATTTTTAAATTGCGTGATTCACAAGCAGACAAGCTCATGTGCGTGATTTGCACGCGAGTTATGTGCGAGCTGAAATTTCATCTCGCTGTAGTTAATTTTACTATTTTCCACCTTTCTTTTGCCGTTTAATATGAATTAGGAAACTTTCTGGGGGAAGGGAGAAGTATTATCGCTGGTTCCAGACTTGTTTGTCTGTATATAATTTTGTTTATAAAGAATTGAAGATCGTGATGAGGTCTTTATTCTTTCAACTATGAATATGGGATTGTAATTTCTAGAAATTCACCTATATTCTACATTCTACTAAATATCTGTATTTCGGTATTATTAGCGGACTTGCGTGGCTTGATTTCTCTGGTCTGAAGGTCGAGCATGCACTGCCAATTCTTTGTTGTAGTATTGATCTGATTTTGTGAATAATATAAATATCGTAAATGCATCATAACATACCTTGTGTAATCCATCTTTGCTTACCTTTATTCAGATTTCAGATAGAATTCATTATTTGTCCTCAAATATGCTATTTGCACCATCAGTGTATGTATGGATGGTTTCTAGGAGGAAATGCAAGATAAAAAAAACTAACCCTTTTTTCCCCTTATGGTGGCAGAGTGAAGCACTATATGCTTCCTAGGAAACGAGACACGGAATCTGAGGTAGAACAAAGAGGTGAAAGCCCCAATTCCAACCCAAGCAAGAAGGGCAAAGCATCTCTCTCTCCCTCCTCCTCCATGAATCCACCATCAAAGAACAGCATGGATATCGACAGTGTGAATGGTACAGGTGCCAGCTCGGTCGAGATTGATGAGGATCTGCACAGCCGCCAGCTGGCTGTCTATGGACGCGAGACCATGCGCCGATTGTTTGCTTCCAACGTGCTTATTTCAGGTCTCCAGGGACTTGGTGCTGAAATTGGTGAGTGCTGGAAATTTTTTTTTTTTTTGCATTTAAGTATTTATTATTTTGTTTTAGTTTGTACTGCTACACAGGGTAGGTATGTAGCCTAGGCCGTGTTTAGCCACCATTCTGAATGGTATGAATTGTGATAGTGCGAGGGGGGTCATGGTGGCACATTCTGATTGTCAAGCTTTTGAAGCTGATGTGTTTTAGTGTATATATTGGGGACTATGCATTCAAAATAATTTTTAATTCGTGGGAGAGGTATACACAACCTCTGGGCCTAGGGTATTGCATACTCCATGGGGTCTGATATGTCCATGTCGCATGGGAATTGAACCTTTTGTTTTTGTCAGAGTACTCAGTACTTTGTTATTGACTAACTTAGCCAAGTATCTATTTCCTCTCCTTTACAGCAAAAAACCTTGTTCTTGCGGGGGTGAGGTCAGTGACGCTCCATGATGAAGAAAATATAGAATTGTGGGACCTATCTAGTAATTTCTTTTTCTCGGAGAGTGATATTGGTAAAAATCGTGCCCTTGCTTGTGTCCAGAAGCTCCAAGAGCTGAACAATGCTGTTCTGATTTCTACAATAACAGGTCCTCTTGAGAAGGAGCAACTCTCCAATTTCCAGGTTTCTTTTTGTAAAGAACTTACATTTTACTCGAGTGTATATTATAATATTTGATCTTTCTTGACTGGCTATTTTTTGGTTGCTGAAAGAATGTTGTTTGTTATATTTATTATTTAACTAAACTGGCTAGAAGACACTTCTCAAATCATTCAATGAACGATTTTGGTCGTCATGTATGGTCTGAATTTGAGTCCTTGCATGCAAATATACTATACGTGTGTGCAAGATCATTGTGCTCTGTTAACGTCGTGGGTTTGAAGAATTTAACTTAATGGTCATTGTTTTTTCATTCTTGTTATTAATTTTTTCTCTTCTCTCTTTTTGGAAAGCGCTCCGACAATCTGATTTTTTTTGGTTTTATAGGCTGTGGTCTTCACTGACATCCCCTTGGAGAAATCTATTGAATTTGATGACTACTGCCACACCCACAACCCACCCATCGCCTTCATCAAAAGTGAGGTCAGGGGTCTTTTTGGGAACATATTTTGTGACTTTGGCCCTGAGTTTGCTGTCCTAGATGTGGATGGCGAGGAGCCGCACACTGGCATAGTTGCTTCCATCAGTAATGACAATCCTGCACTTGTCTCCTGTGTGGACGATGAGCGCCTTGAGTTCCAGGATGGAGATCTCGTTACTTTCTCTGAAATCAAGGGCATGACTGAACTAAACGATGGTAAACCCAGAAAGGTCAAAAGTGCACGGCCTTATTCGTTCATGCTTGAAGAGGATACTTCGAACTTTGGGGTGTATGATAGAGGTGGTATAGTCACACAAGTGAAGCTCCCTAAGGTTTTGAAATTCAGACCATTAAGTGAGGCCATTAAGGAGCCCGGGGAGTTCTTGTTGAGCGATTTTTCGAAGTTCGACCGGCCACCTCTCTTGCACATTGCTTTCTTGGCTCTGGACAAGTTTAGGAGTGAAATGGGGCGGTTTCCAGTGCCGGGATCTGAGGATGATCTTCAAAAGCTGATTGATCTTGCCGCGGGGATTAATCAGACCATGGGAGATGGTAGTAAGGTGGAGGAAATTGATAAGAAGTTGATGCGCCATTTTGCTAATGGGGCGAGAGCAGTTTTGAACCCAATGGCTGCTATGTTTGGTGGCATTGTTGGTCAAGAGGTTGTCAAGGCTTGTTCCGGAAAATTTCACCCTCTTTTCCAGGTAGCAAGCTCTATACATTGGCTGTTTGGTAGAATAACTCTTCTAGTTGATAATGAGCAATTATGTAACTATTTTTAATTTAATTGCTCTTTCTATCTTTCCATTTTCCTTTTATGTTTTTGGTGCCCTGTGGGTTATGTGAGGTTGTGTATATGATATCTCTGTGCTCTAAACACAATTTCTGGACTAAGCAAAGTGACACACACCATCAAAGACTGATATTGTCTTGTACCAATTTTTAAAGATTTTAGGCCTGTGAACCTGGATTCATAAGTTCACTGTTCACCCCATCTTGTTCGTGAATCCCTTTTCATTGGCTTCTCCATCCCTCCATAGGTTCCTTCATTGGGTACCACAACTGCCCTTATCTGGTGCCAAAGAAAGAGGAAGCATGCTACTCAAGATTTGATCTAGGCACAAACCAGTACTCTTCTTTATTTTCTAATGCTGGTATTCCTTGATATCTTGCAGTTCTTCTACTTTGATTCAGTGGAAAGTCTTCCTACAGAGCCATTGGACGCCGATGACCTCAAACCACTCAACAGTCGGTATGATGCACAAATCTCCGTATTCGGATCCAAGCTCCAGAAGAAACTCCAAGAATCCAAAATATTCATGGTAGGTTCTGGTGCGCTTGGCTGCGAGTTCCTGAAGAACCTTGCATTGATGGGCGTATCCTGCACCCCAAAAGGAAAGCTAACCATAACTGACGATGATGTCATTGAGAAGAGCAATTTGAGCCGTCAATTTCTCTTTCGTGATTGGAACATTGGTCAAGCCAAATCGACTGTCGCGGCTACTGCTGCTTCTGTAATAAACCCTAATTTGAACGCGGAGGCCCTTCAAAACCGTGCCAGCCCAGATACTGAAAATGTGTTTAATGATGCCTTTTGGGAAAGTCTTGATGCTGTAATCAATGCTTTGGATAATGTCACTGCACGAATGTACATCGATTCAAGGTGCCTGTATTTCCAAAAGCCACTTTTGGAATCTGGCACGCTCGGTGCAAAGTGCAACACACAGATGGTGATACCACACCTGACAGAAAATTATGGCGCTTCACGGGACCCACCTGAGAAGCAAGCACCGATGTGCACAGTGCACTCTTTCCCCCATAACATTGACCACTGCTTGACTTGGGCTCGGTCGGAATTTGAGGGGCTGCTCGAGAAGACACCGAATGAGGTCAATAGCTTTTTGTTGAACCCTGATGGATATGCCTCGGGGATGCGAAGTGCTGGCGATGCACAGGCCAGAGACCAACTTGAGCGTGTCTTGGAGTGCCTTGACCGGGAGAGATGTGAAACGTTTCAAGATTGCATCACCTGGATACGCCTCAAGTAATCTCTCTCTCTCTCTCTCTCTCTCTCTCTCTCTCTGCCCTTATGGAATCAAGTGTATGTACCATGAAAGCACAAAGCACAAAACATAAAATTATGTTTTCTAAGAGGACTCATAGCTAAAAATGATAAGAAAAAAAACAAGGAGAAAAGATTGCTAGAATTCAACAAAGCGCACTGCGCATGAAAAATAGATTGTAATACAAATCAATATGGCATTTCAATGATATTATACTATTCAAATATGGTTTCAAAATGTCTATTAGTATAGGAAAGTATGGTTCGGAAAATGTGTACTAGACCAGTTTTGGATTATATCCTTTTGTGTTCTACATGCTTCTCAGACCAAAACCTTTTTCGGCAGGTTTGAGGACTACTTTGCCAACCGGGTGAAGCAGCTAACCTATACCTTCCCAGAAGACTCGATGAATAGCTCCGGCACTCCTTTCTGGTCGGCCCCTAAGAGGTTCCCCCGCCCCCTCGTGTTCAGCACCAGTGACCAGAGCCACCTCCACTTCATCATGGCCGGGGCCATACTTCGGGCCGAGACTTTTGGCATTCCGACCCCTGATTGGGCTAACGACCCCAAGAAGTTAGCGGAAGCCATTGATAAGGTGATTGTGCCGGAATTTCAGCCGAAGCAGGGAGTGAAAATTGAAACTGATGAGAAGGTAACAAATTTGTCGACGGCATCCATTGATGATGCAGCTGTCATTAACGAACTGATTGTGAAGCTCGAGGATTGTGCCAAGGTGCTATCGCCTGGGTTCAAAATGAACCCAATACAGTTTGAGAAGGTAATCTGGGATATGCATTTCATATTAGGAATTCAGTGTGGGGATTCACTGGTAGTTATTTTTACTTTTAGTTTCTTTTACTAGATGTACTATCATTGAATTCGGATCCAGTGCAATACCTCAGTAGAATGAGATCTGAGTCGTCAGTTTTAATCTGGCATGAATCTCAAAATGGACCCCCCCGCCCCCCATATCCAAATAGGCATCATATTACTTTTGGCCTGGCTGGGAGTATTGTACTCGGTCAGGTATCTGAGGGGATGTGAACTCACTATCACCACCCACACGAAAATAATGAACCCTGACCAGTTTGAGAAAGTTAGTCTGGCATGTGCATTTCATCTTAGGAATTCACATAATAATATTTTTAGCAGAGTATGTGTTCAGTAAGGGGTGGTCATCATTCTTGAGATGTTTGTACTCTTTTTCACTATTGACACTAAAAGTCATGTATTTCATGAAAAAATGCAAAGCAACCAATTAAGTTACAATCAAACAAAAAGATTATATCTAGCTGAAGAAGCTTACCTCTATACAAGGTTTATAATATAAAGTGATGCGATTAGGGGACTAGCTTGTTTTGGCTCTAGTCTGAACTAATCACAATTATAGTTATTTGAATTTTCTGGTGGTCAGTAGCATGCTGAAAGCCTTTCTTTTTGGTGTTTATTGTCTACCGCAATTCCTATGTAGTCTTAGTTATCTGTATGTAGATTTTTATGAAACAAAATTCTACTGCTTTATTTATGTTCCTTTGAAAATGGATTTGAATCTATGACTAATGAACTTGACAATCTTGTCAACCATCATTTTTTTTTATAATTTTGAAATCCGGTACTTGGAATGTGATCTATACTTTATGCATAGTAAACACATGAAAAATGATGATTGATTACATTTTATCAAATTGTTAGAAGTTTGCTATCTATATAATACTATAATGGAATGTCAAATGACACCCAAATTTGCTAATGTGTATACAGATTTTTTGTCACTTTTTGTTTGGCTTGATCTGAAAGCTGTTGTCAAGATTGTCAAGTTAATTTGTTCGTAATAGATCCATTTGAAAAAAATATCACCCTCTTGTTCATGTTTTCTAATCGATCAAACCTATGAATTCCAACAGGATGACGACACAAACTACCACATGGACCTGATAGCGGGTCTGGCCAACATGCGGGCTCGCAACTACAGCATACCTGAGGTGGACAAGCTGAAAGCCAAGTTCATTGCCGGCCGCATCATACCGGCCATTGCTACCTCCACTGCCATGGCTACCGGCCTCGTCTGCCTCGAGCTCTATAAGGTCCTTGCAGGGTCCCACAAGGTCGAAGATTACCGTAACACCTTTGCCAATCTGGCCCTCCCCCTCTTCTCCATGGCTGAACCTGTTCCACCAAAGACCATCAAGCATCAGGACATGGCATGGACTGTGTGGGATCGATGGACGATCAACGGGGACATCACTCTGAGAGAACTCCTGCAGTGGCTCAAGGAGAAGGGTTTGAATGCATATAGCATTTCGTGTGGCACCTCTCTGCTTTACAACAGCATGTTCCCGAGGCACAAGGAGAGAATGGATAAGAAGGTGGCCGATGTGGCCAGGGATGTGGCCAAGGTCGAGGTGCCACAGTACCGGCGCCATCTGGATGTCGTTGTTGCCTGTGAGGATGACGATGACAATGACATTGACATCCCCCTTGTTTCGGTCTATTTTCGTTGAACCTGATTTAATTGAATAAAATATTGGAAGTTCTCAACTGATCTTGATGCCAAGATGAATTTGCATCCTTTTTTTTTTAGGGTTTGATGGCAACACAGAATACTGTACCTTTTTAACTTATGGTGGTGGTTCTTGAGACCTTACAGTTGTTTTTCTGGTGTTATTTCAAAGTCTCTCAGTAAACTATCAGATTAGTGAAAGAACCATCTTGTAGTTGGATCTCTGGACATTTCTTTTCTGTTTTCTGTTTTCTGTTCGTCACTGTTACAAGTATTATTGTTTTTAACATATTTTATGTATTTACCTCTTGCTATTCTATTCTGGTTTTAATCTTGTTGTCCAGCTTTGATGGTGTTGCTTTTGCTATCATGTTGAGTTCACCTACGAATTGGTTGGGTGTTTGTTTCATCACAAAGAACTCGGTTATTTGCTATAACTGAATTTCAATTTAGACGCCCTGGTGCTTTGCTCGTGGTGTGTTATTTTCTCTTTACGGGGTCTTTCCTAAAATCAGATAATGGAGCCCCATCACAGTCACAGGATCAGTTCAATTATGAGATTAAACATCGAGTAGGCCCCAAATATCGTTTTGCAGATGTATTTATCTCCCTATCTCCAAAGATTATTGAAGAGCCTAAGACCAGCATCTGTTATTGTCGGTAAAGAATTTAATTATTAACATTTTGGAATGCTAAACAGTGGCAATTTTTTTTAGAATGGCAAGTTGTTGATTTAGAATGACAATGAAGTGTTGTAGTTGATGACAATATTTTAAGAAAAACGGAATATATGCTTGTGTTTGCAGAGCCCTTACATATTAAACCTGAGCTGATTTTTTTTATTAATAGGAATTAAAAAGGTAAATTTATAAAAAATCGAATCAGTGTTCGAAAATCTCATAAGAAAGACGACGTAAACTATGTCCAGAACCAGAAGTCATAGTTATGGAGTCGAACGCAAAAGAAAAATAGAAATAAAAAATTCTAACATCATAGTTTAGGACGTCTAAGAATGTAAAATATTTTTTTAGAGTCGCCTGCAGTCCGCACCCAACTGATATGTAAAACATCTTGAAGCAGCAAAAAGTTTAGCAAGGGTGATGAACATTGAACGCTATTGGTACTCTGACCTATCTAGAGGTCCTTGACCTTATTTGCAATATATAATCTCACAGTGACAATGTGTAAAAAATAGAGTTGCCCTAGTTGTAGAAAGTAATTTAAGAGTCAAAAGGAATTCGATTTTATCATCATGCAAAGCTAGCAAATGCTAATACGAGTTCCAGTGCATTTTCATCCCGAACATCATAGATTATGACGCCTACGGGCTTCAAATAAAAAAAAAAAATCATAGATTATGACAACCAGGCGCCAGAGCCTATGGAGTCTTGCTTATTTTCTGAAATTTTCGGATACTGATCTGATTTTTATTAGTTTATTTTCTAATTCCTATTAATAATAAAATTCGGACACCTGAGTATAAGTATCAATGAATGAGAAAATATATCTTAGCTGTGTAACACCTTGCATATTATTATTAGCCGGGATATTATTATCACAATGCTTGAAAAGTGGTAATCCACCTCAAAATATTTCTCTAATTTACTAAACAATGGTCTCAGTAGGTTATCCATATGAACTTCCAAAAATCAAACTATTCTGAGAGGAAGCTGCTGCATCAGATAAAATTTGCTTTGATGTCTTCATTCACTAACATCCAGAAATCCGACAAGGCATTTCTCCAACATAAACTCGGCATTTACCCATGCATGATACTTATCTTCAGATTGATTAAGGTATACTGGTTGACAGAAGTAACAAGTCAACTATAGCTATAATAAAAGAGGAGGGATCCACTTACAAAGTTACAACATGTTAAAACATTCGGTTTTGCGATTTTCAAAGTCCAAACAGTCAATTCAAACCATTCAACATGATCTCTACATTATAATATGCTTTGAGACCAAATTTTATATTTTTTTGAATTTTTTACTATTTATTAAGCATTTTACAAAACTGCTGTTTTTAGACAATTCTGGACCACTGAAAAACAGAAGTTTTGTAAAATACTTAATAAACAGTAAAAAAATTAAAAAAAATGTAAAATTTGATCTCAAAGCACATTTTAATGTAGAGATCATGTTGAACGGTTTGGATCGACTGTTTGGATTTTGAAAATCGCAAAATCGAATGTTGTAACATGTTGTAAGATCCAAAATGTTGTACTATCCCTCCTCATAATAAAAGGGATGAGTAATAAAACCAATTGCCATTATGAAGTGGCCATGCTATTAAATTTCAAACACCACAGGCCAAGAAAACTTGAACTAATAAAACAATAGATGGAAGAATAGGTCAGTGCTCAACTGGAATTAGTCTATTATCAATCATGCCTTGTACTGATAGAAACTGTTACCATAAGTAGTGAAGGCAGTATTGTAAAAAAGGATACTGAACAAAGAGGTGCAATCTTTCCCAGCAGCCTTCATAAGCATATCTACCCCTGAGAAGATTGAACAACTTGTTAAAAAATGAAATGAAAAGGAATACAAAACTCGAAACCATGTTTTAAATTCTCTACTCATGTATCAGGTTAACCAGCGCTCAATTTGAATTAGAATTCCGCTCAACAACACTGAACAGTAGAACTGCACTGGATCTGACTGGTATGAACCTACTACGGCACACACATTAGGTTGTAGGAACCAAACAGAAATAAGCATGGAGAAGCAACCAAACAAATGTACTAATATGAAACCAGTACCAGCATGCATGATCTGGTAGCAACGGAAATATCTTGCTACCAGTTGAGGAGGCAATGTATAAGGTCCAGTCATCTTTTGAACAAGAGCCAAAAAAATCAAAATGTTGACTCACACTCAGCTGTTAATATGTCGGGTCAACATAGCACATTATCAGGCTGGTTATTGACATGTAGTTCTATATAGATCTCTTTCCTTTTAAAAGGCATAGCTTTGACCTTTCGTTCAACAAAAAATTGAATTTGGCGTCAACAAGTCCGGTCAGGTCACCACTTGCTCAACCAACACACCAGACAGGTCATAAAATCCAGTAGTTAAAAGCAACCCGGTAACCCGTCCAACACAGGTACCAGATTGCAAATAGCAGGATGGTCCCACCAAGATTGAATTTGATAAACTTTTCGTTATTCCTTACCTCCAGGATGGAATTTGAGATAAGGAGAGATATTATACACTCGGCCTTTTAAAACAGTCCAAATATGCCCTTCAGTGTTTTTGTGCTGCTTTACTTCCTCCAAAGTTATTAGCCTTCGATTTGACTTTCCCTTGAGACCTGTTATACATTTATATTTAGAGAAAGGATTTTTGCAGAAGAGTTGGTTTTTCATATCATTCTTTTATCAAAAAAATTAACTTTATTTTGCTAAATAGAAGACAAGAGTTACTTTGTATTGAGATAGATAAAAAAATAGTTTTGGCTTAAAATATGTCTCAATGTAGTAAAACAACATTTTGGTCAAAGAATTGTGTTTGTAGTATCTATCAAAAATAGGTCTTCAATAATCATAAGCTCCATGTAAATGGCATATGACATTAGTTGTTCTTTAAATTTCACAGAATTTCTGTTTCATAACATTATGTAACAAATTTTCTGTTGCCGGTACTTGGTACTTGTCCAATTTCATTTATGCACTGAGAAAGTACCCTAGCTACGGGTCGAAAGCATCGGTTGCGCAACCTATTAGATCACCTCCATTCATGACTGCACTCACCATTTACTTCTTCAACAAAAATTCAGAACCTAATATGGCTCGAAAGAAAATTTATGAATTAACACCCAAAAACTTAATTTTATACATCTCAACAATACCTGCCAGATCGGGGTCGGTACGAGTAAGCTTTAGCCAGTCCATTTGACTGTAACCTTTCTCAAATGGAACCTTAGCTCTAGCAATTTTCTTTTGAACCGGTTTCTTCTCAGTAATTGCATCACCAGACTCTCCAGTGTTGCCGCCGCCACTACTACTACTAGGTTTTGCTAATTCTTCCTTTTTCAAGTTCTCCACTGGTTTAGAGTTACCTGGTTGTCTACTCTGGGTGTTATTCAAACTGGAACCCTCCAGTCCTTTCGGTGTATCATTAGAGGGTTCGTCTAGCTTTATATTTTGAAGGGAGGGTAGTGCTTTAGGAGACTCTAACGGGTACTGATCCACGGGCGGCGAAACCTAAAAAAAAATTTCAAATTTGGAATTACCCATGTATTAAATATAAGCAATTCACAATTCCAGTGAGATAATAAAAACCATGAGAACAATTATTTAAAGAATCAACTAACAGCACAGCAGCTTTAGCCGGTCAAAAAAGAAAAAAGAAAAGAAAATGCCGGTACTGCTGGCAGTCGAACAGTATCCCAACATTGCTGATCATAAATTAGACAAAATTGCCTCAACTGAATTCAAATGGAAAATTTACCCTCAATTGTGCCCAAATTTGCTTTTTTGATACCCCATATTTTTGGAACAGTGCATGTTAAGGTTCAATTCAAGATCTATTCCGGTCAAGTGAACTGACACTTATTAGGAAACCAAAGCTACGAAGGTAATTAAAATTTATACACTAATTAAACCGTATGAACAAATCACCTCTTTCTTGAAACCTATCTTCAAATTTCCATAATACTGATATTCTAATCATAAAATTTGTGGTAAATGAAAGAGAAGAAAAATATGCCTGGCAGAAGGTGAAATCAGAGGAATCATCTTCGGCCATTAGAAAATTGAAATAAAAGATATATTTGAGGTGAGATTGCGGAGGAATTGCAGAGGAATTTGGGAAGAGGAAGAAGAAATGACCCAAGACTTGAAGTTGGTTGGTTGGAACTCTTTGAAGAGTCTTACTCGCCAACCCTAGAGGGCAGCGGGCAGCGGTCAAACCGATTAAAAGGAAGTGTTTCTCACGTAAAATAACAGAGGTGAAAACGGATCGGATAGTGGCAGAACTATATCTAAAAATAGTACGGATTCGAATTGAATGATACGGATACGGATTAAAAATTAGATGCATATGAATTGGATGTGAAACGGATATATTCAATACTATTATTTATTAAAACAATTTAAATACTGCTGAAAAGTATTAAAGTTCATAACATTTATTCAACTATATGTTATACTATTATGATACATATAATTAAAATTTAAAATTTTATTTGTATCTAATTTTCAAATACGAATTTGTATGTGGTCGAATAATGTTCGATTTGCTTGCACCCCTGCTTGTAATCTTTCTCTCTCAATGGTATGTTTAAATGATAGAATTCAGATCCAGGGCAATACCTGACCGTGTAGAATGGGATCTGAGTCATTCGTTTTAATCTGACACAAATCTCTAAGCAGATCCATATATAAAATAGGCACCGAACTAATTTGATGCGACTGTTTGTTCATAATTGACATATTGAATGTAGTTAGTAGTGCGTTTTATGAGAATATGAAATACAGTTGATAAATTTGCCATCAAATGAATGGAGCATTATTGGTACACCCGTTAAAGCATTATAAATTGTCGATTATTTTTACAAAACATTCAAATTCCTTATTTTTTTCATTTTAAACTTGAAAATTGCTTAGTTTTCCAATAATAAACAAATAATTTGTCATTTTTTCTTTCACTAATCTAATTTTATTTTATTTTGTTTGAACTTATTATATACAACTTTGATGTTTTTTAGGTAAAAGCAAGGGTCAATCCCTCAATTTTATTATATAAATAAAAAAATTCGTAAATTTTCATGAGAA
The DNA here is from genome assembly GCA_024447775.1 of Carex cristatella. Taxonomy (NCBI): domain Eukaryota; kingdom Viridiplantae; phylum Streptophyta; class Magnoliopsida; order Poales; family Cyperaceae; genus Carex; species Carex cristatella. The sequence continues at coordinate 8,861,960 of JAJHPF010000002.1, forward strand.
AAAAAATAACTAAAATGAACTGTTACAGAGATATTATGTGAAAATTCACGATGGTGCCTTTTTTTTATAAATTCAAGTGCCAGCATAATGGATGTCTTCATTGTTTGTCTAAAAATTTGATTGGACGTCCTTTTCATAGAACAAAATAATAACTTTCTCAAAAAATTAATGATAAGCTCAAATAAAAGTTTGAAATTAGATCAAATAAAGAGAATATGAGAAATGTTGTTTGTTTTTACTTTTAGTTGAGAAAATAAGCAATTTTTAAATTTTTGATGGAGAAATTGGATATCTAGAATTTATTGGGGAAGTAAGAAATTTGGGTATTTTGATGGGAAAATAGGTAATTCAGAATGTTTCAAATGGGCAAACCATTTTTTTTAAATAATTCATCCATAACATATTTAGTGTTGTGGCACTAGTTCTCGTCTCTCTATAGAGAGAAGCATGTTCAATTCTACAAAATAACATTAAAAGATGCAAGAGTGTGCTGGAGTCCTTTAATAAAAAAATACACATTATGTTGAATCCAACAATTAAATTTTCTGATAATTTAACATGTCTTGGAGTTCTCATAGACTCAATCATCTTTAGTGAATAAACTATTATATCTCGCTAAAAATAATCATATTGCAGGAATATTAATTAAGGGCATTTTGGTCCGTTAATGAAAGCAACCTACCGTTTCAAAAATTTCTCTGCCCATAGGCGGATCCGAGTATGAGTCTTGCAGGTGCAAAAATTGACCAAGAAAATGTTGTGGTGGACTTTAATTGCATTGAAGGTATATTAATTAGCACTTCCTAACTCACCTAAGAAAATGGTGTTGACCGTGTTGTGGTGGAGTTTAATTGAGATAGTTGTTTGACTAAGAATGCGAAGATCCATGAGATTCTTCTCGAAGGAGGAATTTCACAACGCCTTTACTATATTCACAGTCATGTTTCTTCGACTCAAATTTCTAATGACTTTCTTTGATAACAACATGAAAATAAAAAAAATGCAGTCTCCTTCAAGCCTAGTACGTTTAATCAGTGCCAACAACTATTAGTGCACATATAAATGCAAATATAAAACTTCACGCTATCACATCAAATTCTTCATAATATACAAAATAAATAAAAAATACTCTCTTAAATAAAAACCTATGTGCCCAAAAAATAATACCCAATTAGTATGGAACTCCCATCCTCATTAACTTGCCAAACAATGGTTTTAAGGCATTCCAAAGAATAAAAAATAAAAAAATTGAATGATACCATTTACAAAACGCCTTTGGCTAAAATAATCGCATGTCATTCATTCTTTTTCTTTTTCATTTTTACTTTTTTTTTTGGAAGATTTAGGAGGAAGAAGACTGAGGGATCCCATGCTTTTGAAACCAATCCGGCATTTGAAATATACAATTTAACAATGGTCTGACATCTCTGTGCACAGAGAGCTCCTTGAGAAGGGGAAGCAGCACACTCAAGAGCTGAAATTTTAATAATGAAGCAAATCATGAGATTAACATAATAAATTGGAGTGCCTTTTTATTATTTTTCCTTTGTTATTGGGATGTTAAGAACAAACATTTTACATAGAATTACACAATTAGGAAATGATTGCAAAAAAAATGAGAAAAATTAATTAGTATAAATAATTTGGGGTCAATCTAAGTTTAATTGGTACTTCATTTGCAAGGGGGAGAGAGACCCTAGTGTACCACAACCTACTCACTAGGGTTGCTACAGACCAGCTAAAATTCTGATGTAGTAGAGATATGACTGCAATCCTAAAAAATGCTCCTCATTTGAATATGGCCATCAGAAAAGTGAAATGTCAAAAGACAATAAATTATCTTATTTGTTTCTTTTGTTTATTTTCCTTTTCTATTTTTTGACCAGTCCTTATTTTAGAGGGAAAAAGAAAGCTCAATCCATTTTCCTGTTCTTAATGCTATGCTAAAATAAAGGTTCAAATTAGTTAATAAAGACAAATGACAACAACTGTAATTTGTATGTATAATTTTATAAAAAATAGTTACAAGTACCTGATCATCAGAAGGTTGTGAAGGTGAAAATGGTACACATGGTATCCCATTCAAAGGTTGCAAGAGGAAACTGAAAGGGTTATTATCTACAATTACAATTCGGTTGAGATCCTTCGATATACGAGTCATATCTTTCACATGCTCTCTGTACTCCCTGTTTCAAGTGATAAATAACCAAAGCACAAAATTGTATGTTAATGTGAGGCTTTGAACACAAAGATATAAATTCTTGTAAACTAACCCCCAGTCGCATCAACCATTGTACTCCTGCTTGCCTCTTTACGCTTTTACAAAAAATAAAAAACTCTTTCCAAATTTTTTGTCATATTCCATTTGAATTTAAAGTACTCTGTTATTAGATCTTTCCCATACATTTTATAAAAAGGCAACCTTTCAGGTCAGTCAAATACATAACATGAACACCCACATATCTAAAATAACATGGATATTTTAATAGATAACACACGGCCAGAGGGGGTGGGGAAGATGCCTGATGAAATAAATCATGCATGAATCTAGAAAAGATTACTGATATAACTTACGTGCTCACAGTTGCAGGCCGATACAGACGAAGCTTGAACCTATTCTTGACATCAATTCTATCAACGAGTGGTCGAGCATAGCCTGAAAAAAAATGTCATAATTACAACAATGCACAAAACCAAGAAAAACAGAAACAACATGGTGCAAATTCCAGATAGAATCTAAACCTTCGAGACCAGCTGTGAAGAGTACAAGATCTGCAAATTTGCTTACTTCCTGCAAGAACTCTTCCAAACCAGGCCGTTCAAAAACAGTGACATGGTTTATTTTGGGCTTCCCTTCAACTTCCTTCAATCAAATCAAAGAAAAGTTCAATTCAGATTGTTTCCTTGATGGTGGTCTTTTAGTAATACTCTGCCTTCCAGGATTTCAGAGATTCATGGTGATGCTGGTACAAGCAGGTAAAGCCGTAAATTCGTGTATGGAAAGATACTTTTAAAGTTGAATATATTATAACAGCCCACAACATACAAAAACTCAACATTAAAAAAAATTGTGCACTACCAGATAAGACAACCAATACATTTAGTACTACATACAGAACTACCATACCAGATTAATCCAGTACAATCATGTAGAGCATTGTCAGTACATAACAAATTCCTAGTAGATTTTAATCAGACCCATATTTTTTTCCTGTATGAGTCACCAGTCAGATCTCAAATTGGCCACTTCTTTTCCTTTTTTATTATCCATGAATCCTCTTGTTTAGTATAGAACTGTAAAATGATAAGAGGATTGCACGGAAAGCCATTACAATCCATTATTGGTACCACTGGTACCAGAAACATGGTTGGTCTATTACATGATTTGCTGCTATGCAGCTATAAAATAAAATATTGAGTCACCTTGCTTGATGAAAAAAACTCAATTTCAAAAGATTTGAGACCGCCTTCAATAGCTTGGGAACGCACAAAGTCTGTGAGGCTGCTTGTCTCGTAAGCACATACCAATGTCTCATCCAAGTCAAGTACCACCTACAAGTTAGGAAAATTTTAGGGTTTCCATAAATTATATCCTTCAGTCGTTCAGCCAATAAGAGCATGAAATTAAATTGGATAGAAATAACAGGTTTATTTTTGAAAAAAATCATATGGGTTGAAGAACGCTTTGAGTTGAACTTCTCGATACTTAGATAACAAGGATTAGAACTAATAAAATTTAGAACTAATAAATTAACATAAAATTTATTAGGTTTAGAACTAATAAACACTAGAGAAAATATCCAAAAGGGAGAGCTTCACCAGACAGACAGTTTGCGAATATTTTCATTTTTTCGAAGAATACTGTACAGTACTGTGTCATGAAATTAACTTCTATACTATTCTTAGCAATATCCTGTAATTAAAAGGTGAATTAGTTCGTCCTCCCGTGGCACCATACCCAAAATAGTATCAACATAGTGTTGGATTGAGAACTCATATCTGGCCAGAGCATATTTTTAATAAAATACTGAGTAAATCGAATTGATAAGAACTCGGACCAATAACGTCGGTAATTTGAAATATTTAAAAGAAAAAGGTGGAGAGATCATATATAGCCAATTACACATTTTTTTTTTCAATTTTTGAACAATTTCAACTCGAGGGTAAGTAAGAGATCTGGTACTGCTAGTACAATTAAGCGGGGTCAAGTATCAATTAAGTAAAATGAGAACTGACCGTGAGTCTATCGAGAGTCTCCGGCGATGAGGCGGGGAGGGGAGGAGAAGTAGAGGTGATGATAGAGATCTCGGGGTCAGAGGGGAGAGGCTTGAAGGCGACGGAGAAGAAAGAAGTAGGGAGGAAGTGGGTGGGGGCCCAGGAGCAGTAAGTCCCGCTCACGACCTGGAGCACCGAACGCATGATGAGGCCCAACCACGAGACCATCGCCGACCAGGCATCGGACGCGGTGTCCGACTTGGCAGAGGCCAGCTCAGACATGGCGAAACGGCGAGGCGTGATTGGGAGTGGGTGGGAGGGAGAGAGGAGAGGCGATCGGATGGAAAGAGGGAAAAGGGGGGCGGGTAAGAGGCTAACAGCCAGACCAGACCCAGCTGCAGAAAGAAAAGCGAGAGAGAGACTTGGAAGCTGTCCGGTGGGAAATGGACCGAATTTGGTCCAATATCCCGTATAAACCGTACGATTAGAATCAGATTTGTTCTCAATTGATCTACACTACACATAACAGTGCGCTTGAATCTTGATTTGAATCGGACGGTTTAAAAGGGCATGAAACCGAATTTGGTCTGATGTTCATTGGACCTCCTACGATTACGTGTGGGAGAGAAAGAGGTAATCATGTCACATCATGGGTCCCACTGTCAAGTGATACTGGACAACTGATCAAGTCGTTCTTTCAATTCAAGACCTGCGAATTGGGATATCGGTGCTAGTTTCGACGCAAGAACTTTATTATTCGGAGAAATTTTTTTTTCTCTTGTATCATTTTTGATCTCAGTAAATACTTCTTTCAATTTTATTTTACATCAAATTGTGTTCTTAACAGAAGAACAATTCAGATATTAGCAATGCAAATGCAAATGACCGGTCATGTATATTTATAAGAACCGTTTTGACTTTTACTCAATGTATCATTATGATGTAATTTAAAAATTTATTAGATAGACTTTAAATAAGTAATCAATCCGTTCAAACTGATTTATTTTGTAAGTAAAACGTTTACATATTTTTTTTTTATTTTTACAAATTATTTTAGTATCAAGTTAAGCTGTCAAAAATGTTAAAAACTAAATGTATTAAACTTAAAAATTCTCCTGACCGCTTGACTTAATACTAAACATATTAGAAAAAAAAAATTTGTATGTAAACACACAACTAATGAAATAAATCAGTTTGAACGGTTTGGATTCACCGTTTGAAATCAATTCGATAGATGTTTGAGTTAGTGTTATATAGGAATATATTTATTTTTATTTTAACAAGTAATATATTAGAGTTAAACAACAATAAACAATTTTCATAGAAATGAAATTTCTATTACAATTCACAAATAAAACACTTAGATAATCAGAAAACATTTAATAACTTCAAAAATCAGTCAAAACTCCTTAAATGAGAAGTTCCAAAATCTAACATAGTATTTCTTTTCTTATAATTTAACTGAACATGTTGAAACTTGTAAAATTTGATCATCTTTTTGTCAAAAAATTTTTTGATCATCTTTGTTGTTATCATAAAAAATTTTGTTGGATCAAATGAAGAATTATTATTTCTACTATAATCTTTGGAGTAATCTCAGTGAAATGTACCTCATCACTTTAGGTAGGAAGGCAATTACACAAAATTTCAGTTACTTAGAAAAACATTCCGGTTTGTTATAAATTTGAATTAATATGAGGTTGTACATGTATAATATTTTTGTTTCTTATTCCACTATATAGAAAACTCATTTGTTCTAAGTTTGGCCAATTCACCTAATTTAATTGCACAAATTCTTTGTAAATTTAATTTGTTCTAGTTTTAATAGTAAAGTAAAATATTGAATTTGAGTAAAATATTGCAAAATTTTGAAAGTTTCGAATTCATTTGCTACGAGGTCAAGAGGTCAAAGTAATGAATCTTTTAATAAGTTATTCTATTAGTTGTTTTATATATTCATTTTTCATCATTACTTTGACCGCTTGACCTCGTAGCAAATGAATTCGAAACTTTCAAAATTTTGCATGTACATACATCACTCACGAAGTACACGGATTTCAACGGTTCGAATTCGTCACTGGAAGTCGATTCGATGTATTTTTAGAATTGTGCTCACCAAACTCTCTTGGTGAGCACGTCACACCCTAGATTTACCATATATATATATATATATATTTTCACTAAAGGTTGGAAGTTAAGTCATCAAACTATTTAACATCCACAAAGAATTGTTCTTTCCGAATTTCGAACATGCGTCTCACACGGAGAGCATTGTCTTTACCGCAAGACTTTTGGTTCTCTTTATGGATAATTATGTGTCTACTGATTAATTAAAAAAAATAATAGAATGACAATAAGAACTAAGAAGTGCATAATTTGAAAAATTGTAAATAATAGATATTGCTAAATTTCTGCAGGTCAATTTTGGATACATGGATAAAGTAAAAGGAGTTGCATCTCTCAATTGTTGTCTCTGTAAAAGAAAAGAAAGCTCATCATTTTAATTGTTAATATATTAAATGTTTTCTTTAATAGTAGCACATGGTATTGCTATCTTATAAAGTAATTCATTAATCATATTTGATAATATTTAAATATTTATTTATTTACGTGAAATTTATAATCGCGAAGAGATTCACTAATACACCACGTCATATATACAAGATTATTCAGTGAGGAATTTGTATTTTATTTAAAATAACCATACCAATGAATATATAAAATTTACTATATACAGTTGATATAGTTTAAAGTATTATATTCATCCATTTCAGATTTATTTATTTTATATTTGTTAAGGTTAAATAATATATTATTGTAATTATTTATTTAAAGTTGTCATTGAAAAGCGGTCCAATGATTTTTCAAGAATTGAACTCGCTAGCTATCTCGGTGAACTTAAAAAAAATTACATCCAGCAGTTATTTTTTTTTAGTTTGAAGTTATTTATTTTTACTAATCTTGTGCAAAATGAGAAAAATGATAGACAATTGAACTCTCGTTTTAATTATTATTAATAATAATCATAATAAATAAAATCAATAGTCTGTGTGCAATTTATCGGTCTCATGGTGCCTACTATAAGAGAATGAGACGAAGGTTGTTTTATTATTGTCATAAAACAAAAACCTGTGCCTTATTCTATTTAGAGCGGAGTAAGTCCGATGAATATAAGCATAAGAGGTTTGATGGTCTTGAAGACCGTCTGATTTATTTTAATATGCGTGTGTACAAAAATTAAAATGAATGCGTACAAATATTAAAACAGAACATACAGATCTTAATTAAGAATAGTGAGAGGATAGTAGCTATTCTAATTTTGAGGATAGTAGCTATTTCAATATTTTGTTGAATTAGTAAAATAGTGAGCTATTCCACAAAAGACAAACAAAAAATAGTGACTATTTGCTAATCCGAACACATCCAAACATAGATTAGTAGCTCGGAATAGTAGCTATTCTTCACCCATCCAAACGGACCCAAAGTGTGTCGGACTATCTTGGAACCTATCGAACCTATCGAACATAAAGTTGGTCCGATGCCCATAGGTGACCTCTAACCTACTCTACTCTATATTGTGATGAATTAGGGAGGAGCATGGTGGCTTGTTAAGAGTTCGGAGAGGAACAAAAGACTGACAAGGACGTAGGGAGTCTTGGTGAGTCAATGCATTCAAAATATATAATGTTACCGTGTTGGAAAGAAGGGGTTGTATTTTGAATTTTTTATTTGTATGATTATTGAGGGGGAAGGCGGCTGGAGAGTGGGCAGGCCATCACATCTTGCACAGTTGATCACTACTTCTAGCTCCTCTTCTCTCAATAGCTCTCTCTCTCTCTCTCTCTCTCGGTCTCGGATTAGCAGATGGTGGTGCCGGGTTGTTTCCCTTCTTTTTCTTTCTCTTTCAAGTTCATCCGAATCACCGCAATCCAGGTACGTATACACGCAATTCTCAAGTCTCAACAGCTCAATATAATTTCATATTGAAATAATTACATTTCCCTGATTCTTAATCTATCTTAATTTAAGCTGCTTTTAATTAATAAGGAATTAATTCCCCCAAAGTTACAAGTACTAAGCTACCCGTCTCTACCACCTATATTATATCTTAGTTCGTCAAAAAATTTAGACGAGGTGTCAATGGATTGTGCGTCATGAATATAGATCTTGTTTCCAAGCAATTAATTGCTACGTAATCGATTTATTGCACATTTTACGTACAATTTGTCTTTTTTTTTTTTTTACATACAAAATATCTTTTCGAAATTTGATTCTCTTTTGTTTGAAAATTTGCCATTTACAGAACAACAACTCAAAGCGAAATGAGATGAAAAATGAGGGACCCAGGAGACCTGGTCGTTCATCCGGAAAGCCCAAGCCCGACAATCCCAAGCCTAAGCCCGACAAGCCCAAGACCAAGCCCAATCAGCCCAAGCCCAAACCCAATCAGACTAAGCCTGACAGGCCCAAGCACAATAGTTCCGTCCGGAAATCTAGAAGTAAGAAGTGATATTTTTCTCTACAGGTTAGTATGAGCTCAAATTTAACAAGTGCTCATTTGAAATTTTGAATTATGTATGCATGTGTGTGTGCTTTATATATGTATGTATGTATGTAATCCACTTTGCTATCATAGTTGACAATGGCAATGCATTGTTATTAGGCCGTTGGCCCGTGAATTGTATGTGAAGTGATTTTTTTACAAGGATATTTTGCTAGCATGTACAGATGTACTTCTCGTGTACTTCTCTTCCGGGTTTGATTTTGAGTGTATTTGTCTAAAATTATATATTTGCGCCGCAATATATTTCTTTCATGGGTCCAGGCCTAGTTAGGGTGAGAAAATTGCTTATAACTTGTTGGATAAAAATTTGCTAATGAATTTACGGATCATTAGAAATTTTTTTACTAATAACTAGTTTATTATCAACTCGCTCATTAACTTAATGAATCGTTCATGAGCATACCAAACTCGCTTATAACTCGATCATTACAAATTTGAATGGGGGTTATGTATTGTTTGGTTGTTAAATACGTATTGTCTAGTTATTACATTATGCTAAATTCAAAGATTTGGTGTTTGAGTAGAACTAGGGTGTTCTTAAGTTCACCAAGCTCTTTTGTGAACTCAACTTTAAAATCTATTGGATTGATTTCAAACGACGAATCCAAACCGTTAAAACCCTTCTACCTTACGAGTGATGCGTCTAAATGCAACAATTTTAAATTTTTAAAATAATTTTGTATATAGTCAAGTAGTCAAAAGGCGTCCAAAAAAATACATTAAAATTAATTTATAAAGTTTCTAATTTTGTCCACTTGACTTTATACTAGATTAATTCGAAAGTTTATAATTTTCACATGTAGACGCATCACTCGTAAGATATAAGAATTTTAACAGTTTAGATTCGTTATTTGAAGCCAATCAAATAGATTTTGGAGTTGAATTCACAAAGGAGTTTGGTGAACTTAACAGTACCCTAGTTCTACTTTTGGTGTTTTTGGTTAAATTTGCGTTCTATTATTTAGGACTTTCAGCTTTAAGTAATTCAAGATGCTTAAATTCAAATATTAATTAATCTTAAATCTTAACGAGTTGCTTAACGAGTTGCTAGTCAACTTGAGTTGCTAGCGAGTTAAGCATGAGCACAATTGTCAACTTGGCATTATCTTCTCAACTCGAATTGGCTCGCTCATTAACTTAATGTACCGAGAACACACATATTTCAATTTGCTCAAACTCAATTCATTAACAGCCCTACAACCTAGTGTAGCTAATCCTTAGAAACTGTTGATTTTATATGACTTCATAAATTATTTAATCGTCTTTTTTTTACCATTGTTTTCAATTTGACAAAGTTGTAAATTAGTGCCTCCATATTAGAGGATCTGATCAAAATAAGTATAAAAGAAAATAATTCAATTTATTTCTATACTTAAATGAAAAGAAATGAATTAAAGTAGAATTTTAATGAATGAAATGATTAATTTAAAAAAATATTTAAAAAGTTATAATTTTCAACTTATTAATTGTGTACGTCATTAAAAATTCTCTGTTATTTTCATTTTCATTTTCATTCTCATTTGACCCCGCAGTTTCTCTGGTCTCTCTCCCATTTACTTTCCATCCTCTCTCATCAAGAGCGACATAGGGAGATTCTTAGATGAATGAGCAATGAAGTGAGAGGGCTATGCCACCATTTTCCTCACAACATTCTGTTAATCTGTATTCTCTAAGGCTCCTTGTTTTTCTCGTCAAGAATTTCTTTCTCGGAGAAGATGAGGTACAAACAAACTTTCATCTAGAAAAATTGAATTATCGCTAGATATCAACCTTTCTCCTGCGATATCTCACAATATTTGACACTCTTAAAAGATTTTTTTTTTTTAAATAGAACTCAAAATCATAAAATTAACCAAACCAACTAATTTGGGAGAAGAACTACAAAAATAGCCTCCACCGAGTTCCCAAACTGGTGGAGCTTTTTTGGGCCTTTCTACACCGGATTGGGAATCCGGTGGAGCAAAAAAATTCCTCTGCCACAGTGCCACACGGGTGACTACACCGGTTTTCAAATCCGGTGGAGGACCTACACCGGTTTTGCAATCTGGTATAGCATATATTTGATCTCCTAAAAATAGCAAAATAAGCCTCCACCGGTTTGGGGAACCGGTGGAGCATATATTTCTGATTTTCTGTGGCAGGGTCTGTGCTGGGTGGGAAAATGGATTATCCGGGTTTTAAATTTGCTGCACCGGATTGGGAATTCGGTGGAGAAAGGCGGATTAAATCTCCACCAGTTTGGAAACCCGGTGGAGACTATTTTGTAGCTTTTTTTTTTTTCTAGTTAGCTGGTTTGGTTAATTTCTGAATTTTGAGTTCTAAATAATAATAAAAAAAAAGTCTTCTTAAAATCCCGTCAAATTGTCTCAATTCTCATTTCTCTCCGCAATTCCGATCAGCAAATTGACGAGAAATAGAATTCTCATTCTTGTTTGTTTGGGATGGAATTCATTCCGATCATAATGTAACCCATCTTTGTAAAGGATCATCTGCTCGTCTCATACCATGACAATTACTTCAATGATTATGTGTGTCAGATAGTCTTTCGTCTCCGAGTCCGCTTTCCTCCATTCCTCGCCTCTGACTATACAATCCCAATCCACATTTGTTTTAAATTGAACTAGGTTTTCTTTTATTTAAAAAAAAAAGACCATCGACAGAAATATTATTGCACTTTTATTTCTCCAATATTTTAATTTAATTATTTTTCTTTAATAAAAAGTTTCTTCATTTTTCATAAATTACACTAATGTGTAATCATAATTCAAGTGTCCCTTAGACGCCTTGAAAGTGACCCAGGCTTTTCAAATCATGAAGGTATTTGCAAAGGAAACAAAGCAAATCGCTATTAATATACATAGAGAGATAGTAGAACTAGGGTGTTCCAAAGTTTACTAAGTTTTTTTATGAATTCTAAAACTCATCGGATTGATTTCAAATGATAAACCCGAACTGTTGAAACTGTCTACCTTATGTGGTAAAAAACGTTAAAAAGTGAATGCATTAAAATTAATTTACGAACCTTCTAATTTTAATAAGTTGACTTTATACTAAATTAATTCGAAAGTTCAAATTTTTTATATGTAAACACATCACTCGTAAGGTAGATGAGTTTCAACGGTACAAATTTATCATTTCAAGTTAATCTGTTAGGTTTTAGAATTGAGTTCACAAAGAGACTTGATGAACTTAGGAACACCCTAATTTTATTGTGTGTGTGTGGAGTAGGACTAGGGTGTTCCTAAGTTCACCAAATTTCTTTGTGAACTCAACTCTAAAATCCATCAGATTGGTTTCAAACGACAAATTCAAATTGTTGAAATCCTTCGAGCTTACGAGTGATGCGTCTGCAAGCAAAAATTTTAAAATTTTAAATTAATTTTGTATAGAGTCAAGTGATCAAAAGGCGTCTAAAAAATTAATGCATTAAAATTAATTTATAAATCTTCTAATTTTGACCACTTGACTGTATACTAAATTAATTCGAAACTTCAAAATTTTCACATGTAGACGCAGCACTTATAAAGTAGAAGGATTTAAACGATTTGAATTTGTTGTTTGAAGCCAATTCAATAGATCTTAAAATTGAGTTCACAAAGAGATTTGATGAACTTAGAAATACCATAGTTCTACTCTTTATGTGTGTGTATTTCCATAATACGTTATGTCAGTTTACAAAATATTTCATACATGTATTGATAAAAATTTAAATTTAAACAAAATTGAAACTTGTGTCAGTTTACAAAATATTTCATACATGTAAACTTGATAAAAATTTAAATTTAAACAAAATTGAAACTTGTGTCACAAGTTCCTAGATTTGTTATTCGGAATGGAAAGTCGAAGTCTAATCAATCTATGAGTCGACGTGACTTGTAAATTGTATTATTTTTATAGAGAGAAGGGCTCAAATACGTAAGTGCTTCATTGTTTTCGTGTCCAATCATGTTTTATGATTTATTTTAAAGTTCAAACAATCAATTTTAATAGATAAATATAATTTTTGTATTAAAATGTGCAGTGAAAAATGAAAGACCTTATTTATTTTTATGTTTTTGTGAAAATTTTGAAGCAATTTGTATGATTCAGTGAAAATAAATGCGTCAATAAAAAATTTTCATCTTGTATTGGGATCAAAATTTGCTCATTTTCTTGAGAAAATGAGTATCCTCCTTTTCTTTTATCCGGATCGTTCAAATTCATCATACGGCTTCAATTAAATCTGAATCATTTTAATAGATTAAATTGATTTGAAAATAAAAAGTAATCGAGACCGTAGGATGAATTTTGAACGATTCAGATTTGAAAAAAAATGAGAGTTCTTCTTTTCTTGGGAAAAGGAACAGAGTCGGTTTATTGCATTACTAACACAGCAAAGATTTTTATTGTATATCTATCGGAATAAACCTGGTACAAACTTAATATGAGCATATAAAAACTCTTCTGGATACTTCTGAGCTTCTGGCTCGTCCTGCCTCTAACAATATTAATTGTGCTAACGACAAGTAAATATAAAGATCACTATCTACCAATCCGAGTACACCGAATTCAAGACTAACATCTGTAATCTGAGCACAGTTACTTCTTTTTTTTTCTTGTCTATCTTTGCATAAGAGAATCCAGTTTTAATGTTTTACGTACTAACATGAGCTGATATATGTACTATTGATATCTGTGCTGGTACAAACTGATATTTGTATTGGTTTGTCTTTAATGAAAATACCTACCGTTTGTTAAAAAATAAATACCGTAAAGATGTTTTTCCAAACATTATTACTTTCATTTGAACCATATTTGACTTTTTTCTAAATAAAAAAAAAAGAAATCACTGTGGGCAGATTGCAGAACGCAAAAGCAAGAGTATTTCGTGCGAATTGCGATGCGAGACAGCGAGGAGATTTTTTTATAAACTACAAATACAAAAATCAATTTTAGAGTTCAAGCATAATTGAATTGGTTTTTATAAAATTCATAAAAATCAAGTTGCCAACTCGTTTTTCATATTTTTTTTCTCCAGAGAACGAGTTGGCAACTCGTTCTTGAATTTTTTTTTTTTTTCAGTTTTTACGGGATAAACTGTGTAACTGATGGTGTAATTTCTGTTTTTTTAGTCCGGAACGAGTTGGCAATCCGTTCTCCAATTTTGTTTTTTTTAGAGATTCTTATAAATTATTTGCTTAAACAAAAAAAAAAGGTTTCTTACAAAAGAGCAATGAGATTTGATGTATTCAAAAAAAAAATGTATGAGTTCTAATTAGATTATTCATTATAGAGGTTTTATATTTGCACATCCAGAAACGAAAAAAAAGGAATCAATTATTTGATTAAAATTTAGATCTCATTCGATTGTGTCAACTAATAATGCATATTTTCGTTCAAGACATCACAATAAATATTAATTCTCAGCTGCGCATTAATTGATCTTGTCTGCTTTTTCTGAAGTCAGTATTTAGCGCAAGTCTTTTTTTAAAACAACGAGATTTTCCTATTTTCCACACATTTCTAGTCGAATGAGATCTAAATTTTAATCAAATAATTAATTCCTTTTTTTTGTTTCTGGATGTGCAAATATAAAACCTCTATAATGGATAATTTAATTAGAACTCATACATTTTTTTTGCATAAATCAAATCTCATTGCTCTTTTTTAATAAACCTTTTTTTTTGTTTAAGCAAATAATTTATAAGAATTCCTAAAAAAAAAAATTAGAGAACAGATTGCCAACTCGTTCCGGACTAAAAAAACAGAAACTACACCATTGGTTACACAGTTTTTCACACAGTTTATTCCGTAAAAACTGAAAAAAATTCAAGAACAAGTTGCCAACTCACTGTGGAAACCGGCTGACGTCTTAAAATTGATTTTTGTATTTATGATTTATAAAAAAAAATCGACAGCGAGAGTCGGGAGTCCGTATCCTCTGAGATATCTCAATTTTTGTGTGACCGACGTGTCCGGTGCCTATTCGGGGCAGCTTAGGGTGGCCTGTTTTATTTGAGCATTGAGATTCGTGCAGAACGTATTTGAACGATTGAGATATTCCAAAAAATCACGCAAAGTTTGAGATATCTCAGAGGATGCGAATTCGAGAGTCGGTGAGATAGAAGCAGATTTCGTGCGAACTATTTCGTGCGAATTTCGTGGAAATAGTTTTATATTATACCCACAAAAGAATATCTTCGTACCCTCTCCGGTCTCATCTCTACCCATTATTTTAGCATTCACTTCACTTCATAATTTATCGGAGGCGTGGGGAAAAGGACGCCTCCGGTAATACAAAACTGGAGAGAATAAAAACAAAGCTTACATATTAAGCGATTCCCTTCCCATCATCCAGTTACCAGACCGAGTGTGAAACGCGTGTTATTATTGTATTAAGAGAGAAGGAAACGCGTGTCCAATCTCTCCTGCCAAACCTTGAATAAATCACAAGGATAACTTCCCCGCCTCTCTTTCTCCCTCTCGTGTTGTCAGAATCTCGAAATTCCGGGTAATTATATATCAAAATCTCTCTTATTTCTTCCTTTCAAGTTAATCGGTTTGTTGTTTGCATTCGATTTTGAATGCATTCATTCGTTCTATAAGAAAATAATCATGTTTCAAGGGAGCTAAATGTTGATTTTGTGTATACCCAAACAAAGATAGAATGAAACAAAGAAATCGTGCTGACATGAGATGTATTAATTGGAATCATCTTTATGCTCTGCTTTTCTGATTGGAAGTTCCGCAGATCTTTAATAGTTGGTCATTCTATTTCAAAATCTGTAAATATCGTGTGGTATCGTTAATTTGTTGTCGATTTTGTTGGGCGGTTACCTGAAAACTTGTGGTGTAAAGTGCAAGAATATTAAACGGATAATAAGGCAAGCAAATTTATGCGATTCTTGATTTCTCCTCCTCGAAGGAAGGGGAATTGCTTGTTTTACCGAAGTTTAGAAATTTTGCCAAGTAATATTCCAGTTTTATCGAGGTCTGTGTCGTTCCACATGAAAAATCTTAAATTATAGTTGGAAATGTTCCAGTTATAATGTACCTACAAAAGTATTATTATCAGTATCAGATTACGTGTTAAATATAATATGGGGGTAGTGAAACCTTAAAATAAACGGACCGGTAGGTCAACTGCCTTAACCACCATTCTCTCCTATAATTTATTCATGTGCACCACCAATTCTGATCTGATTTATTACAAAGCATTTTGCCAATTTCTATTCCTTAATCTACCCTTCCACTCTGTCCGGGTTAACACCTGAAATCTTATTTATTTAATGCAAAGGAAAGATTTAACGCATGCCTTAAATGCTATGTATGTCTGCAATACAAGATATATCCCTTGTAAGCTATAACCCAATAGGAGAAGCAAAGTAGCCCCAGGCCAAAATACCCCAAATGCTCTTGTTGTATTCCTTATTTCAGAGGAGGATACGGATTTGAAATGAAGATAACTAGGGGTACTAGCTAATAAATTTGGTAATTGAGGAGAACTAATATTCTTGTTAAGATAATTTGCAGTTTAGTCGTTTTCCTCCCGGAATGGTTGCAAAAATTGACCATCTAAATTGTTTCAGTTTTTCCCTCTGCAGTAATTTAACAGAAGAAGGTAAAAAAAATGGGAGGTGGAAAGGATAAGCATAATGATAAGGGGTTCCCGTACGGGTACCCAGGTGGATACCCGCCTCCACCCGGTGCGTACCCGCCTCCACATGGCTACCCGTCTGCTCCAGGTGGGTACCCGCCTCAAGGGTATCCTCCTCAAGGGTATCCTCCCCAAGGGTACCCACCACAAGGGTACCCCCCTGCCGGGTACGGATATCCACCGGCTGGATACCCGCCTTCGCATGGTGGCTATCCTTCTGCTCATTACCCAGGAGCCGGTTCATCTCATTCTGGTATGTCGAAATATACTTGTTCTAAACTTCTAATAATTCTATTTTTTTTTTTGTTATTTTGATTGTTGCAGTCGGTGTTTTTGAATTTTGTTTTTCTTATGGGTGGTTGTTATTATCTAATAACAGAAATATTTATTGCGTAATTAATATAAACTGCCTGATTCATCATTAAATTTCTGCATCACTTAGTGCTGCTGGCATATCATTGCTCAATGTTTGAATTGTAGCATCATTTCGAAAGTTAGCCCAATTAACTGTTGAGAACTAAAGTTGCAAAGAGTTCAGGTGATCATTTTGCAAAATGGTTATTTAAGAACACAATGTTTTTGCAACAAATGCATATTATTTGAGTATATATATTTTTAAACGAGCTTTGAAATTATTAAAAAAATGATAAAGAAGGTTGACTCAAAATTTTACAAGTACGGACCTCACTGGGTGTGCTTGATCTTTATACAAAGATAATTTAGTATCATAGTATTTTCATCCTCTTCAGTTTTTATTTGGAATTCCTTTTATGGGAATTATTAAGAGATGCAAGTCATAACCCTAAAAAACAATTTGTAGTTCCTCTGTAAATCGTGTGGATGGGATATATCTAATTCTGAGTACAAAGGCTATATTTTATTTCTACATGCATTTTGACATCATGATCTAGCTAAATTCCAACCAAAACATTGCCACTCAGGTCATGGGCCCGGCATGGGAGCACTTCTAGCTGGAGGTGCGGCGGCAGCAGCTGCTGCATATGGGGCTCACCAGTTGTCACATGGGCACCATGGAATGCCAGGCCATGGCATGTATGGCCACCACGGCTTTGGCCACCATGGAAAATTCAAGCACGGCAAGTTCAAGCACCACCATGGTTTTGGTGGGAAGCACGGGTTCTTAGGCGGTAAGCATCGGTATGGTGGGAAGCACGGGTTCTTAGGCGGTAAGCATCGGTATGGTGGGAAGCACGGATTTTTTGGCAAACACAAGAGATGGAAGTGATCTCTTTTTGTAGAGGTCAGGTTTGGTTTGAGCTAACATTTTATTGTTAGCACAAATCAATTATAAACTGGTATTAAGGCCCATTTGAATTGGGCATTGTATTTGGTATTATATGTACCTGGTATTATATGTTAGCTATGTGGGGGAAACTGAAACTTATAAGGTTATTGTTGTGATTTTTGGGCCTTGGTAATGCCTAACTTGAATGAGATGGAGATTCCACTCTTGACCATTTATTAGCAAATTTACATATGGTAAATTGCACCTTCAAAATGTATGTAAATAAGATTTGTAATATCATAGGGGACTCAGGAGTGTACTGTGTTCATAAATAACAGACGTGTGTTATTTAGAGCCGTTTTGCTAATTGTATGATTCGCCTAGTGGTGGCATGGTAGGCCACTATATTTTTTCTTTAAAGATAACAGATTGAAAGAAGAAAAAAATAGAGCCAATTTCTTATAGCCATAAGATCTCGGTGGTACTGGTGGACCTCTTTTCATGTTTTCAAATCAAATTTCTAGTCGTTGCTGTTTCTGGTTTGAGGACGGTTGGGATTATTTCTCATCAGAGTTGGAAAAGAATATCGAAATGACAAAAGACTAGCGGACTAAAAGTGATGTTGAAAGATGGAAATATAATTGTATAAAACAACATGGACAATACCCACCATCACTAAAAATAACATGCAAATTTCAGGTGATTTTTTAATGCTTAAAAAGTTTAGCAAATTATTAAAAATATTTGGGCTTACTATAGCACTGACATGAATCAACGATGTATATAATCCGGATGTTCAGACTCATGCAACTGCTTAAGTGGTGCTATAGTACCTACTTTTTCATTCAAATTAAGGCTAAAATCATGTACAATGTAAATTGATAAAATCCCATGTGTTGGGTGGACAATTTTTTTTTAACTCGGTGGAAATATTTTATATATTTCTTACGTTAGAAATTGCATTTTTTTTTCTGGAACTCACAATAGACCAAATAAATAAATAAAAGAAACAGAGGGAGTGAGACAAAGAGAGAAGCCTGAGAACACATTAAGGCAATGTCAAATTGATTTGATGCTTTCCAGATGAAAAAATAAGAGGGACCTATGTTTCTTTTTTAATATTTAATTGAACCAATGATTTGACGAAGACATGAGTTGATTACTTGCAAGAAAATTCCTCATAGCATTAACACTAGGGAATGTCTGTTCTCTTCAACTCTCTCTCTCTCTCTCTACTCTCTAGTAAGTGTCTACATGCAGATGCAGATAGAAAGGGGTTAAAATGAGATGAGATGAGGTGGTGGTCCAGAACCGCTACATTGTCAATGGCCAACTTGTAAGAGATTGATTGATAAATGATAAATCTTGCCATTAGCTCAATTTTTATTTTTAGAAAAGAAATAAAATTGGCTTAAAAAATAAAAAAAAGGTAATGAAATTTTTTCGATGGAATGGAAGGAACAACACATTCTATACGGTTCCTTTGAGAATCAAGAAATTATATATTTGACGCGGTTTCTTAGAATTTTTTTAAAAAGGCCATCAACATACATTCTGCAAATGTGACAAGCGAAATAACATGAAATATATTTTGCCACAGTTTGATACAATTCTCAAATTAAAGAACTCTAAGAAAGATATTTTCAAAAGAACCAAAAACATTGTTTCTTTCGAACATTTATTCTCTGTATTAACTTAAAAGGGAATCTTTTAAGTTAACACAAGGTCCATTAATATTAGTGTGGATTTAGTCCGCGCAAATCTTAAAAAGAGTTGGAAGGCCGAGATGCATTAATTATAAATCCACATTTATCTTAAAAAGAATTGGAAGGCCGAGATACATTAACTCAAAAAAAAAAAAATTTGAGTTAACGCAGAGAATACAAATTTGTTTCTTTCGGGTCATTGAAAAAAGTTTCAACTTTCAAGATATTTTTAATTTTTATAAAATATTATTTCTATTTTAAAAATATAAAAAGATTGCTACTAGCTAGGATCATTAGTGCCTTGTATCATTGCTCGCATAGCTAGGTTAAAAGCCTTTTCAAATTTGTTAAAATCAAAGGAAAGCTGCCTACTTGATACCTATCTAACTTTAGCTATTGATCATTCATGACTCTTCTAGACTTCTAGTTTTGTACCTCTATATATGCTATTCCCAAATTTCAGGTAGGCAATCGTATATCCCTATCAAATGCGTATTTCATATTGATATATGGCGTATGAAAAGGGTGAAAACAGAGCGAATATGGAGCGTACAGTGGTAAAACCGTATTTTTATATATATATATATATTTTCGGATACGAATACGAAGCTGATATCAGATATATCAGAAAGATACGGATACGGGTCCAGATCAGAACGGATATTTATTAAAATAAAATAAAAAGTATTAAAAAATATTAAAGTTCATAATATTTATCTAATTATAATGGTGAATAACATAAAATTTTCATAATATATATTAAAATATATTGTATATATCTACTATTCGGATACGGATAATTGAAACGTAAAATCATATTAGTATCCTTAATTATCCACAGGGATTCGGATATCAGATATCTATATCAAAGTTTTCGAATACGGATCGAATACAGATCGGATATTATCCATACCGTTTTCATTGATAGATTTTTTATTTTATTATAAATCATTTGATTGATTTATAGATCTAATCAACGATACACATATTACATATATATTTCCTCCCTATCCATACACCATATATAGGTCTCCAATTTACACAATTGTTAATTTTTAATAAAATATATCGTGTATATGCATATTTATAAAATAAACATATATTGTATAAATTATGGTATGGTGGATTTTCGAAAATTACGTATCGCTATATCTGTCCAATATTTATAACAGTTTTCATGCAACATGATCTTCTACGTAGCTAGTCTCTACTAATTATATACCGTCTTGATTTATTTATATAATTTATAAAGTGAAGTTGGTAAATTTACATTAAAGCATGCTTACAACAAGGGTCAGCATCAAAAGAAACCATATGACTAATATCTACCATATATACTACATCAGTATTATTTATTACTTGTGTGACTAAATATGTGGCATCCGTCAATGTATCTCGTACACAAACTTATATATAAGCTTAATATTATATGATCCTCATAGGTGACCATAAAAAAATTGGGCAAGAAAATCCAGGTATTTAATGGAATCTCGATTCTCTGTGGCAGTTCCAGGCTATCACATGTGTAGCGTGTCTATAACAATAACATTCGGGTCATAAAGAGGTGTAGCACTCTGTATAATGGATGCATCATTGGGTTGTTCATGTTCACGCTCATGCCTAACAATAACTATAAGGTGCATGATAAGAAGTTATGAAGTCAAGCAGTTGACCTAGGTTTGACTTAGTGGCACAAGCAATCCGTGTTGACTGTTTTCGAGCACTTTCGGTTTGTGCGATTATAATGGCCTACAACCTACAGCTGCAATGAACAGTATTTCCTCCGTAGCACTATACTTATCTTTTTCTTTTTCCAATTACCAAAATTATTTTATTTATTTTTAAGGTAACATATATACATTGCGAAGACTTGTAATTTAAATTGCTGTAAACCACCTCAGTAGCGACTAGCGAGGCATTGTCACTTTGTCAGTCCCATTATATATCAACTGCGTTTTAAACCACATGATTATGTGGGACCGATATAATATTTTATTATTATTGTTATATTAAAGGATTCCAGTGCACCTAGTAATTTTAGGAACTTTTCGCGAAAATTGAACATGTGTCTCTCTACAGTTCTTGATATAATATTAATTTAGCTGCAATTATATAATGGAACCATAAACATAACCTTATTTTATCATTCATTACCTTGGTGATCTGTACTATCTGATTGTAAACCTAACCCGTTTCATTTACTTTTTGAATAATAGCCAATCTTGTAATCTATTGTCTCATATGGTGGATCAATTACCGTTGAACTCGAATTTGTTTTTGAAGTTATGATATCTTCATTCTTTTTCTAGGTCAAAATCGCCTATCTTTCGTTCGAGAGAAATGAAATGAACCTTCTGTCACAGGTTTGCGCTTATGTATTATTTATGCAGGTGCTTTCATGCTAAAAAGATAAAGCAACTGAATGGATGTAAATATAAGGAGAACAAACGGATATTTGTGCATAATATATAATAGTGTAATTTTATGGAAAGTTGACTTCGCACCTTCTGGGAAGCTTTAGTTTAGTAATTTTATGGGAAGTTATGTAAAGCAATTTATGGAAAGTGGACTGTTTAGATTTTAATCGTACGATTTATAGAGACTTTGGATAGTGTCCGGTCCAAAACTATTTGGATCAAATCTTATTCCAAAAATTGAAACAAGCCATTGATGGAAGAAATTCAGGTTTTAGGTAGAGACAATTCTCTGAAAACAAGTACATAATGGGAAAGTAAATTGTGCTGCTTCTAAATTTAATTTAATTATTTAGAAAAAAAAACATTAAACTACTTACCAGTAACAAGTATGTAAAAAATGACAGCCTCTGTCAAGTTTCTCCAAAAGAAAAAAAAATTGTATATAAAGAAAGAAATAAAATGCAAGTAGCCAGGTAGGTGGCAACATCACTACATCGGGTTGATTTTAATAAAGTGTTGAAGCTAGAAAGAAGTAGATTGCATAACTTGTGGGGGCCACTACAGTCAACGATCCTTTTACATTTGCATTTGCATTTTTTTTCATGTTTCTTTGTATATATATAGGCATATTATATTAGTTTGCTTTCACAGTTCTCTCAATACCTGAACTGATCACAGCACAGAGGCCAAGTTTGAGTTACAATGTTTCAATCATTTCCTTCTTCTTCTTCAACGAATTACCAGAGCTCCTCTTCTTCTAATAATGTCTATGATCTTCCTTCATATTTTGCTTCCTACTCACATCTCCAACTACAAACACGCACAAAACAAATGCAAGCCCATGAAGCTGAAGTAGCAGCGGCGGTAGAAGCAGCAGCTGCAGGTGGGCAAGCGAACCGGTACAGCCCGGAGGAGCGGAAGGAACGTATTGAGAGGTATCGCAGCAAGAGGAACCTCCGAAATTTCCAAAAGAAAATCACCGTCAGTGCTTTCTTCTCTTCTCTGTATATATTCTATATATTGTTTCTTCATGAATAATGCAATCTGTTAACAGTAATTAATTGTATTTTTTTTTTTGCAGTATGAATGCAGAAAGACATTGGCTGACAGTCGACCGCGAGTAAGGGGACGTTTTGCCAAAAATGCCGAGACAGAATCGGAGACGGATACAGCTGAGAGCAGCAACGGCAGCTACTACAGCCAGGGCAATAATGGCAATGCAGATGCCTGGTGGCACATGGAACCAGACCTCATCACACAAGATCAGTTCCAAGCACAGAGCCAGAGCGTCGACGCCTACTATGACGAAGACCTGTGGGCCCACCTTGTCAGCGACTTCTCCGCTAATATCTGAATTTAATATTTCTTAGTTTACTATAATTAATCCACAGTTTTTTTTTTTTCCTTTTTTCTAATTAAGTGTGTCTTTGTGTAATTTCTGGACTAATGGTGACTTCGGTTGTGGAATTTTGATGTAATCAAAGTAGAAGATATAAACGATAAATTAATGTTGCGTTGTGTCTGATCTGAGTTGCCTGGTATAATGGCCAAGTATCATAAATCCCTTAATTTTGCATTGATTGATATCGATTGACTATACATCAAGTTTGTTTAATGGTTGATTGTGTGCGGTAGGTATACATCTGGCATTCTCGGTGTCTCCATCTGTCCGTTTTCTTTTTCTAAAAGAGGAAGCACATGCATCAGGTCAATTTTGTACGCTATTTTTGGTCACTTTAAGAGATAAGATCACGACTATATACGAACTTATGAAGCTTTAATAACATTGTTTCAACCTGTCGTACTTATCTGATATAACACTAAATTTCCATATACTTTTATTCACGAAATGAAACTCATTAAACATATAACAATTGAATTGAGCATTCTAAAAAAAGGTTAAGCAATCGTTTGCCAAAAGTGTTTTATCAAACATTCAGTGAGCTGAGGTGAATATAATGGGCCTTGTTCTTGGGCTTGATACTGAGCTTTGGGCCTTGAGTATTAATTAATGTAAACTGAAGTGTGAAGCGCAGTTGAAGAAAGAAAGTTGAAAGGGAAATGAGCGGCGGCGTGGGGTCGCCGGATTTCTTCTACCGAGAGGCGCTGCGACTGGGTTATGTCGCCAGATCGGCCTTCAAGGTAACCAATAACCTTCTCTCTTTCTTTTTCTCTATCTTTCCCTCTTTTTTAAAAGTTTTTCTCTTCTATGGCAGCTCATTCAAATTCAGAAGCAGTTTAATCCCATCACCCCCGGCGCCTCCGTCCTTGATCTCGGCTGCGCCCCCGGCGCTTGGCTTCAGGTCGCTTGTCAAAACCTCGGTCCCTTGGAGAGAGGTGGAGCCGTCGTTGGCATCGATATAAAGGTTTGCCTTTCTAAAAGATTGTTTTCTCGTTCAATTACTTGCATTAACTGGATGGATATATTAAATATATGCTCCTTGCAAACATGTTAAAAAATGGATTTGAGATTAGCAGTACTAGTATGTAGGTCACAGAAATGAAACTTGGTAAGTTCCATACAATCTTTTAGTGCTTGTGTTGGTTGTAATATTGCATTATTTTTTATCAACAACAAAAATGGTTCCGCGTGATTTCTTTTATTTTTGAGAAATTGCTAATATAATAATCTAGAACAAAATAATAGGCATAGCTATTCTTGTCGAAATTCTTTAGGAGAGTAGTTCTCACTATATCTCTCCTTGCATACTGATTTAGGATATTTGAATCCAAGTATCCTCATTTCGATTTTGGTTGAAGAGCAGGAGGTGAAGGTGCCTTCTTCACACTGTGATTCCAGAGTGAGAACCGTATGTGCCGATGTGATGTCTCTCCTAAAGGAGCGTGCTAGATCTCTCTCTCCTCAGGTACGATCCTTCATGAATTCCCTTTAGCTGAATATTTCACAAATTATTTTTGTAAATGCTCAGTCAGTGGTGAATTTTTTTGGTGTTTTGGTTATGTATGATGTAGTGTGGTACCAAGCAGTGTCAACTGTTATTATCTTCTTTTACTTTTTCATCCCCTTTTTTTTTCCAATAATTGTTTTTTTTTTTCTTATATTGTTGGTTGAATTTGTATGCATTTTCTTCTTATACAAGAATATTAGAAGAAATTACCAAGATCAAAGATGGTATTATTTCATTATTTGGTTATACTTGCTCATGGAATCATCAACAACTCTTTAACTCTTTGTTAAGTTAAAAAAAAAAAAGAAGAAGAGTGATCAAGTAGTTTGTGAACCCGGTTATTTCAGATTTCAGAAAAGATTAAAGAAACTGTACTGATATCTTTTTATTTTTATCATTTTTGTCAGGGGAGAGGCTTCTCGGTGATTTTGTCAGACATGTGTCCATCAGTATCAGGTATTACAACAAAAGATGCC
Organism: Carex cristatella; assembly: GCA_024447775.1. Lineage (NCBI taxonomy): Eukaryota > Viridiplantae > Streptophyta > Magnoliopsida > Poales > Cyperaceae > Carex > Carex cristatella. The sequence goes on from JAJHPF010000002.1 coordinate 8,887,129, forward strand.
GCTCTATCTTGTGAGCTTGGCGTGCGTGCTCTCTCATTGGCTGTCGGCAAGATAAGCACTGCTGATTCTGACGACTCAGGGATCGAGCAGTATCTTAGTGCTACAGAGACCGATGAAGATGAGGCCGGTGTCCTCAGACGTGGCGGCAACCTTGTAATTAAGTTACTAGAGAATGAAGATGTGCCAGGTTGGTATCCAATTATCATATATTGCTAACATACAGAATATATTTATGTTGTTGGAACCAGTTTCTTACCAACTGGTACGATTTTTACTGTAATCTGTTTTATGTATTAAATTATTTTATTATCTTCTAGTATTGATTTGTTGATTTGCAATGTTGCAGCTTTTGGGAAATTCTGTAAACCAAGGTTCAAAAAGGTATCATGGTTGAGGCCTAAGGCTACGAGGTCTAGCTCAAGGGAGATTTATCTAATATGCCAAGGACTGAAATAGCATATTAATTTTGATATAGGATTTGTTCTGTGCCATTATAGCAAAAAGGAATTTAGATCCACTGCTATAGGGTGTTACAGTTTTTGTGGTATCATGGATTTATAGCTTATTGAATTCAGTTTTAGTTTGTGGGTTGTAGTAAAATGTTGTACATTATGAGTTGCTTAACAAGTTTTAGGTTGGAATATTGACCTTGTGCTTTTTAATTTTACCTGTATGGTTTAAAGTTCTTTTGCTTATAGTGTTCATTAAAAATCATCGTTTATTGTATTCCTAATTTTCTAGTGGCGTTTGGTAGAAAGTTCGAAAAATGAGACAACGATTAGAGAATATATGATTAATAAAGAAAAAGGGAAACGATAGTACTTTTGTAATTAAAAGTGAAAGAACTTGAATTTTGCTTGATTTATAAATATTAAGGTGCTGCCGGTCTAATATATGGGATTGGCTAAATTAAAAATTCAAACTTTTAAAATTCATGTACATACAAAATTTTGAAAATTTTGAATTTATTTATTATAAGATCAAGTGGTTAAAAGATAATTTTTTTACAAATTATTTTATATTTTGTTTTATATATTTATTTCTTTCTTTCTTTGACCATTTAATTTTGTAACAAATAAATTTAAAATTTTTAAAATTTTATATGTACATTACTCATAATGAAATATATGAATTTCAACGATTTAAATTTCATCCGAGAACGATCCAATAACCAAACCGTTCTTTCAAACTTTTCTGTCGCAGTGAACAATTGCGCCACACGTGTCTCGTCTCTTCGACAAGTGTCACAGCTCTTCACCACGAGTCTCCACAAATCTATGTGCTTTTCTGTGTCGTCTCCATACAACCAAGCGTATAGTATCACAACATATAAAACATACAATAGCATTTTTTTTTTATTAATTAAACACTATCAGGTGTCATCGATCTCTATAAATTTCTCTCGTGTGGCCACGTTTAAACCTGGCCAATTTGATCATCTATCTCAGTTGTGCATCTCCCTAACATGTTGCTATTGGGTCTCCTTCAAGTTCACGTGCGATATTTCAAGAAAAGAAAATAGAAAACAGAAAGGAAACAGAACAGTTCTAAAGTAAGAGGTGTAGAGAACTAATTTTTCACTAAAAAAAAAAAGTAGAGAACTAATTTGTAAGGCGCCAAAAAGGAACACACCAAGCAGCTTCTGGGGGTGTCTATCCGCTTCCACTGCTTGCACACAAAAGCAAAACATTTCTGGAGTGCTCCATGGAATATTAATATAAATATATATCTGTGCCTATTATGTAGCAAGGAGAAACTTTTTGTAGTCTTCTCAAAACAATCTATTACAACTTCTGGTAGTCTTCTTCTTGTAGAGAGAGAGAGACAGAAACAGAGAGAGAGAGAGAGAGAGAGAGAGAGATGGAGACGGAGAGATGGGATAGCAGAGGAACAGAGGGATGGGAGACACCGAGGCGTGCTGAGTGCCGGATCCCGGCAGTGCTGCCGTGTCCCCCGCCGCCTAAAAAGAAACTTGTTTCGGTGGTGCCAGCAAGCGGCAACGTCCCGCCAAAGAGTGGATACTTCGAGCCGCCTGACCTAGAACTGTTATTCATGGCAGTGCAGAGGCGAGGCGCTTATGCTTGAATATTGATCTCAATTAGCTTGTCAACTAAACATCATTTGGTTTTTAATGTCAAAGAAACTAAGTAGATGGATGATACATATGTATTTTGTATTAACTAGTTTAGTACCTTGTAGCTAGTGTGCCGCTGTAAATGCTAGGGTTTAGGCGTTTAGCAGCTCCATGTCATAGGTAAAGAGTAAAAATGTGATATCATCACAGTTTTTGGTTCCTTTGTTATTGTTATTGTTTTGTATATATCTTTGCTATGGCGATGTAAATGCCATGTCTGGTGTTGTCAATTGCCATCTTGCAATTTACATATTATCTTTCCTTTATCCTCCTGACAATCGAATATAGCTAGCTGTTTGTTTAATTAGTTAGTGTTAGGTTGCACATTAAATTAATACCCAACAAGCAACAAATCCATATATGCTTGATGCTGCCACCACGGCAGATAAACAAGTTTACTAAAGTCTAAACATATATGTGAGTTGTTGTAGGTGAGGATAGTTAAATTTATAATGGATCTCAGCAGCGACGAATCTGGCAAGTGCTGATACTGAACCTTAACATCATTCATCAGTAATCAATACTACACTATATACAACAGAGAACCAACTTTTCAATTACTTGTTACATCATTCTTAAAATTAATAAGAGGGGTTACAATGCATTCAAATTTTTATGCTTCCAATTTTTTATCTCTTTTATCTTTATTTTCAAAGTTCGAATAGTCAATCCAAATCGTTTATATGCTTGAAGACTAAATTTTATATTTTTTTTGAATTTTTTTACTATTTTTCAAGATAGGTACAAAATCATTCTTTTAAGGAGATTCTGGACCATCCGATAAAGTGATTTTGTATTTATCTTAAAAAATAGTAAAAAAATTCTAAAAAATATAAAATTTGGTTTCCAAGCATATTTTATTATGAAGGTCACGTTAAACGGTTCGGATTGACTATTCGGACTTTGAAAATAAAAATAAAGAATTGGATGCAAATAGAAGTATGAAATTTTAGATGCATTGGAACCCTCCTCAATTAATAAATGTTTACTCTTGGAAGTCCCAACGTTACAATAACGGGCCATGCGGCCGACGATACAATTGAGCCCAAATAAAGCTAGGGCCTTCAGTGCTGAATAGCATGTTGTCTTTTAGCCCATCTCAATCTAACAAAACAAGTCCAGTGATACATAGGGATTGCATAAATTTGTTATAATTCATACCTATAAGCTACGGACAAAGTCGTATTTATTCATTCCTGGACAATTCTAACAAGCGGGTATAAAATTGTCCCACTTCAAATCGGTCCAAACAGTGATTAATTCTGTTCTAACTAATGACCCAAAAAAAAACCTCTTATAATTGTGTTGCACAGCTACTCTTAAATCTTAATATCATTCAATTCACGTTGTTTTATAAAACAAATAGGCACAATGAGTTTAACCCTTTTCAATATTTTACTAGCTGCAAAACCTCGCGTTATTTTGACACCGTAGACCGTAGTGTTGTTCATTTTTTTTAATTATAATGATGTGCATTTTTGTTTGTAATGTACGAAGGAAGATTGATAGCAAAACTGCATTTGTATATTTGATAGCGAAAAGAAATGAAGAATGTAAAATTTCTCCATTAATATAATCAATAAACAATATATAATTAAAGAGCGACATCTCGTATTTAATAAATTATAAAATGAGTACTAGCAATAATAAAATCACTTTAAAATTTAAATAAACCTATAATAAATAAATTCAGTAAGAATTCAGAAATATTTCTTAAGTTGGACAGCAATTTATTTCAGTTATTTTAAAGCGTACTTAAAAGGCACAACAGTAAAAATAATTAAATAGCAACACATTTCAAAGATACAGATGATTTAAGAAAAAAAAAAAAAAGACTAAAAGAAGATAAAGAAATTGCAGGAGTATTTTCATACTCTGAAATATTCTCAATAATGCATCAGATTGTGAATTTAAACATAAAAGAGCACTCAAATTTTGCAGGGATTAAACAGTGAAAGTACTACAAAAAAAAATCAACAAACAAACCAAAATATGCTCAAATATGTTCAATATCAGATTTTTTTTTTATTTACTGGTAGAATTTTGAAAATATTATGGTCAAAAAATGAACGCGAACATATGGTCGTAGTAGAAGATGAATTGAGATCCGCTGAAATCCCAATCTCATATTCTAGGGCCCTGAAATTCCACCACTCTCTATCTCTCTCCTCTAGAATTTCAGCTGATTTGGACTCGTAGAAGATATATATGTTCAAATATCCAAATCAACTTATATAAATCCGTTTATCTATTGTCAAAAGTTTCAGGGTTATTCACAAAATACGTATTAAATAATCAGTTTTTTCGTGAGTTCAGAGCAAAACAAAGAGTTTTTTTTTATAAACCATAAATAAAAAAATAAATTTTAGCAAAACAACATGATTGACCTCATATTTTCAAAAACCACAAATACCGAGTTTTTAAACTCGGTCTCAATTTATTTATAGTTTTTTTAGGTGCAATTGTTAGGTGCAACTGTGTAGCCATCCGTGTGGGCATCATGTTGCAAACATACAAAGACCGAATTAAGAAATTGTTTGTATGGATGTTTGTACTAATAATTTGTATGGATGTTTGTACTAATGTTTGAATAACATGTATAATATATTGCATATGTTACCTAAAAACATTTATTTTGAAATTGTTTTTTTTTTTTAAGTAAGAAAATATATTGCATAACATGTATAATATATTGTATATGTTACCTAAAAATATTTATTTTGAAATTGTTTTTTTTTAAAGTAAGAAAATATATTGCATAACATGTATAATATATTGCATATGTTACTAAAAAGAAGATCCGAATCAATTGAAAGAAAGAAAATAAAAAAAATGAAACATAACATACACATAACGTCATCACATAATAAAATTCAAACAAAACACACTTTATGGTACGGCTTCTCTGCCCCTAGGAAGTGAAAATTTCGAGTGACTGAATCTGTTGGGTGACCTTCTCTGTCGTGGAATCGGCCCCGTTCTTGACAACCCCGCTCCAGACGGCCCTGCTCCTGAAAATTGACCATCGTCTCTTATGCTGCGCCCGTCTATTAAAATTTATTCAAGCGAGCGATAAAGTCCGGACATAAGGTCTTCGGCAGTCGTTTGAGGAAGCACAACATCTGGATCCCTCAGAAATTGATCTGGATAATCATTGTTGATATTGATACACCTAATATCAGATGGAAGTCCCGCCTTCTCGAGTAACATATTGAATAGTGAGATATGTCCAAGATCTTGTAGAAGATCGCGACTATTTTCAAGCAACATCAGTCCGTAAGCCATCTGACCAGGCGTCTTTACCAAACTAATTCCTCTTGCGGTCATTTTCGTAAGGCGGAATCTCTACAATAAAATGATATTTTTATAAGATAGTTTGTGTAGTTAAATAAAATGATATATTAAAAAGAAAAAAAAAAGACTCACCAAACGAGCTTGACGGATGGCATCTGAGACAAACCCGAGATCTCCTACATCTCCTTCTGGTTCTGGCACTAACTTGCTCAGAATTTTATCGTCGTTCTCATTTAGATAGATAGACGGCATGCCGTTATGGAAGAACCAATGCATATACTCATCATACCTGCAAATAAAATAAATATCAATGGATCTTGAATTATGCAGACTAAATATGTTTATTAAATGTAGTTTAGAACTCGGTTCCCAATAAAATTTTCAATAAAATAATCAAATTTCGGTCCAGACCGAGTTTAGAACTCGGTCCTCAATAAAATAATCAAATTTCGGTTCAGACCGAGTTTAGGATTTGGTCCTGGGGGAGAGCCATTGATTTTATGTGGCCGTCTGGAAAAAAACTGAAAATTTGAATCGTGACCGAGTTTAAAACTCGGTATTTGTGTTTTTTGAAAAACTCCAGTCAATCATGTTGTTTTCCTAAAATTTATTTTTTTATTTATGGTTTATAAAAAAATCTCCAAAACAAATTGAGAGTTAATTTTATTTTTAGAATTATAAAATATGTTGTTCGAATCAGAACATAGTGAGCGTATTGACATGATTGATTGGGTTTTCTCATGGCTGCTATGTTCAGAAATCAGTCAATCACAGAGTCAGTTTCTCGAGGTTTATCATAAAAAAAATAAAAAAATAAAAAAAAAGTTTCTCCAGGTCTGTTCATGATAAAAAAAAAAAAAAAAAAAGTAACTTGTTGAGGGAGGGAGGGAGGATCTGCTACAAATGAACAAAAGTTACAAAACACAACCCAACCAGTTGAATACGTTTCTAGTTTCATAAAGCACTGTACGTCTGTACAATGTTGTTTGTCCTCATAAAGAATGAGGTATTGGAATTTGGAACCCTACAATGAAATATAAGAAAAATCATAACATCAGAGAATGCACTTAAAATTGGAGAATAAAGTTGGTGGAACTATCAATAATCTTCCTCTCTTGCAATGATATTTGATACCTACAGAAATTATATGAAACACTTTAAATTATTTATATGAAAACCTTCATTTCCAATTGCAAACTTTTACTTCACCTTTTGTTGTGGAAATGTTTTATAATCCGATACAGAAAATATTTCAACTGTTGTAAATGTATTATAATTGATTATCAGATATTGTTTCTACTTTCCAATAATCTAAATTTTGTACCTTCTCCTTTTTTGTCTATAAATAGCATATGCGCGTATTGAACTATCAATTACCAAAAAATACTCTTGTTTTTCTGTCCCAGTGTCTAAATTGATACAGGATTGGAGAGTGGTCAGAGCAAGAGGCACACAAAAGACCGCACACCATTGTGAGGCAACAGATCCCCAGCAATTGCTCGTGTTCCCCGCTGTAGACTTGCAGGCTTGCAGCAGTGAGCAGCCTACCTTCAAAAAATAAGAAAAAACGAAAGAAAGAGAGAAGTGTTATTTTTTTTTTTACTGAATGAAAAGTGTCACTACTCACTAGTTAGCACAGAACAGAGTCTCCTTTTCAGTCGAGCATTAAATGAGGCAAAGGGCCTAGAATTGTCATAGCTCAATAGACCTGGCAGCCCTGCATCCCTGTAATAATGGCCCAAACACCGGGGGTTTAACTACCGCGCATCACAACTAGTGTACAAACGGGCCTGGCAGGACGGGCCGGGTCACGGGCGGGCACGGGCACAGGCACGGACGGGCACGGGCACACGGGCACCACGGGCCGGGCATCACGGGCAAAAAAAAAAAAAAAATCTGCCCTGCCCGTGTAATGCCCGTGCCCGTCACGGCGCGCGGGCGGGGCGGCCGGGCACCGGGGCGGGACGAGCAGGGCTTTTTTTTTTTTTTTTTTTTTTTTTTTTTACTGTTTTTTTCTGTTTTTTTTTTTTTTTGTTTTTTTTTTCTGTTTTTTTTATAAATTCAAATTATAAATAATTATAAATCGAAATTCATACCAATAAATTATAAATCCAAATTCATACAAATTTAAATTCATTTGACATGATTGTAACTCGATAATTTTTATTATAATAAAATATAAATTAAAAATTTCATAAATCAATTAATTTAAATAATTAAGTTTTTATTTTAAAACAATAGATTAAAAAATAAACGACATTTTTTAGCACTAAACGACGTTTTTTGGCACTAAAACCTTAAACTTAATTTTTGAGGCACTAAACGACGTTTTTTGGCGATTCTGATTTTTCGGCAACCCAGATTTACCCCGGGAGACGGTGGCGACCGTCTCCTCCTCCCCTTTCCGAATTGATGTCATACGCGTCAATCCGACTTTCCTAGCAAAAGTTATGGCCGTTTAAAGTTTTAAAAAAATATATCTCATTTTTGAATTTTTGTTTTTAAAAAAAAAAAAAAATGGAAAGGGGGGTCCGGGCGGGGGGGCGGGCAGGGGGCCCGGGGAGGGGGTCCTGGGGAAATTTGAAATTCAAAATTCAAAAAAATTTCCGGAAAAAAAAAAAAAAAAAAAACGGCACGGGCACGGGCACGGGAAGGGCACGAGCGCGGGGCGGGGGCACGGGCGGGGCACGGGCACGGGCGGGCACGGGCACGGGCGGGGGCACGGGCGGGGGCACGGCACGGGCAGGGGCACGGGCAGGGGCACGGCACCGGCACACGAGCGCACGGGCACGGCCGGGCCGGGCAATCACGGGCGGGGAAAAAAAATTCAAGTCCCGGCCGTTTAACGCCCGTGCCCGTGTGCCGTGGGTGCCGTGGCACGGCACGGCGGGGACGGGCACGGCACGGCACGGGCGGGGCACGGGCGGAACGCCCGGGGGCAAAATTCATACTCTAATCACAACTATAAATACAATGCTCAATTACTCATGGACATGGATGCATTGAAAAGCCGATCAATTTATTATATTAATTACCTGCTACCCTCCTCCAATCTCTGCATATTTAGGCTTAAATAATATAATTATACCCCAGCGCTATTTCCCGGCATTTTTTTATCATAACCAAAAAATTAAATAATATAATATTAATAACTAAAATGTACAAATTTTTTCACTCGTAACCAAACCGCCCCCCATTGGGCGGTCTGCCCTACCCACCAACCCGCTCCCCCATTGGGCGGTTTACCCTGGGCACAAAAACACTCCCCCAAGGGGCGGTTTGCACAAAATGCCTATATTTAGCTGTTTTCTCTCTCCTGTCTCACTATAATTCACTCACTCTTCTTCTTTTAATCCATCCTGCTCTCAAACAGTGCTCCGAGGCGATTTTTAGGCGATTCTGAGGCGATTGCGATCAACAGTGCGCTCAACAGTGACCGAGGTATATTTTTTTTTAAAATTAATTTTTTTAAATGTTATTTAATTTCAGAAATAAACAAAAAACTGATATTGAACAGAAAACTTCTTTTGTAATGTCAGAAATAAACCAAAAATATTCATTGCATTGTACTTGGGTGGAAAACTCACGAGAGGGGAGTTCAGATGCCAATACTCGAAAGATGCGACTTACGGCTTCCAGGTGAATGCCAATACTTCAATTTATGAAATAAATGAAACAATCTTGCAAAAAACCAGTTGGGACCGTGCCCGATTTACCGTAGAAATCAGTACCCGAATTAACAACCAACCGCCCGGTGCCAAACCTTACTATGTAAAATATCCTATAGCAGAGCAGGATATATGAACAGCTATGTACGGGTTTTTTGAGTCCAATTCAATCCCGGTAATGGATCTATTTTGCAAAAAAGTTTCGATTCAACCAATTGGTGCCGAGGCTGGACCTTCTACCCATAACAACTTGGACACTGGGGCTGGATCTTCTACCCATAACAACTTGAACACCGGGGCTGGACCTTCTACAGAGCACAACTTGGACACCGGGATTGGACCTTTTGTCCATAATTATTTCTCGGATTATAATAACCCGGGATATGATAATGATGCCACTGATTATGGGTATGATCACAACCAGGATGTGACCTCACCCCCTCGTGAACCTGTGAGACGAGATAGGTATTTGCAAGTACCTGAGCGCAGTGTAGCACCCCGGGCTGAAACTAGAAGACGGTCATGTGTTGGTCGGGTTGGATATCATTCAGCACCGATCCATTACCTAACTACGGTCCCCCGAACCTAGAAGACAGTCCATGATCGATCGAAATGATACAAGCATTGATTTTGACGGTATTGATGAGATACCGACAAAGGAAATGGAAACTGGTGATGATTGGGACGAGGATTGGGATTCAGACAGATTATCAGAGGGCGACGATGAGGATATTATGCCTCCTCCAATTGAAGACAGATTTCCGATCAGTGGACGAGGAGACAAGCATCTGGTAAGGACATTCAATGACACTATTTCTTTTGAAGAAGCAAACATTTCTTTTTTTGGGACACGCGTTGTATACAACAAAGAGATTAGCTCGGCCCAGCTTTACACCAACATAGAAGAACTGTCGAGCAAAATTAAGCAGTTCTATTTGAAGGGTAACTGAGAGTTTTCACTGGCCAGGCGGGAGAGGAACCGGTATGTTGTAATTTGCAAGGATACAAAGTGCAAATAGAAAATGTCTGCCGCACCTAAAGGCAAGGGAGAGGCATGGATAATTAAAAAGGTCGAAGGACCACACACTTGCAAGACTGCGTCAACAAGGACAGACCATACTGCGCTGACGGCATCAATTATTGCCGATGTAATTATGAAAGACATTAAGGAAGACCCTGCGATGAGCATTAAGGAGGTCGCTCGTGCGGTGAGACGGGTCTATCAACATGTAACGCCACATTACAATAGGTTGTGGAGGGGTCGGGAACTTAGTATACAGATGCTTCGAAACCTGGAAAGGGTCGTACAATCTCCTCGCACCATTGCTCATGGCCATAGCAGGTACAAATCCGGGAACCAGGTTCCAGCAGTGGCATGTACCAGCCAGTACACCCGGTGAGGTACAATTCAAGGGCATAGCATGGGCTTTCGGTCCATGTATTGAAGCCTTTTAATATGTTAGACCTGTGATCAGCATCGATGCATGCTTCATGTCCGGCCGGTATGGCCGGGCTCTACTTATAGCATGTGCATATGATGCTGAAAACCAGCTGTTGCTCATAGCTTTTGCCATTGTTCAACATGAGGATGGTCCAACTTGGGGGTTTTTTCATGTCTTTTCTGAGAAGAGAGGTGGTAGGGAATAGGCTCGTCTGCGTGATATCAGACCAGCACAAGGGCATCAAGCATGTATTTAATAGCCCCAACTATGGGTGGTACACGAATACCGGAGAGTCTGTGCACAGGTACTGCATGCAACACATTTCAGAGAATCTGTGCAAGAATACCGGCGGTGGAGAATAGGTTGCTGACAGGTTCAAGATTGGCTGCAAGAGAAAAAACCACGACGGATGGAAGAGATGTTCAGAGATTTTGCCAGAGTATGTATGCATTATTTTTTTTTGACATTTGCACCACTTGTATCACTGAGGTATATTTCTATTTTTTGTAGACATTTCCAGAGGTAAATGCCTACTTAGCGAAGGCGAGCAAGAGACGTCCGCGCGATCCGATGGAGCCGTCAGCATATGAGAAGATATTTCAATCATGTGATGGAGGTTGGAGATGGGGAATTATGACCACTAATGGGTCAGAGTCATTAAACAATGTCTTCAAATAGAGCCGTATATTACCCGTGGTTTCACTGGTGAAGGAGATATTCTACAAGTTAAATGCTTGGTTTGTTGAGAGGCGTGCTAAAGCCACTATATTAGCAAGTAGGGACCAACTATTCTCAGATAGAGTGGAGGAGAAATTAAGAAAACACAGAGTCAAAGGTTCTGTCATGCACGTTTTAGCGTATGGTACCACAGGTACGGAATATGAAGTGTAGGTTCCAAGTGAGATCATTCCACCGGTTGTGGGACAAAATGGCATTATAGAAACTCATGAACGCGCATGCAAGTACAGAGTCATTTTAGGCGTGAACAATCAAGTACGTGCGAGTGCCAAGGCCCCCCAGTTAGTTCACATATCGTGTTCTCATGTTATGGCAGTTTGCCGAAAACGGAATTTCCTTGAAGACGTCTTTGTTGGCAACTATTACCGTACCGATTGCCTTCTGAACACCTGGAGAGCATCATTTCACAGCTACCCCAACCAGTACCAATGGCCATACTACCTTGGACCTACGGTGGTTCCCAATAAGAAATGGATCAGGAAGGGGAGGAGGAAACACAAGCGGCGAACAATACATATGGATGTTAGTTTGTAATAATTTAGAAGTCAATAATACGATAAATTATCATAAAGCTTTGTTCATGAATTGAGTGATTAATAAACTGTCATTTTGTTCCTTGAGTATTATTGAATTTATGAATCATTTCGGGTTCATGACTTGAAATTGTAGAGCTTCATAATATAGATGATAAATACTCTTAAAAGTCTCTAACCGAGGTAATTAGCAGGAACACTAATTTATCGTTACAAGGTTAGAATGTAGATTAAAAGATGGTCAAGTTTTACAGACCATTGATATGAGATGTCATTTTAATCACATAGATACATGTTCTAGGAACATGATATTTGACAGACCTCGAATGAAACATTAAATGCAATTGTGTACGTGTCATTAATGTTTTCATTCAGTGTTAGGTTCTAAAGTATGAGGTATTCATCTTTCCTACTAAGAGATGTGTATGTGTGATTGTTACTTAACGCTGTCGGTAAACGCAGTCATAACGGTAGCTTTTTGGTATACATAGCTTAGCTGAGGTAGTGATGGTTTACCAAAAGTATTATTGTCCCTTGTATCTCTATACGAGTTATAGTATCACTGGGCCCCTTGATAGAGTAGGATTATCTGCATGCAGTATAATTACAAGAGTAATTATACTTGATAATCTGCTCAAGATCGAGAAAAGATTATGTTTGCAAGGATGACACACACCTACCTTAAAACTGATCTGATACTGCGAGACATAAGAATTAACACGACTAAAATAGTTTACTGGATCGTGGTATTGTATAGTATAGCATCATCTGTGTAATTGGATGGTCATAGTGCAGATGTCAGATGCCTCCTATGATTATAGAAGTTAAAATGGTTTTAATTCTATTTACCAACATAACACAGATCCTATTGGGTCACACCGTATAGGAGGTAGTTGGAGAATCTTACTGATTAATTATAAATTGATTATAATTAATATTAAGATGGTTATAATTAATTATACATGATATAATTAAATTATAAATGTCATATAAGATGACAAGCAGAAACAACGGTTAATTTATAAGCGTACTCGATGCGTTGTATAAAATCGTACCGAAACCGGACCCCGAGAAATATAATTGTTTAGAACAATTATATATATTTGATTTAGATTTTAAATATTAATTATGGTTTTGAATATTGGCAAAATTAAAACCTTAATTAAATAAATTAAAAATCCAAATATATATATATATGATATATATATTAATCAAATGGTATTGTCAAATGGTATTCTCAAATGGTATTTGATTTTACTATGGTATCTAATTTTACGATTTTACCAAACCACCATTAAGAATGGCATAATTGTAAATATGCCAAACTTTAAGGGTATTTTGGTAATCGGGCGAACCTCCTCATTTGCCTATAAATAGAGGGTGGGGGTAGAGAGAAAATAACCAATTCACTCATATCTGATCTGATCAGTCTGATCGAATCGATAAATCTATTTTCTCTCTTTCTCGGTTACGGTTATTTACGGGATTCAGAAATAATATATTTTTGCGAAAGTTGCGGTATCTCTATTGAATAACTGCGAGTCGTAAATATATTTATTTTGTCTTTTTCTCGGTGAATAGTGTTTTTGCAGAATTCCGCGTTTTATAGTATTTCTGGCAAAAGAAATAAACCGCTCTCTGGTTAGTCCTGGTGGATAACCAATAGAGGTATCAGACGTCTGACACTCCGAAGCGAGACGTTCCTCAGATTCGGTCTTCTCGGTCTGCTGCAATCCAATTGGAATTTGGATCAAGGTATAAATATGTTATATTAATCTGTTTAATTTGTAGATAGATTAAAGTTTTAGAAATCAATTATGGAGTAGATCTATAAAAGGATTAAATCGGGTTCTGATGCCAAAGAATACTGAAGGTGGATCCCCTTGGAAAGTATTCTGACATACCTCGTTTAATCCTTGGCTTAATATAGAAGTAAAATTTTTGTTTTACGTTCTTTCCGCATATTAAGCTAATCAACGGTTTGGACGGTCCGTAACCCAACAATGGACAGGATGCAAGGTCAGCAAGTGGGACATGAGACTCACCGTTCTACTACTGACATGCAGAAGGCAGGTATGTAGATGATCATACACAACTTAAAATTGATTTGAAATTAAATTTAAATATTGATACTGAATGTTCAATGAAATGCATTGCAAAGGCAATAACCGAAGCCATCGAAAGAGAGAATGCTAGAGTGGTTGCCGATATGGGACCTTCTGGAAGCAGGCGACCTAGTCAGGGAAGCCACTCAAGGAGTAGTCAGAGCTCTACAACTGCTGATGTCGCGCCGTCATCCACATCTAGAAACCTAAGAAGTAGACTTGGTATGTTCGGACGCAGGAAGAGTTAATTCAGCACATGTTATATTTATATTTGTATCTTCTGTTCAATATGATTACAAAACCTGATAATTATTACACACTGATACATTAGAATTACTAAATAATTAGTACAGATCTTCCAATAATACTACTTCTGAGAACCAGTATTGTTTATCTATTTTCATCTTTTGTTAATTTAAGTATGTTACTAAAAATGTATTGTTTCACGATCTAACTTTATTACAAAAATTGAACTTTTCTCATTATTTAGATTGAAACATTCAAATCCTAATATATATATATAGCAGACCGCCCCCCCCCCCCGAGGGGCGGTCTAGTCTCAGTGTAAGCCACCCCCCATAGGGGCGGTTTGGTTATGAGTAAAAATATTTGTACAGTTTGGTTATTAATATTATATTATTTAATTTTTTAGTTATGCTAAAAAATGCCGGCGCTATTTCTATTTGTCTGTTCATCCTCATTTTACTGAACTTTTTTTTTATATAAACCGTTATTAAAAATATAAAAAAAAGGCGATGAGTGCCATAGTTTTTAGTTTTTACATAAAGCGTCAATACCAAATTTTAATTTCGGTACATCTCAGGAGTCAGGAGTACCGAAATTAAAATTTGGGCCACACAAAAAACACTAATGCACCGAAACCAAAATTGGTAATGTAAGGAAAATTTTGGCTTCGGTACATAGGTGTTCTTGTTAATTTTGTGTTGTAATTTCTTTGGTAAAGAGTGTACACAAAATGAAGTTCCGTACTCCCTAAAGGATTTTTTTGTGGCTCAGATTTGGTGGAGTTGGGTGACAAAGCGTGTACCGAATTTTAATTTCGGTACCCCTGAGATGTACCGAAACTACAATTTGGTACTGATGCTTTTTGAAATATCCACCGCAATCATCTTCTTTTGTTATTTTTTTTAATAGTGGTTTATATAAAAGAAAATCATTTTAGTGCCTATATTTTGCACATTAACCATCATATGACGTAGTCCGACTTTCTGGTCAATACTTGTATTCTTTATAGTTTATAGTATTATTGTATTAACTTCATGATGAAAAAAAAAATCACCAGCACTTGCCAAAAATGGATCATTATTCCTCGCATATGGATAACAGGATAAGGAATAACTCCTCCACCTGTTGAGTTTACCCAGTACTATCCAGACGACCAATGTTATACTTTTTGGTAGCTTTAGATAAGATCCTTTTATAAAAATATGCAATCGGAGATTCGGAGCATCTACTAGCTAATAACTATCCTTCATACAAAATATAAGTTCCAAAACATCCCATTCTTTGGTTCTTTCAATTTTTGGAATTCCGTGTCTGTTTTTTTTGTTACTTGTACCGAGTACCGACGGTAGTGGTACAGTACCGTATAGTTATTTCATCCGGGTTTTGCGGCTGACAAGAAGAGAAGAGTACTGAAAAAGCGCGCGTGATTTCCAAAATTTACAAGTGATCAGTTCTGGTATCAAACTCTTTAAAAAATTTAATGCAAGTTGTGTAGTTTTGACCGGGTAAGAAATTTAGGGATTTTTTTATAGAACATAAATAAAAAATATTAGAAAATATTTTGATTACTTTTTAAATTAAAAAAAACTCTTGATTATTCATGAAGTAACCTAGGAAAATTTTCAGTTATCTCTTTACCACTCCATTACATCCTGTGTCACAAAATTATTTTTCAGTTACCATATAGCAAAAAACAAAACAAAAATTACCATACCACTCTTTTTAATACTTTATGTAACTGAAAATTTATTTCAGTTACTATTTTTTTTTTTTGAATCTATAGTGTGGCTCGGAGTGTAATGGTGTAGTAATAGGTAATTGAGAAAAAAAAATCGGTTACCCCAAAATTATTTTTTATTTTTGTAATTCGAAGAGTATTCAGCATTTTTTCTGATTTTCCTTTTTTTAATAGTTTACATTTTATAAAAAAAATCCGGAATTTAGGGATCATATATCAAAAACGATTTTTGCAGAGAATTAGGTGAGTAAATCTAGGGTGTGACGTGTTCACCAAGGGAATTTGGTGAGCACAACTCCAAAAATATATTGGATCGACTTCAAATGATGAATCCAAACCTTTGAAATCCATGTATTTCGTGAGTGATGCATGTAAATGCAAAATTTTGGAAGTTTCAAATTCATTTGTTGTAAGGTCAAGCGGTCAAAGTAATGATAAAAAATGAATATATAAAACAACTAATATAATAACTTATTAAAAGATTCATTACTTTGACCGCTTGACTTCGGAGCAAATGAATTCGAAACTTCCAAAATTTTGCATGTACATGCATTACTCACGAAGTATATGGATTTCAACAGTTTGGATCCGTCAATTGAAACCGATCTGATTTATTTTTGAAGTTGTGCTCACCAAACTCTCTTGATGAGTACGTCACACCCTAGATTTACTCGGATTAGGTTATTTGTAAGTACATTACAGTTGGAGGAGGCCAATTTCAAGTGGTCCCCACGACAACACAACGTGGCAACAACTATGATTATGATATATATCGCCACAGAATAAATATGCTTCTATCTTTATATAGGCTAGTTAATTATTTGGGTCAACCCACTATTGAATGCTTTCCCAAATGAGACCTCTTCATTCTCCAGTCTCCACTTACTAAAATTGGAAAGTATATTATTTATATACTACCTTCTTTCCATTCCAACTTGGGACTTCTGAACAGAAGTCAGGATGTCGTGTCGACAATATCCTTAGAGAAAAAAAATTAACAAATGTATGTAACAATACTCCGATTTCTTTTAATGTCCTCAATTAAAAAAAATTACAAATATGCCTTTGATTTTTTTTAAAATTCAAAAAAGATACTCCAACCACCATACTGTGTGGCAGTTGTCTTCTGAAATCGACCGCCACACAACTCGGTTTTTGTCTATGAGAGACATCCACCACACAGTGTGGCAGTTGTATTGTTACAATATTTGTTTTTATTTTATTTTAAAGATGTTTAGTTTAGCACGTATAGAATGAATATTTTATCAATAACCTCTATACTTCTCTATACTTCTAAAAATAGTAAACATAGATTATAATTATAGCTAGTGTAATATTTAATTTTACATTACTAACTCTTAAAAAATAGTTTCTAACATGGCTTTTGGATGAACTCTCAGGATTTCATAATATTTGATTTTTTTTTCTACACTTAAGTACTTGAATAAAGAGTAAAAGAAGAAGAGTAATATATATATATTATGAAGTAAGAGATGAGTTAATCCAGAATAAGCTATTCCATCTCTTTAAATGAATTAATATGCTCCACACTTACTCCAGTTGTAGGATCCATTATCATAGACAGATGCTCATTTTCCAACACTTTACTTTTCTAGACGAATTAATTTAAGTCATAAGTTAAACTACCAAGCAAGGTATAAAATATGTGGAGTAAGACGGAATAAGTTTTTTTTGTATGACAAAAGTGGGGTGAAACCAATTATTTTCATTACGATACTAATATTTAGTTATACAATGATGTACCACACTACTTATCAGTAATAGATGCAAGTTCATACAAAATACCTCAAACATTAGACAAGCCTGGAACACAAAAATGATATAATGTAGCTAAAGTTTGCTAGTGGAAAAACAAATAGAACAATACAAAAATCAACATTATTGAAACATACTCAGTCTTGACACATAGAGCAGAGCAAACACATTTGAAGTGAGCATCAGAAGGGGTATCGTATGCTGGGATAGAATTAGAGGAGGGGATCAAACTCTTAGCCTCGTCAATTATCCGAATTTCCTCCATCATTTGGAAGTGCTCCTCCAAGTTCAATCCTTCTAAACCAAGAGTAGGAACCTCCTCTTCTTCACCCTCTGACTGGGAGTTTTCCCTTTCCATGGTATCTGAGTCTGAGAGGATAATAGCTTTCCTGATCCAAGGTAGATGTCAAAAGTTAAAATAAAGGTTTGTTTAAAGTAATAATTATTATTGTTAGACCTGCTTCCAAAATAAGTTAAGACAATAATATTGGAGGCTAATTGATAGACTGGTTTAAGAGATACATCATTAATTAAAACAGATTCAGTTCCTTTCAAATAGACTATCCAAAAAATAGCAGTCCTAATAAGCTCAAATAATAAAGAATTAATCTTTGGAGGGAATTCATGCATCAAAGAGCCATAGATTATCTGTGGTTTCACATCTATAATAAAATTCATAATACTCATTAACTTTACTCCACAACTAAATATTACCTTAATTTTTGATGAGTACACACCTATATTTAAATTATTGCCATGCTAATTTGATGTTCCAATTTGTCATTGTTTTTTTAATTGCTTTTTAAGTTCATTTTATCGTTTTTTTTTTCTTTATTTAAGCCCTTGGGCTAAGTTATATATTTTGTATAATCGGCCGGTAAACTAAATGACAAATCGGCAATGTCTTCTCTCGAATTAGAAATCAATTATTTGAAGAGATTTTTATTTGGTGAAAATCTCAACATGAGCACCAATCTTGAGAAAATAGAGGTAATTGGATCATGTGTACAGTTCTATGATAGGTTTATTTATGCAAAATCATACCCCAATTTGTAAACTTTAGATTTGTCATGATCCTCTAGTGAACTCCAAACCTAAAATTCTAGATTACCTTGGTCCATAGACATGATCTTCCATATAGACACAATCACCGTTGATCACCAGATGTATTTAGATTTCCAAGTAATCCCTCTCAAGTCTGATGGAGAGAGCGAGAGAGGCTGCAGCGGCAACGGCAACGCTCTCTTCTGCACAAGGAGAGACACCCGAATAACAAGTTCTAGATCAAAATCCTCTTCTCTAATCATTCAAGACCAATATTTGTTCGTTTTAGAGAGAGATGGAGAGACGTAAGAGAGAGGGGGGACAGAATAGAAAAATAGAACGATATCTCTGTATTAAATAGGTGCCTCTATATATACAGAGTTGATACGTAGCTTATTATCTTATTAGATCCTCAGCGGATCTAAATTCAGAACTTGCTTATATTTGAGTATTTTCTTATTTACAAAACATTGTCCTATTCAATTGTGTTTTCCAGAGACCAATAATATAATTATATTATCTCCAAACTTTATATAATTTAAACTATTACTAAATTATAAAGTTATTAATACACATTTTACACATTAAAGACCCCACTTCTCATGATGCATATTGAATCTGATAAATAATACTTAATTTGATCAGTTCATAACAGGTCTAATTAAATATTTGACAGTCTATTATTCAATATATATTTATATCACATGTAAGCCTATATATATGTTATAATTAATTAAAATTAATTCCAACATTCCAAATTGACATCAGACCAATTTAAATCTGATGTCCACCCGACGCATAGCACTCTCCTCCTTACGATCGATGTGTGCAACCTAAAAGAACATTTCTCTTTCACAAGAGTACGAGTTGCAGTCTTAATTGCTCGTTAATAAAATCCTTCCTAAAACAAAACATGGTGCTGTACGTACACATGCATCGATCCGAATTAAACAGCCAAGATCTTGTAATGTGCTATAAGTCTGTACAGAGTACTACTCCGTGCGCCTGACAATGGTGGCCACTGTACACAGCCCACTGATTAAGTGATTATTAATGTTTAATTTCTCCTTTTATTTTCTTTATAATTTGTTTTGTTGAAATTTTTATCAATATAATAGTACTGTTGACTGTTGAGCAACAATTGCACTAGGTGACTAGAATAATAGACTGATGATCACTCAACAGCCACTGTTGAGCTTTAAAAAAATAATAATAGACTGATGGTAGTGCTACCCCACAATAATACATGGTACATATCCAACCAATCACAAAGAAATGCTGATAGTAATGGTATCAAAAACTATAAACCACAGTTGAGCACTGTTTGCTAAGTGCTACCAGCATAAAATATATAATACAGTAATAATATGCCCCCTTCCACTATCAGCAATAATGTAGCAAGTCCATGCTCACATAATTATTGAAGTACCATATCCATCATTGTCCATATCACCGTTTTCATTATTAATTATACAGAATATATGGCCATTCAATTAAATGTTATTTACTCTTTACTCATGTCACCAATATATAATTTACTCAAGACAAATTTATTAGTAATAAAATTATCATATTTCAATATACAAATATGTAATTAGATAAATCGATGTTTCGATTTTTGTTTTGCACAGTGAAATTTTTTGTTAATAAAAATATTCATTCTCTTCTTCCGTACATCATATTTTAACAGAAAATTATTAAATTTGACTTTAAACTTGCTATTGAGCAAAGGCGATATGGAAAAAAAAATGAATATTCACTCTTCATTTTATTGGGCGGAAGAAACCATTAACTTTAAAAATGGAAATTACAAGTAGCTTTTTATATAGACTTGAAATAAACATAAAACATTTGCGAGGAAAAAAAAAATGAGGTATCAATTAGGTGATGGTGCCGCCTCAACAACTTGTACTTGTTATTATTCCTTAATAAAGTGCTATATTTATTTATGTGTGGTGATCAACAATAGAATAAGATAAAAGATAAGATATTAAGACAGCGATAGCACATCCATTAGACCATCCATCAGTACTTATTAATTAAGCATCAAAGGATCCGATCCCACTAGCAGTAGAAATTTAAATTATCGGGTGGGCTATATTTAATTTTATTTAATAGATGGGGCCTACCACTAAGGTAAGCTGGCCCCGCTTGTAATATATTTCACATGTTTCCCCCTATAAGAGTGTAAGACTAAGATCTCATACATGGTAATCCCATAAATCAAATTATTGGTTAATTAAATGTTGAACTTATAGATCTCATACATGGGAATCCAACTAAAAAATAAAATACACAATATTTCAAAGACAGCCATTTGCATTTAACTTCTCCTAAGTTCACCAAATCTCTTGTGAACTTGACTCTAAAATATATCGAATCGACTTTAAACGATGAATCCAAACCGTTGAAACCCTTCTACTTAATGAGTGATGCGTCTACATGTGAAAATTTTAAAGTTTCTAATTCATTTAATATAGAGTCAAGTGGTCAAAAGTTTAAGGTTTATAAATTAATTTTAATACATTCATTTTTTGGACTCCTTTGACCACTTGACTCTATATTAAATTAATTCGAAACTTTAAAATTTTCACATGTAGATGCATCAATCATTAGGTAGAAGGCTTTCAACAGTTTGGATTCATCATTTAAAATCGATTTGATATATTTCAGAGTCAAGTTCACAAGAGGATGGGTGAACTTAGGAGCACCCTAGTTCTACTCGAAGTTCTGATAATGAGAAAATTACATATTTTACACATAAATTTATAAATCAATACTTAATGTGAAAAAGAAGTGTTAGGTTTTTTTTTTTTAAAAAAAGGCCAGAAATAACAGAGAAACAAGAGACATAATTTTATGAGACAGCTTAATTGTATTTCTTGACTTCATATTACAAAGACCACAAATAATTTATATTATAACAATATATATATCTATAAAATGAGAAACTTATAAATAAATCCATCCTACAATATCCTACATGCTAAATAAGAAAAACTGTCTCCTTAACATAGCATGCCCAACATGAACCTGCTATTCTTGACATCCTACAAATTAAACTTGATATAAATAGATGGTGAGATGAGTGTATACACAACAATCATCCCATTAACTTGAAATCTCACTCTAAAATAAAACTCCAAAATAAACCCTTAACGCACATAATTATCTTGAATTTTCAATTAAATTAGCATCGTCCGAAGAAGTATTGTCATTATTCTTGAGGTTGAAACGGTCGGTCTTGATGTGTCATTTCTTCTCAATAGTTGCAAATTAGGTTCTTGTGCTTAGAGCTCGAATAGATCGATGATGAAATCAAGTTCTTTTTCTTGTACAATTGGGGCCAAGATTTATGTTGTAGGGTATTTTAGGTTGATAATGAAGTCGAGTTCATGTTGGAATATCGAATAGGTCAATGACAAAGTCAGGTTTCCATTATAAATTTTAAAAAAATGAATTTGGAACATGTTCCACCGTTCATCATGTTATATGATTTTTTTATGATTCAAATTTAACTGTTCTTGGTACACTAAACAATAATTAAATTGAACAAACTTGATTGGTACTCTCATCTATATATGTCACAACAAACCTACAAACTTTTTTTTTTATATCTTTTAACCGTATTGCAATTAATTTAAAAATTAATTATGAAAATTATCAAGACATGTCATTCTTATATTATCCTCCCTTTTTAATAAATCCATACTTTTAAGTTTATAATAGGGATACTTTCCTATGTACCCATCCGAACTTCTAAAATAGCCAATATTCCCATCAAAGTTTGGTTTTCTTTTATATATCCCTATTTTTTTATTTAACCTTTTATTTAATAATTTTTAAATTTATATTGACATTTTTACCCCCTTTGTTTGCAATGGAGATGTCTTCTTCTTCTTCAATGTCTCTCCTGCTAACTCATGCCTAATACCTCCTTCCTCCTGACTTTCTCCTGACTTTTATTCGGAGAAGAACGCATGAAAAAAAAAATCTCAGTTTCCTCCATGTGTGTCTCTCTCGCTCTAGGTGGTTCCAGTGGCATCAGCGTTTCCAGTTGCATACGTTTAACTTGTCCATGGCATCGACGCTTCCAGAGGAGCAAAGAGAGCAGAAAGAGGCGAAGATTGAGAAGATCTAAAGGGGATTCCTTCATTCGTCTTTGATTGAGAAAGCTCTTATGCCAACCTATCTTTGAGATATATCATTCAATTATGAGTATTTTGTTGATAGAAGATCGATTATTTTAGTGGGCAATTGGATATTTTGAGTTGCATACGAAGTGTTTGATCATTGTCCCCTTAGAACAAGGAATACACAAGCATGACAGATCTACAAAGCAGATCAAACCCGTATGGCCCATCTCCATTACATAAGAAATTTTGCATTTGAGTCCCAAATAGCATTACAAATCTACAATGCACAGATGCAATACATATTTATATAATAAAACCGTTCTTAGATAATTTACACAATTTTTTTAAGAATGCAACCAAGAAATTATCAACACTTAACCAAGGTTGGTATGTACTTGTTGGTATAACAGATACCAGCTTGTAACAGACCAAACTAGAGTGGAGAAGGCAAGAGAGTGGAGCGATTATAGGCATTTTTTCCCACTGCGAGGAAGAGGAAAAGACGATCAGATGGTGGGAACATTAGGCGCGAAGAAGACAAAGCATCTTTCTTTTTCCTCTGTTTTTCAATTTTGTTAGAAATTAATCCAGAAGAAGAAGAACATGACATCTCCATTGCTAACAGAAGGATAAAATTGTCAATATAAATTTAAAAACTATTAAATATAAAGGTTAAATAAAAAATGGGGATATAAAAAAGAAAATTAAACTTTGATGGAGATATTGGATAAAAATATGTTTATTTTACAAATAGGTTCTTATATCAGTAAAAGTTTTTGTCTTGGATATAATGGTAGTTTGATGAGAATATTGGTTATTTTAAAAGTTTGAATGGGTACAAAGAAAATTATCCCTTATAATAAGAGTAGAGATGTAATGGACAAGATAGGAAGGGGCACGTGTCAGTTGTCCATTGACCTACAACGAAAAGAGGAAAGGGAAAGAGACAAGAAACGAGATAATATCAGAAAGCAAAAAAGAAAAGCGGATAGGCGCCCTCCCATTGGGCTTGCAAGTTGCAAGTGTCAACCTCGTTCTGGTCTCGTTCCCAAGTTAATACAATAAATAAATACATAGGAGCAAACAAATAAAGGGAGAGAGCGAGGCATCATTTAAAGCCCATCTTTGTACACTTTCGCACTTGGGGTAGTGTCTCTGAGTCTGGTGGGAATCATTCATTCGTTACTAGTTAGTCTTTAGTCTTCCTCAAGTCTCAACTAAAATGCAAGTAAACAAAAGAAAAAGGCAACTAGGCAAGGCAACGCAGGTGAAAAGAGTTAAAGTATTCCCAAGGCAAGTCCCAAGTAACAATGCAAAGCAATCAAAGGAAAAGGAGACAAGGAAAGAAAGCACCCATTGACAGAGGCACCACTATAGGGCTATAGGCCACTTGTCCCATTTCACCTCGGTGCCCACTTGTATTTAATTCATCAACAATCCATCCAGATAATCAGACCCAGAGAAGAGAGAGAAACTGGCGAATGACAGAGACAAGGCAGTGAATGGGGTAGGACCAGAGATAGTGCGGTAGTGCCCTGGGAGAGAAGGTACTCTTTAAAAAACTTTTTAGTAAAGACGAGGACAAGTAGCATTTAATTAAGGCTTGCTTGCATTGCATTGCATAGGAATAGAGACAGAGGGAATAGGCTTTTTCTATCTTCCACGACGCCACATTGCACTGCCACTTCCGCAGTAACCATTTGCTGCTATAATCTAAACACCTTTCCATCTTTCATTTCACTGCTCACCAAACTTTTTTCTTCTAAATTATTAATTACATTTTCCTTCCTCTTCCTCTTCCTCTCCTCACCAGTTTAATTTACTATATCCGCCCAAGGGCTTTTTCTCAAAAAAAAAAAATTTACTATATCCACTGGTCGCTGGTGATTTTGGTGTCAAAACAAGCATAGTCCATCTTCCTAAATTTCTTACATGATAAAAATCATGCAAAACACACAAAGCTACAACCAACAGATTACACACATGGTATTGATATCTTCAAGTTTCAACCTAGAACCGTGTTATAAAAGATGCAACTAAATTCTACAAGTCAGACTATTCATGCTAGGTATCCAGTCAGTTAAATATGTCAGCATCTTCATTTATCCAATTTATGCAAGGAATAGAGAGAATCCGGCCTCAATTGATTAGAATAAAAAAGGACAATGAAGCTATCTTTACCTTAACAATAGAAAGTAACCTTAACAACAAGCAAGTAGATGAAACAACAAGACAGACTTGCTGGACTTGGTACAAGGCATTTGCAATAGGCAATGCCAATCATGACATGACAAACAACACAAGTATTGTGATAAGTGGTTTGAGTTTCTTTCAAACTAGGGAAGGAAGTTGTTGGTGGGAGGTGGGGGGAAATGAACAGAGTGGTGGGGCCCGGGCGGCGGCGTCAGCCGGAGTGGCAGAAGAGGCGCGGCGACGGGAGAGAATCCTGATGATGCTGCAGAAGAGGGAAAGGGCAATTGCACGCAGTGTTGCATTTGCCATGCCCAGCCGGGGACCGCTGCATGCGGAACCAGCTCTCCTCTCTTCTCTGTCCCTCTTTCCTGCACGGATGACAATAATAATGACCATGATGATGATATAATAATAATATAATCATAAATTCTGGAATTGGTACGAGTAAGCAAATGAGGCTTTAATTGCACTTTTCCGTACTTTATTTTTCTAAAATGCCAGTGATGTTCCGATAAGGGATTAAGCTACTTGTGCAAAGAGTCTGTTTATGAGAAACACATTTGAAACCAAACAAATGGCTCAAAATAATATAAGGATGAACTTAACAGAGCATTTAAAGAGAAATACTCATTTTTAGTTGCATGTTAACTATTGACAAGACTTCCCAAAACAAATAGGTTGGTACAATCACAACCAGAAGAAAAAAATTAGTATAATCTGAAAGAGACTAGCTTTCTGACACAATTCAATAAAATATACTAGAAATCATTTGAATAGCCTTCTGACATAAAACAATAAAATATAGTAGAAATTATTTGAATGAACTATAGCACAAGGACAAAAAGATAGGGCCTTTTGAAATGTCACCCGGCATTTTACCATATGCAATACAAGAATGTGCACTGTGAGAGCACTACAGTCACTGTATATTTTAAATGAACTTCTGTAAAATGTAAAAGTTGCTAAGCTAAGCTAAAAGTTGATAAATTAGACTATAAAATAAAATAAAAAATCCAACCAAGAAATTAAAATTAAGACAATACCTTGAGATTTGGAAAGAAGCCGGAATTTGGAATATTCCAGAAATGAGGGCTTTGATGTGCCATTACAAGGTCTTGAGCATGAGAAGCCTGAAAGGATGATGCACTTGCGAGCTATGAAAAAAATTTACAAATAGAAAACGTGAAGGGGTCAAAAAAGGATCTCTAATCACCAGTGCAGTCAATTACTTACAGCATGTACATGTTACTGACTGTTGCCATGTCAAACGAAACCAACGGATTTAGTACAAATATAAATGAATGTTTAATGTTCTTGAGCTATTTCTATTCAATCACTCAACCAACAGTAATAGAGGTGGGCCGGTGATTGTTTAGTTCAGTAGACAAGCACAAGTGTACAAATTGAAATCAAATTAGTGTCCTTTTTAAATCTTTCTGGCACATTACAAGTCCACTTGAGTCTTTAAAGCATAACACGTACATTATAAATTATTGAACACAATTCAGAGAGTTAACTGTTTGTTACCTGAGGTCTCATATTTGAAGTTTCCAGAGAGTTACAAGCTAATTGCAAACCCATGAAATTGTGATCTCTTTTGGGACTTGGCATAGTAGGTTGAGAGATTCTAAGATTAAGATCAAGCATGTCACCTACAACTACTGAAAGACGAACCAGGAAAAAAAATATTATTTGAAAATTTATAATTATCAAGGGAAAACATAATAAAAATGCAAGATTGAACCTTCAGGTTCTTGTTCAGGGAGAGTGTCTCCTTCATAGGAGTTTGATTCGAAATTCGTGACAGCTTCCCTCCCATTAAACCTGATAGCAGCCTTATCATATGCTCTGTTTAAAGGGTAAAAGGAATAATGAAGAATAAATACACAAACAGTAATTGGAATTTGGTCAATATTTATTTATGAATAATTATATGAACCTTGCAGCTTCAATTTCACTGTCAAACAAACCAAGATAGATATACCTACAAACAAAGATGGTCTCTTGTCAGGATACTACTGTACCATAACAATGCTTCTTGGTGTTGACAAAACTCACCAAAAATTATTTTCTATTTATACAATAAAGAGAAATTAAATTGTAATTATCCAGCATATGTCAGTAAGTACACCATTATATGACTACTCTATAGCATCAATTATGGTGTGTCTTACCCAGAATTATCAATTGTGAATCTAGTTTTAAGTGTTCAGTAACAATGGCAATTGCGATAACAAGTGTATATATGATTCATTTATTATAAAAAATATAAAACAGGTATATTATATTATTCACGCTATTGGGAATGGAAAAAAAAATTCCAAATGATTTAAGCATTGCCAAATTATCCCTTCCTAAAATTCCTTTTACCAAGACAACTGCAATAACAAATCAAAAGGGTATAAGGTTATATCATTTGATGTGCTCAAGCAAATTAACTTTTCTAGGTTTCTTGTGGCCGGCTGTATACGAGCCCCCAACATAGAATTGAAGATTGAAAATATGAAAGTAAAAAAGTGAAAAAAAAGTGTACTTCTTGCCAAGTAATTGGCCCATGCGAGCCTCCCATCTGCCGCACTTGTGAAGTGTGACGCCTCGGTACTTTGAGCTGCCTCTCGCAAACCCTGTGCTTTGCCTCCGCAGTATGTGCACAAACTCCTCCTTTGTCAGATTTCTCATCTAATGTTTAATTAAAAAGTGGACAAAAGAAAGCATAAATATTAACATAAAACAAAAAATAGATTGTTCCTGCAAATTATACCTGTTTTACTGGCAGTTTTTTTGCAAAATCACACCCAACTCACATTTGAAATCCTACTTCTCAAGGCCAAATTGAGGAAATGTTACACCGTAGTGATTTAGAATGTTTTCCAAGGTTATACCATGAAAGACCTTTCTGTGCTGGGGAAAATTCAGACAATTGTCGGGGGTTATATGCAAATGCATAAATTATACTTTGAACATTGGGAGGAAAAACACACAAAATAAAAAAAAAACTACCGTGACCTGCTTCAGATCCTCGTCATAGTCGCTGAGGTTGAAATTGATGTCAGCATCTAGCCCTCGAAATTTAATTGCGGCACGATCATATGCTCTACATAGCGAAATAGCAAAATTAATCTGAGGCTCTGGAGACAAACGATGAAATCTAACAGGAAAATTGTGTATGGAATTTAAAAGTTTATATGGTTTAACGATAATCTAACCTGGCAGCGGCGTGAGCAGTATCAAATCCCCCTGAAATATTGAAATTGATAAAAAAAATCATATTAGAAACAGGAGAAGTTATATGGGCAAGAACCGTGAAAAATATATATAAACAATAAAACCAAGAGAAGAGGTAACTTACCCAAATAGACCTGCTTTCCACAATCCCTGAACCAGGATTTGAAAAAAAAAAAACTAATTAATATCTTATTAGGTAGGTGATTCCAATGTATGAATGAAACAAATATAAAAGAACTAGAACAAATGATGAAAAGATTAAAGAGAAAAAAGAAATGTGAAGAGATAAGAGCCAGCACCTGGGTACACTTAACTCGTAATAACACAACAACAAAAAACTAGAATTTTTTTTTCAATTCCCGTATAAAGAACAAACAGAGATTTTAATGTTCGAGATAAAAAAATTAAGAAGAAAACGATATAGTTTAAATTAAAATATCTGCAGCGTGAGAAAAGAGTAAAATACCACACTATGCTAGACTACCCAATATAGCAAGTAAAACAAAAACCTGAAATCAATTTGAAACATCACTTCATCTGACCACATCACCTTCGCTACCTAACTTTCAATTCAGAGTTGCTAAACAAATTTCAAATCCCCAAAATAGCAAAAACTTCTGTTCCCACTTCTCACTCGGAAATTACTATTAGGTTCAATTTCCAAATTCAACCTACTAGCACTAGCAATCAATTAAAAACAAAAACAAAGTAAAGCGAAGAATTCCATCTCTCCATCTAAATCCTAACCATATATGAGATTCCCATCTACCGGTTCTCCGATAGAAAGTGACGCCTCGGTATTGCGAGCTTCTGGAGCGTGGGCCCCGCCGGCTCTTCTTAATCTGCCTCTGCTGCTGTGGAGGGGCTGTCAGATCGGGCCAGCGAACAGGGAGAGGCGCAGGCGTGGCGGAGGTGGCCGACGTGGCGGAAGAGGGGCCCTCTACGGGGAAGAGCTGTCTGGTAACGATCTCAGGCGAGCCCGTCACGTCAGCGACGATGAGTACGGACGAGCTGGAGCTTGCGGATCCCGAGTCAACCCCACCGGCGCCGCAGGAGGAGGATTCTCCTGGGGATGCCACGTTGAGATCCAGCACCATTTCTGGCGTTGATCGGAGAAGGTAAAAGAGTGCCAATGGTCGATCGGGTTCGGTTGAGGTTTTGTTCGAGCAGAAGCCAGTACGGTAGTAGTGTATTACTTGGCCATGGTAGAGGCAAGGCAAGGAGCGAGAGCGAGAGAGAGAGAGAGCAGAGGATGGGACGTGTGACGAGCAAAGTAGCAATTTCTCGAGTTTTCTTATTTTTCGTTTGCTGCCTTTGTTTGTGTTGTCTGTCTAGTCCAAGGACTCGAACGAGAAAGAAATGAATTAATGAATGAGTGAATGTCTTGTTTATTTATTTCTCAATTTTTTTTTTGTGTTTTTGCTCCTCAAAGATACACTTATTTATTTATTTATTATTGATTGCACTAGTCTTACTTAGAACTGCACAAAAAATTCGTAGTTCGTTATTCGATTCGAGTCTGATTTGAAAAAATTCGTAAAAAATTCGATACGAAATAGTTCGAAATTAATTCAAACCAAATTCAAAGTAGATCTAGTTTGTTCGAAATAAGTTCGCAAATTATTCTAGTTCGAATCTCAAAGTAACATGAACCGTTAATTTCCACTGATGATTTATGTTCGCTGATGACTTAAAAGTTAAAACATAAGGCCGCCCAACCATAAGTCATAACTTGTAAACCATAACTTTCGCTTTCAGTTCTGAAACTCTAGATGACTTTCACCTATCGCTCTCAGCAACTACGATCACTCTTCCTTGTCGTAAAAAAAATTCGTAAAAGATTCGAAATTGAGTTCGTAAAAAATTCGATTCAAAATTATTCAAATCAAACTTCAAACTAGGGTAAGTTCGATTCGATTCGTTTGCAGGCCCTAGTACTCTTACTCCCTTTTTGAGAATTTAATGATACAAACTTTCAGTTCATAAATTATTATAAAAAATGAACTAGATATTTTGTAGGTTGAGGCGATGTTATTATGCATAGCGGATATTAATTCATACTAGTTCATACTATGAAGTACGGATTAATATTTTTATTTTTTAAGCTCTAAATAGTTCATACGAACCGATCACATAATCTCCATATAAAAATATACTTACAAAACAGATATTGCATTATTAAAAAAAAATTTACTATTTTTTATAGATAGAAAATTATTATTTTTAAATGGTCTAGAATTTTTAGGTCAAGTAATTTTCTAGCTATTTAAAAATAAATTAAAATTAAAAAGGTAAATTTGTTCTACATGTACATTTTACTTGAAAATAATGTTGAACGATTCATGCCGACTTTTTAGATTTTAAAAATTAAGATATTGATATATAGTACGAACCAATATGGATTGTGCATTATTGTACTTGATTAATTGATGGAGTAATATTTAACAAGATTTTTGTAAGTGGTGCTTCGAGCATTTTTTTTGCTAATGCAAATATTCTAGCATTTGCTGTCATAAAATTTTTTTTAAAAAAAAAAAGATATTTAATAAGATTTAGCTGATGAATAATACTCAAGGACAGAGTTAGATTTTCTAACTATGGAGATCAAATACATATGACATATGAAATTAATTATATAAAAAATTTGTGTGAAAAATAGAGATCAATTTTATGTACCACAAAAATTTACTCTGAGTTACATAGAAAATTAATAAATTATACATAAATAAATAAAAAACAATTGCCGCTTCAACTTAAATTTTCCTCTGAAAATGTCCGTACGTGAATAAGAACTTTGCAATGGCCTTTGTGCGTAGTTACTTTGTAGGGGCTTTGATATTTATATTGCCTCTGTTTCTGTTCATTTTTATTAAAAACGGATTGTGCGTGCCTACGGTCTGCGGAGTAAATAAAAGAAAGGGAGGGTGACGGGCAGTAAGCGGTCAACAGCCGGTTTTCGGAGAGAGACGAATAGAACGAAGCCAGCCAGTTCACTTTGTCGCTTTTTTCGCTTTTCTCTTTTTTTTTTTGTCGCCACGTGCAGCGCAAAAAATAATTTATTTTTTCTAAATCATATATTAAATTTCGGAAATGTATAGTTTATTAGTTTTACACCTCGCGGGCAATATTTGTTGTTTTTATTTAATATGCCTACGGCATTATGAAGGCAACTATACAGTGTAATTCAATAGGTTATTTCTCAAAATGAATAGCTATGTTATTAATTCCGATTTCCGTATTAATAATCTCAGCATAAATTCACAAATTAAAAGTAAATATTTGTGCTGTTCAAAACTTACAGCAATAGTAGGATAATTTATTGAGTAGTATTATAATAGGTGCAATACGGAGTGCTCATATCCATAATAATTTATTCGAATATTACTATACATCACAGAACTAACAATTTTACTTTTCATGAATATTATTTTAATTTGTATAAAATCATTATGTGTGTCCGGACAATTTTTTGTTAATTTCATTTTGGGATGTAACCATTGACATGTAGACATAGAGTCATAGACACACACACTTGGGGCAACTATCCTCTGCGGAGTTTTTAACCTGCGGAGCTGATCGGACGGTTCAAATTTAATCTCAGCCGGTGAGTGCTTGGATGATGGAGGGGGCAGTATTAATTTTGCTTTGAGATTCGTGCCAAAATCTTATTTGATCCGTCCGATAAAAAACGAACGGACCAGATTAAAAGAACCGCACAGCTCCGTAGGTAAAAACTCCGCGCAGAGAATGTGATTCCCACACACTTGTGTGAACAAAAATACTGGTGGTGTCAATTATGATTTCGGCCGAACTTGATATAGAGATATTTGCAAATTGCAATAGTCTCATGTCCTATAACATGTAAATGACATATTTTATATTATATATTTTATGTAATTTTAATATTCTACAAAATGATTTATAGCGCAAACTAAACGTCTTTTAAGAATCATTTATCCGCGATCTTAATCATGAGTATTTTATACAGGTTAATATCACAAAATTCATTTGTGCTTATTTATACCAGACATTAAGCTTGAATGCTCGGATGTATTTATAAATTTCTGTGTCTCTTCTTATTTTAAACCAGCTTAGGTTTCAGTTTCTGATCGTGAATTCACAGCACCTGATAAATAAACTCCAATGAGTAAACTTTACACGTGCATAAATTTACTCATGCTAAACTAAACAAATATTAATATTAAATTTCTTTTAAAATTAATTTAATTGGTCAGTGTTTGTTTGTAGATGTTTTTAATTAATCTTGACTGCATTTTTCAACGTAATATCACCAAGAAGGACGGACAAAAATTTACTTACGTATGTAAATTGTGTTTGTGTGCCCATTATTTTTTTAATATATTAAAGCCACATTATGATCGTAAAATTATTATAATTGAGGGATAAGCTGTAATTTTTGTCTCGCACGTGCATAATTTTATCCGTGCTAAATTAAACAGTTGCAATCATAATTATGCAAACCTTTGTACGTGACGCATTCACAGTGCATTTGCATGTGTCTATTCATGTTTTTAATATAATTATACCTCATTTGCGATGGTAATATCGACAATAATGACGAAGATATTTCCATTCTGTGCACGTGTAAAAGTATATTTGTACCAATATAACAGATATATCAAAATACATTTAAAAATATACATATACAATTTCGACTAATCAGAGGTGGGTTTAGAATTTTTTGAATAAAGATTGGAGGTCGAGCCATCCAACTATTTAACACTCTTGTTATTACAATAAAAAAAATTTCTAATATCATTTTCGAACTCATGACTTCTTATATAGAGATCATGTACTTTCGCCGCCAGACCAAAAACTAGTTTTCTTGTTTGAAATTTGAAAACAAAAACAATAATCTAAGGACAATCCGCATCATGCATAGTAACATATAATCTTACTCTTTAAAATTTTATATTTTTTAAAATTATTTAAATTATCAAACCTAAATAACTGTGAGCTGGTGCCTCCCTTCACGACGTCTTTATCTCGATTATGAATGAGTGTCGGGCAACAATCCTGACAATAGACAAGCAGAAAATCTTCCAATAAAATCCACTTAAATTATGAATAATTTGTCGGGACCCATTTAGATTTATCTAAGGTCCCTACATAATCTTACCTTGAAAAAGGATACGAACTTTTTAATTATAAAATGTAATGCTGTAAATTGAAAATTTACAT
This sequence comes from Carex cristatella, assembly GCA_024447775.1. Taxonomy (NCBI): domain Eukaryota; kingdom Viridiplantae; phylum Streptophyta; class Magnoliopsida; order Poales; family Cyperaceae; genus Carex; species Carex cristatella. The sequence continues at coordinate 8,920,603 of JAJHPF010000002.1, forward strand.
AATATTAAACAAATTTGGAAATTTGGAAGGCAGTGATTTAAGTCCTGCACCCTAGCCATTTGTTTTCTGATATAGACAGGAAAATAAAGGTTTTTTTAAAAAAAAAAAAAAAACTTGGCAGGGCTGTCGTGCAGACTCTAAAACGGCTAGTGTTTGAAATCTCGTCCTTGGTTTATTTTTCTAAGATGAAAAAGGCATACTAATAGCATCACATAACCAACCACACATCCAAATCGCAGCCTATGAAAGTCAGATTTTCAAACAGTTGTTTTGGTAATTGGTAACATCAAAATTTTACATAACGACCTAAGATAGTTGTTTTGGTAATTGGTCACATCAAATAGTTATTTTAATTTTACATCAATGTAGTTCCTTTGGTAATTGGTACCATCAAATAGTTGTTTTGGTAATTTGAATCATGTTCGCCGAATGGATCAAAATTTTACATAAGGACCCCATATTTTATTTTTCTGTATTTTACCCCCACCTAAAGTGTGCATGTGCCGCACTTTTTTTTTTTTTTTTTTTTTAGAACGAAATCAGAGATCAAGCCATCAAACTATTTAATATACGTAGAAAATTTTTTCATCCAGAATTCGAACCTACTAGAATTTAAAATCCGACTTTTTCCAAATTTTGAATTACTTTTAACATCTTTGTAGATTTTTAATTAGAAATTTACATTTTTTAATTAAAAAAAATTGGAAAAAAGATTAGCTAAAACAAACACACATAAATGTAATAAAAACGTAGAAATGCTTTGATACACTCCGGTTCAAACAGTCTTGGGCCGCGTGATCAGAATACGGACTATCTTAGGTGAAGAATAGCTCAAGATGATTAGTAAAGGAAGTGTGTGTTGAATAAAACTTAGTTTGGGTTCTTTAAGCACGCAACTCTATCCCATGTGTGTTTTTCCTGTGTAATATTTATCGTCTCTTTTTTTTATTGAACTTCTGGATATTTATAGGCTTTTATGTCAGTTTGGGCCCCGAGTCGAGATACCAGCAACTTACCTCGAAGGTAGGTCGATTTTGGCCTTGATTCGGGACACATCATACTAATTCCAAACCAACGTCGATTCGGGATTTCTCTCGAGGTATTGTCAGTTGGTTCCTATTTGTCCAAAGATGGTTAGGCAATTGGTGTTCCGAACGGGCCCTTGATTTATCCTTTCCTTTTGGGCTTGATTGTTCTTGAACCTTTAAGATCCATTCCTTAGTGGTCTCTATAACACTTTTAGTACATGATTCTATCACGCTTAAGTTTAATTCCCATATATCAATGTTCGCAGGGGCGGACCCAAGTTCAACCGGGAGGGGCAGCTGCCCCCCCCCCCCCTTGGATTTTGAGTTTTAGTGCAAGTCGGGACATTTCGATCGACTCTGGCCCTCTCTGGAAATTTTTTTGCCCCTCGCTGGATGTTTAATTTGTTGTTCGGATTAAATTTAGGATTAAAATTAAAATAAATTTCTTCATTTATGATTAATAATTAGAATTATAGATTAAAATATCAGAAATTACAAGTCAGAGCATTGAAAAGTATAGATTAAATTATTATTTTTTATTAAGTACTTAATTAGTTAATGGATTTGAACCCGATTAGTTATTTAAACCCGATTCGACATTTTTTTGCCTCCCCTGACAAAAATACCCCTGAATGTCCGTATTGACAGGATTTCTTTTTAAATCCATAATTGAAAAAAAATGAATTTTACTGAGCGAACATAGGTGTTTGTATAAAAAAAAAAAAGTATTGAGTAGAATATTCGGTACATGAAAGTAGTTACTCAATAGCTTTTTATGTGTCAACCATCATAGAATATTGTAGAAAAATGGTGGCATGAGATGTATCAAATAAGCTATTGGGCATGCTTTCTATATATGGAATACGCTACTCAGTAATTATGATTTTTGTAAAAAACGAAACAATTATGTTAGTTCAAGTATAATCACGTTTATTAATAAACAATTCTATCCACCGGGGTTAATGCTTTATAATTTTCGTTTTGATCATAGAAAAGTTACCATTTACGGTTAGAGTCGCACTGTAATTTGTATGATAATACATTAAGTGCAAGTGCTATCGAAAAATAGCTTACATAAAAAGGCTCGCTCAATTTAGAATTTTAGGCCAGAAATCAGCCCATATATGACATTGAGACGACCAGACCTGTGATTGATTATACGTTACAAATCTCTCTGATATTTCGTGCGTCACTTGCGTAGGAGCAGCTATGCCAATTCGTATCCAGTGAAGTACCGCAAAAGGGAATCTTTTTCCCTTTTGAATGGATCCGGACTGTTCTTTTAACTTGGCACGAATCTCAAAGCATAAAAATAGTGCCCTGATTAGGGCTGTAAATGAGCTGGCTCGGGCCGAGCTGGGCTTTAGCTCAGCTCGTTAATTCTGGACCGAGCTGTTAGCGAGCCAGCTCGATAACAGCTCGCGAGCCAACTCACGAGCCACAAGCTGGCTCACTAGGTTTGGTTGGACCTTGTTTTAAGAAGAAAATAAATTTTACAAACTTTTTTGGACTGAGCTGGACCGAGCTGGACAAAGCTTGGCAGTATAAAATACACACAAATTCATACAAATTCACAAATTGATGCCTAGCCGAGCTAGCTCGTGAGCTGGCGAGCGAGCTAAGACCTTAGCTCAGCTCGTTAATTTTGGCTCGAGCTGTGAGCGAGCCAACTCGATAACAGCTCGGTCCACTATCGAACGAGCTGTTACTGATTGATGTGAGTCACGAACGAGTCACGAGCTACGAGCTTTTTGGACAGCCCTAGTGCCCCCTAATTTCACCCGAATCTCAAACCAGCTGAGATTTACTCTCAAACCGTAAAGTGATGCCCTCTGTAGTAAGAGAGAGGATACGGATCCGCAGCAATGCACCCCATGGCAACTCATCTGCAAACTACTTACATGGACCCACAAGACAGTATTATATTATTCATTCGAACATTTCGGGATTTATGTAGCGAATCTCAGATCTCGACCCTGACCCTACCCTTAACCTCTACTCCATCAGCACCGTCCGTAATAACACCAACGGTGCGATCACAGGCCTCCTGTTAGACACAAAACCCAAACCCTAGCTCTCGCCGCCATCGTATAAAGATATCAATCTCCTTCGCTTTGCCGTTCTCTCTCTTCATCTCTCAGCCGGCGCGATTCGTCTCTCCTCTTCGATCCAGAGCACTTGATCCTTTCACCAATCCAAAATGGGGTACGTTAACATTCTTTACTTGTTTAGTTAATCTTCAGATAGTTTTTGGTTTGATTAATCCACCGTAAATTTTAGTAGTTATTTAAATTTGTGAAGTATTTTAAAAAATAGGTTTGATAGATTAAGCTTATGGACGGTCCTGTGCTAGCCTTGACATTGGATTCGTTGGCACACAACATATTCATAAGCGATATAATCATGTTGCTACTTGGTTTGCTAATCTTTGAATTTCCGTTTCAAGGATTTTATCTAAGAGGCATACATTTGAAAGATTTGTTTAAGTAACTATATAACAGGGTCTAAATTAATGAAAATAATCTAGAGTTATATATGTTATAACTGAACCATATCGTACTAATAATCTGCATTAGGGTACCAGATAGAACTATTGATAATACTGAGCGTGCATCTCAGGAATCGATTTGTTTATGTGGTTCTCTTAAACCAAAATAGAAAAACTAGTTCTGGGCCCTCTTAGAAACAAATGACGGTGAGAACATAATGGCAAGTGGTTCTGACTTTGAAATTATTTTTGATCATGCTGATTGATCAATCTTTGATGGTTTATTGAATGATAATTGTCTGTGTTGATAATTAATCAGGAAAACACGTGGAATGGGAGCGGGGCGTAAGCTGAAGAAGCACAGAAGAGAGGAGAGGTGGGCTGACAAGGCCTACAAGAAGAGCCATCTTGGGAACGAGTGGAAGAAGCCCTTTGCCGGTTCCTCTCACGCCAAAGGCATTGTCCTTGAAAAAATGTACGTGCTTTACCTAAACATAATGGCCCAATGGAAAGATGAAAATCGTGCACTGACATGACTGGATGATGTATAGCCTGTAGTTTTAATTACCTGTATGGTGATGGTTTGACTTGGTGTACCAGATATTCATACTGGTATGTTGTGTTATTGGAACCTCTGTTGCTGGTCTAGTTTTGATTAGTACTGCTTGTTAGTTTTTTTTCTTAGGTGAGGGGTTAATACCTAATGTTTTCGATTTGTTTAGTCCTGTTTTCTCCAGCTTATTTCTAGTCTTTTTTGTATAAGAGAGACTATTTGTATAACATATATGCCATACTTAGTAATGTAATTGCCTTGTTATGACTTGACCCCTTAAACAAGTGTGGATTAATAATGCATGCAGTGGTATTGAGGCCAAGCAGCCGAACTCTGCTATCCGTAAGTGTGCTCGTGTGCAATTGGTTAAGAACGGGAAGAAGATTGCTGCCTTTGTGCCAAATGATGGTTGCTTGAACTACATCGAGGAAAACGTAGGGGCTTTTCTCTCATCTCGTTTCTTTTCAGAAAATTACAAGTTGTGTTTTATGCATGTTGAATGT